>BCHU01000014.1:0-554460 GCA_001599715.1 Phaeotremella fagi
CCCCCCCCCCCCAAGATTGGATGATCTCTGATGAAAAGGAGTGTTTCAAGCAATTGAAGCATGCGTATGACAGTGGAATCAATGTAAGCAAGTCTACCTTCACCACTAACCAAAGACATTCGACACTGCAAACGTTTATTCCTTTGGTCAATCTGAAGAAATACTCGGTAAATTCCTCAAAGAGTACAAGATCCCCAGGGAGAGTGTAGTCATTTTGACCAAAACCTTTCAACCTGATAATAGAGACAAGAAAGACGATGTCAAGGAGCCATCTGGATGGGTTAACCTATCAGGGTTGAGTCGAAAAGTAAGTCTTGATGCGACTCCACTGACAACAGCGTATCTTTGCATCCGTTCAACAATCTCTTGCCCGACTTCAACTCGATTACATCGATGTCCTCCAATGCCATCGATTCGACAAAGACACACCCATCGAAGAAACCATGCAAGCACTTCACGACGTTGTCAAAGCTGGTCTAGTTCGATACATCGGTATGAGCAGTTGTTGGGCGTACCAGTTCCAGATCATGCAGCGTAAGTCAGTATTCATCCACCACTGACTGTAGAATACGCAATCAACAACAAACTCACACCCTTTATCTCGATGCAAAATCAATACAACGCCATTTACCGTGAAGAAGAACGTGAAATGATGCCAACATTGGAATACTTTGGAGTCGGTTCCATTCCATGGGGACCGTTAGCTGCAGGACGTGAGTACGAAATGAATCACCGCTGACATCAGTCGTCTGTCGTCCCTACTCCCAGCCTGTCGAAAGTGCTCGAGGTAAATCCAGAGAAACTGCGAAACAAGGTGTCAAACCTCAAGACAAGGGTATTGTCGACGCTATAGAAGTGATTGCCAAGAAGCGAAACATCTCCATGGCTCAAGTCGCTCTCGCATGGAGTCTTCAAAATAAGTTTGTTTGTGCACCGATCATTGGAATCAACAGTACCGAACGATTGGATGATTTGTTGGGTGCTCTCGAGGTTAAATTGGACAAGGAGGAGGTTAAAAGTATCGAAGCTACCTACAGCCCTCAACAAATCAGTGGTCATGTTTAGGGTGGTCTGGGTTTGTAGTTGAACGTAAATGTATGGTTAAGACGTTGCTTTACATTGCACACCCCGAGATCATCTTACCAATCTTGCATCCTCGGTCAGAGACCCATCCCCGAGGCGGAATCGTTTATAACGATGATTCACTGGAATGTACAAGTACACCCCACGCAATGAACTTTACCGATATCGCTCTTATCACATCTGTAGTAACCTCGTCATACACCTTTTGGTGCAACGTTGGGAATGGCATCAACGGTATAATGCCTTTGATCCAGAACAGGTTGGGTCATTACGACATTTCCATCTCGCAAAGAGTCAAGGCTTGGCAAAAGGCATCCGAGGGTGGTCACGTAAGTCAATAAAAGATGATTACTTATTATTAGCGAGCCTATGTACCCAGTGCGATAGTGACTTTTTCGCTCAATTTCATCATTGCTGCCGTCACCTCCAACCACATCGTTCGTTATTCTTCACTAGTCGCCGGTGCTCTAGGGGTTGCTTTCATCCCATACTCCATCAGCATACACCCTTTGATGGATAAACTCAAACTCATGGATCAAACACATCAATTGGTCGACAAGGACGATACCAGTGTCGAGGCTATGCAAGCTTTTGATCTCATGACACAATGGGAAGCGAGGCAAGGAGTAAGAACGGGTTTGTTTGGTGCCATATGGGCATTAAATCTTGGGGCACTCGTGGTGGGGTTGAAAAGGTGATCATAGATGCATCGTGTATGACTGTACAAACCATTGGTAAAGGAGTAAACCACTGAGTATAGTCACTGCAGCGAGTAGGATCTTATTTAGAGATGTCAATCCTGGTTCGATCTTGACTTCAACTTGTTCTGTCGGGACGGCTACTGGTGTCTTTTCTGTCATCAAATCCCCCGTTCTCGCTCTGATCTTCCCAGCCAACACCTCGTAATACTCCTTTTGACCTTTGATGACTGCAGGCGTGATGGTAGACTTTAACCAAGAAGATGATGACCAATCGCACTGAGTTGTGCAATACATTCTGGTTCCTGGTTGGGCGTCTATCATTGTGTGAGTGAGACATGTTCGAGTGCGTATCGTGAACCTTTAGTCAGTGTACAATCCAGAATCACACCCACTTGCTTCCACTTGGAACATCTGGTGTTTGGGTCTCGGAAACGATTTCGTACCGCTCTCCTGGTTCAGATATTGCAATTTCTTCACTGCCGATACAATCTGATTTGGAAGGACCGATGGGGTTGTTCTGTAGTCAGTGGGATCCTATCAGTAACATACCATATGCATGACATGGAATATATCTCGACGTTCGGTGCCGTCATTAGATGCCCAATGAGAGATGTTGATGTCTAGCGTCAGAACGTTCCATTTTACCACCCACCCGTTAGCCCTCTGTCCTTTGCGTAAAAGTCTAGTAGAAATTCGTCGTCATGATAGAGAAGATTGAACAGTGAATCGATTCCGATTTTGAACATCGTGTCTATAGCGACTTGATCAAATCCTTCTCCAATGCTTGGGATAGATTGTGTTGAGGAATTCTCAGGAACACCTTCGGACACGGTATTTCCATCACTAGCTTCTTGCTTCCATACTTCCATTATCGCTTCATACATGGCGTCTCTGTCTCGCAAACTACCATATCCTATCTTCTCTTCGCCATCTTCATTCTTTACCGTAACGTACACAGCGTTCTGTATCCATTTCGCTGTAGTCCCCTTTTCGACTAAGGTGATATCCTTCAACGCATGAATGTTTTCCGTCACGTAACCCATGATATTTGACCGAAAACATAGATGATACCTGGTAAGATATAATCGACCATGAAGTAAGATTTTTGCTTGTAAATCAGCTGATTGCGTAGCGACGACTGTGAAATAATCCGGAGATGATGCTTTACTGGGGATCTGATCTTTGAAGAATCGTTCGAATTCGTCCTGTCTCTTTGAGGTGACTAACGATGTGTCTACGGAGATGGATGATGTGTAGGACGTTGCGTCGTCGTTGAGAGTGGATTCCATGGGAGTGCTGGTGTCGTTAAGTATAATTTGTTGATCGCTTTCAAGACATTGGGATATAGATGATTAGATATACATGCGCACCGTGACGACTTGTCAATACACAAAGTTCATGACATCACTTTTATTTCTGTAGTGGCAAAGTGGCATTGTTAAAAGAAGCAAACAAAGCGAAACTACACAATGCATGAACGACATGTGCGAACACCCAAAACCTAAAACCCTATAAGATTGAAACTGAAGCAGCGCTGGATATCGTCTAATACTCGTCGTGCTCATCGCCACCATAGTCGTCGTGACCTTCATCTCCGTAATCCTCGTGACCATAATCCTCGTGACCATAATCCTCTTGACTGTAATCTTCACCACCACCGTAATCATCATGGGCTTCACCACCGTACTCGTCACCGCCGTAGTGCTCACCCCCGTCGCCGCCGTCACCCCCGTACTCTTCACCCCCATAGTTCTCCCCTCCATGTTCCTCCCCTCCATAATTCTCGCCTTCATAATTGTTCTCATCACCACCGTATTGTTCACCGCCATGTTCTTCACCACCATATTGTTCACTGTGTTCTTCACCACCGTATTGTTCACCTCCGTATTCTTCACCACCATAATTCTCACCACCTTCCTCACCACCATAATTCTCACCACCTTCCTCACCACCATGTTCACCACCTTCACCCCCATGTTCTCCACCATACTCTTCACCTCCATATTCTCCACCTTCACCTCCATATTCCTCACCACCTTGCTCTCCGCCGTGTTCATTTTCACCCCCATATTCACCGCCTTCGTACTCCCCTCCTTCACCGCCTTGCTCTCCTCCATATTCTTCACCACCGTGTTCTCCTCCGTATTCTTCCCCTGCGTATTCTCCACCCTCTCCCCCGTGCTCACCTCCATACTCTCCGCCGTGTTCCTCGCCGCCATGCTCATCACCTCCATGCTCACCTCCGTATTCTCCGCCTTCACCACCGTGCTCACCATTCTCACCAGTGGCGTAGTCAGACTCGTTGTGACCAGAGTGTTCGTTCTCGTGGTCACCTGTAGCATAATCGGATTCGTTGTGACCAGAGTGTTCGTTTTCATTGTCGCCAGTGGCATGGTCGGATTCGTTGTGGCCAGAGTGTTCGTTTTCATTGTCACCAGTGGCATGGTCGGATTCGTTGTGGCCAGAGTTGGTGTTGTCGCCATTGTCCCCTTTGTTGAGCTCGTGTTTGGCAAACTGTGATAAATTAGGAAGATCATCATTGATATTACTTACCTCTGCACCACCCAGTCCACCAAGAAGGGCGCCACCTGCTAGCGCACCTTCGAGACCACGAGATGATGTTGGCATACCAGTAGGCATTGTGGGCATACCCATTGGCATTCCCATAGGCATTCCCATTGGCATACCCATTGGCATACCCATTGGTTGCTGCATACCTTGAGGAGGAGCCTGTGGAGGGGGAGGTCCTGATGACATTGAACGTTGAGCTGGTGGAGGAGCGGTGGGAGGCGCTGATTTGGGTGCAGAAGGTGGTCCCCCAGGTGGTGCTGATGGTCTAGTAGGGGGTGCTGAAGGTCTTGGAGCTCCGGATGGTGGGGGTGGACGAGCTGATGGTGGGGGTGCTGATCTGGGAGCTTGACCAGGTTGACCTGCTGGGGGTCTGGCACCACCTGGTGCTGGTCCTGAAGGGGGACGAGCAGATGGGGGACGAGCAGATGGAGGTCTGGCTGAAGGTGGAGCACCAGCACTTCTGGGAGCGGGCGATGGACCAGAACCAGGTCTAAGAGAGGCTGGTGGTCCAGCAGGGGCGAAATATATCGGTGTTGGCGCTGAGGAACCACCTGGACCACCTGTAGCGACACCGGCTGGAGCACCTGGTCCACTTGGACGAGCGGCACTACCTGGTGCACCTGCACCAGATGGACGAACAACACCACCTGGACCGCCTGGACCAGCTGAACGAGCAGCTCCGCCTGGAGCTCCTGGTCCACTTGGACGAACAGCTCCACCTGGTGCGCCTGTACCAGACGGGCGAACAGCACCCCCTGTACCAGCTGGACTGGGACGGACTGCACCACCTGGTGCACCACCGGCTGCTGGTGGACGAGCTCCAGCACCACCAGGTGGTGGACGAACACCGGCAGGACCAGACCCTGCTGGACCTGGAGCAGCGGTCTTTGGTGGACCACCAGGTGCAGATTTGGCTGGATCGGCGCTTGGAACAGCTATCAAGTAAGCTCTGGTCTGTTGACTGAAACTCACCTTTATCCTTAGGAGCATCAGCTGCAGCCTTGTCGTCTGGTTTCTTTTCGTCTGGTTTTTTGGCTCCTGCGGGGGGAGCACCTGATTTCAAGACAGGAGTCAAGCTAACAGGCTTTCCAGTAGCGATTTCTGAGACAGCTTTGGTTAGAGTGTCGGTGAAATGAACGTTTTCAACTTTCTCGACAATCTCAGCGCCAAATTTAGCACCAACAGCAGCCAAAACTCCAGTAAGGGCACCAGCAGCGGCGACACCAACTTCCCCGCCTGGGAATGATTTCTTGGTTGGTGCTGGGGCAGCAGCAGCTGCTGGAGCTGGAGCTGGAGCTGGAGCTGGACCTTTGGATGCGGGTGCTGGAGATGGACCTGGTGCTGGACCTGGTGCTTTTGAAGCTGGAGCGGTGGAAGCAGCGACTGCTGGAGCTGGAGCTGGAGCTGGAGCTGGAGCCGGAGCTGCCTTTGCAGCAGCTACAGGTGCTGGTGCAGTTTTTGCAGCTGGTGCTGGTGCTGGTGTTGCTGCAGCGACAGGAGCAGCTTTGACAGGAGGTGGGAGATCATCAGCAGGGCTAGATAGGTCAGCCGGGTTTCGTACGACACTGCGGACCCTTCACTCACTGAGTCCATCTACTTTCATCGCCTTTCACATAGAACCAAGTCTGGTACCCATCGTCGTAGCTGAAGTGATGTATGAGCCAACGTACCAATGTTGACAGCGTTGCAACTTACTGTTCAACCCATCCAGCTGGGAGAGGACGTTTATCAGGATTAACAGCCATATTCAAAAGTCAATTGGGTGTCAAGAATGTGACAGATTATTTTGAGAAACAAACAAAACTGGAAGAACAGAAGCTTTATACTGCTTTTCCACTTTCCAATACGCGCAAAACAGCTTCACGCCTTCAGGCAACAACGTTGAAATAGTCTAAAAGGCGCTAAACCCGGGAAAGCCTTCGGAGCACTACTCGCTTCCCAGGTTTATCAGGGGTTGGGAACCAAGATAAGGGTGACTGATCTGGGTCAACAGGCTAAAAAGGTAAAAACCTGTCCAAAGCAATTGAAAACAGACTTGGCCAGATCAGTGGAACAGGAACAAGGCACACCGAGTCTCCGATTTCAATGGAAGCCAAAACTTGTCTTCTTCTTCAAGTTCATGCTTGATCCTAGGCGTTACTTTGGTTACTCTGCAGGTATGTTCCAATGGAACAGCAGTGGGTCTGAAGCAAAGCTGTGAACTCGGCTTTGAGACGTGTAGTCCTACCCATCGACCTCTTATTCCACTTGATTTGCGTAAGCGCAGAGAAAGTCGCAGCTTCCCACTCTCACACCCTGAACCAGGGCTACGAACTGACTTGAAGATCGTCCGCAGAAATCAAATCCGTATCCTTACTTTCGGGAACATTTTTAGGGTGGATCCCAAGATATGGAA
Organism: Phaeotremella fagi; assembly: GCA_001599715.1. Classification (NCBI taxonomy): domain Eukaryota; kingdom Fungi; phylum Basidiomycota; class Tremellomycetes; order Tremellales; family Phaeotremellaceae; genus Phaeotremella; species Phaeotremella fagi. The sequence goes on from BCHU01000014.1 coordinate 6,751, forward strand.
AGTAATGCTGCTGATGGCTGAGCAGGGGTTTAAAACAAATCATAAGCGGTGACAGAAGGCTTTCGCCGAATCCGAATAGCTGAACAAGTTCAGGTTATAAATAGACTGGCCCACGGCTTGGTATGAACTGATTGTTTGCAGTCGCGATGACATGACTCAGAACACCAATTCCAAAGTGGTGTGAAAGTACATTTCGATGAATAAAAATGCTCAAATGCAGACCAGAAAAAAGCTCCACCTTGGTTCCCACATGGTACAAAGTACGCTAACGATCGTGACCCATGTGGAACCAGCGAAAAGTTGTCCACGTCTTATCAACTTTACATGTTGACTTACAACTGTCCTATCTTGATTGCAACTAACCAAGCATGAGTAAAACCAAATTCGACGAAGAAAGAGGAGGTGTTTACGATGACCCAGTGGTGTCAACACCTTACGGAATCCAAGACGAAGCTCCCGCCGAAGAAGAGCTGGTGCAAAAATCGGTAGTGTTCAGATGGTTATCGGTAGGTAGATCTGGCGGTGGTGGTTAACGTATAGCGCATCTTTTCCATGGGTGTCGAAGCTCGAGGTATCGAACGTGTTCCAGAGAACGAAAGGTCGGAGAAGCATTTGTATAACCTCATGATCATGTGGTTCTCGGTCAACACAGTGTTGACGACTGTACCGATTGGTGAGCAGGTTGATCGACAAAGCTAATTTTAGGGATGTTGGCTCAGGCTTATTTCACTCTCGAATTTAAGTACGCCGTCACTTGTATCGTCGTCTTCTCCGCTATCGGTGCAGCAACCGTAGGGTTCATAGCGACTCTGGGCCCAAGAACTGGTTTGAGAACTATGGTGAGGTGTGGAAGGAACTAAACTAACTTTAGGTGATCTCCCGTTACTCTGTGGGCTATGTTGGAGGTGCTATATTTTCAGTGTTGAACATTTTGACTCAATTGGGATTCTCGACAACAGCTGTGATCCTAGGTGGTCAGACTTTGAACAACATTTCGGGTAAACTTCCTCTTGTCGTTGGTGTCATCTTGGTAGGCGTTTGCAGTTTGATTGTTTGCTTCTTTGGTTACTCTGCGTTACATCAGTGGGTTGCATGTGAGATGACGCTGATGAAAGTTACGAAAAATACGCCTGGATCGTGATCTGTATCATTTACTGCATGATGTGGGGTTTGGCCGGAAAAGAAGGTTTTCAAACTGGTCTCCAAGCTGCAGACGAGGATACAGGTGCACCTTTTGCTGGGGATTTTTTGTCCTTTGGAGGTATCATCTTTTCTTCAGCTGCTGGGTGAGTGAAGACGTTTGGGATCACTCTGACAAATCCAGATGGGCACCGGTGGCAGCGGGTATGTTTCTTGCCAAGATAGACACTTACGACAGATTTCAACGTCCGATTACCTGCGGATATCAGACCAGCAAAGTTGTTCTGGTTGACATGGATTGGTTTGATGGTTCCTGTAAGGCAATATTCGATCATCACTCACACTTAGCTGGTGTTTGTGGAAACTCTTGGAGCTGCTCTGATGACAGTTCCTATTTATGCTGCTGCGTACGAGGATGGGGACGCTGGAGGGGTGATAGCCCAAGGTAAGACACAGTCAAATCTTCACTGACAGTCAGTGTTCGAGCCGTGGGGAGGTGGTGGAAAGTTTTTACTTGTGGTGTTGGCGTTCTCAGTGGTAGCCAATAACAGTGGGTCTTCTGACTTCTGAACTGACCTCAGTTCCAAACACGTACTCTGCGGCTTTGAGTATCCAGGCGTTGCATCCAGTTATGCAAAAAGTTCCAAGAGCCATCTGGTAAGTGATACATCAGACCCAATCTGACAGCTAGGACAATTGTCGTGTTCTTGGCGTACACCCTTGCTGGTGTTTTCGGACGAGAAAGCTTTTCTCTGATTCTGAGTAACTTTTTAGCGGTGTTAGGGTATTGGATTGCGTTTTTCATTGGTTGGTCGCGATCTCACGCTTATCCGCTCACACGCAGTTATTCTTGCATCGGAACATTTTATTTTCAGAAAATACATGTTGGATGGGTATGATTTGGGTAGCTACAATTCTTGTGAGTAATGATTTGACACAACTGACTCCAGTCAAACGACTTCCTGTTGGTATCGCGGGGATTATCGCAGGATGTGCAGGAGCAGGTGGAGCTGTTGTGGGAATGGCGGGTAGGTCGATGGAGTGATTCATGCTGAGACCTAGAAACATGGTATATTGGTCCAGTGGCTCAACAATTTGGAGAGTACGGTGGTGATTTAGGATTTGAAATGGCGTAAGTGGAGTGGGGGCCGTGTAACGTGACTTGATCTGATCTAAACCAGTGCCATCGTTTCCTTCATCTTCTATCTACCACTGAGATACGTGGAAATAAAGTTGCTCCATCGATAGGTACTATAAATAAATGAATGCTCCAGTGATTAACGTATGTTGTGTGGATTGCACTGCACAAGTGGAGCGTATCATGTCAGACTACGCACTTTCCGTTCATTGTCGGGGATAATCCGTTATGAGATGGTGCTAATCAAAGCTAACTTGGTGACTCACCGGCAAGCCGTTGTTCAAAATTAATGTGGGTGTGGGTATATAATCTAAGAATCACGGTGCAATCCAACACCCCTTTCATCCATACAATCCCAACATATCCCATCTACCTACCACAGCATGTCTTCAAATCCACTTCTAGCTTCTACTCTCGGTATCGAAAAGAGCCCAAGCATCGCTTTCACAGTCATCTACGCCTTGTTTGCTGCTCTTTTGATCGTTCGTCATTTTAGAGTCAACAACCATCGTTTCGCCTACGTCCTTTTCCTCGTCTTCTCAGCTAGTGAGTAGAATAGATGTACACAACTCACCCATTAGTTCGCACTGTCGCCTTTGGGTTACGTGTCGCTGTCGTAGAACATTCACCTACCGACTCCTCCTACAAAGGATATGTCATTGGAGCTGCTGTTTTACTTATCGCTGGTTTCTACCTTTACATCGAAGCGGTCATGGATTTGATTTTCAAAAGGTAGGTTGCTACCAGTTCCAAACTAACCAACAGATACCTACACGTTCGAAACATCCAACTGGTCGAAAACCACATCCTACTCTCTCACATCATTCGACACATGGTTCTCGTCGCGATCTCCATTATTGGTATCATAGGGGCAGTAAACGAATCCAACACGACAGATTTCAATTCGTCCGCATTCCAAACAGCCAAATCGCTCCGTATCGCCTCAGGAGCTTTATTCCTGGTAGTTGGTGTTTTGTGTATCTTTTTAGCTTGGTGGAGTGGACCCAGGGGCAACAACGGACTTTCTCACTCAAGCTCGGTTGTCACTGCGTTACTCGTACTCCTATCTATTGGTGTTACTATCGAAGCTGTTTACAGATTGGTCTCCGGTTTCCAATATTCTGGATGGATCGTTACAGAAACTGCGATCGACATCTTGGTCGTTTTACCTGAACTGGTTACTCTTGCATTGGTTACGTTGATTGATTTGGATGACGACCGATTGCACTGGGTTTGGGAAAAAGAATCACAAAGAGGAAAGATGTAGTGCTGGGTGGCTTAGGCTATCAGAGATGAACACGAGTTGGGTGACCAAATTAGACGACAGTGATGTGTATAAGTGTAAATAGAACTTGTGCTATAGGGCTATGATTGATGTAAATATTATATAATGCTGTACATATATTTTACAACAATATTACAAAGTCTACCATAATAACTACAAACCAAGACCGTATGCCGCCAGAACCAATCAATGACTCACGAATCACACGAGTCTCCTTGAAACCAAAATCTATCGATCTTCAGCCCTGCTTTTAATCTCCTCGACGATCTTGTATATTACCGCGATTTGGTCCTGACCTTTTATCAACCAACCATCGAGCGCTGCGTTCCCAGTCAAACCCGTTGATTTCATTCTGGGGTCAGAAGAACCTAAACCGGTGATAGCATAAATACGACATCTCTTGTAATGATTTTCGATCCCCACTTGTCTCATCTTTCCTGCAGCAGTGATACCATCCATTACAGGCATGGACACGTCCGTTAAAACCAAATCTGGATCATGTTTGGTGAAAAACTCGACAGCTTGTTGACCATTTTCAGCCTCATAGATTGTTACGTCAGCGGGTGACTTTCTCAATGCCATGCGGAGTAGCTTTCGACAAATGTTGTTGTCGTCTACGATAAGCACTTTTAGAGGAGAATCATGTACGGGTTCCGGTGAAGGCTGTCGAACAGACGGAGTTTTCCTGAACGATTGTTGAATCATCCGAGCAGATGTTGGACCGATCAACGTAATCGGTAGGGTAGCCGTAAAAGTGGTTCCCTTCCCAGGTGAGGACCTGAGCTCCAACGTCCCGCCCATTTTATCGATCAACGTCCGTGTAATGTGTAAGCCTAGACCAGCTCCAACGCTGTGAGCATCGTTCTTGGTGAAAGGTTGGAACAACCACGTTAGGGATTTTTCATCGAATCCAATACCTGTATCTGCGATGGTAAGGGTGATATCTGTTGCTGATGAGGTCAAGGACAGAGTAATCAATCCATTTTTGCAAAACTTCATCGCGTTCGTCAACCCATTGATAAGTACCCTAACGTCAGTTTTGCCAAAAGTTCACCCACCTGTTATACTTGGCAACGTCTATCGTCGCCTGCCAATCCCGATCTTCATGTTCCACTACCAAAACCACGTCGTCCGTCTCCATCAACTGATCTTTGCAAACTTTGGCAACCCCGATAGCAGACTCTACCAGGTCCACCTGTCGAGTGCCCGATCGTTTATCGTAAGCGTTCGCCTCTCTACCAAAATCCAACACATCGTTCAAAATGTTTTGCAAAGTGTGACCACTCGACTCCGTCATAGCTGTTAGAGCTGTCAACTCGGACCAATCTTTTTCGTCTACCGCTTTTTTCATCAAATCCAAACCGGTCATGATAGCGTGCATGGGTGTTCTCAATTCGTGACTGATAGAAGAAAGGAAAGCGGTTTTCGCGGCGTCAGCCTCCATGACTCTGGTTTGAACATATTTGGCACGAAGAATGGAACCGATGGATCTGACAATGTGAACGTCGGCTGCTGGGAAGGTGTAATGAGGATTGGTGGTGGATCCAATGATTATAAATATCGGTTCGTCACTGGTGAAAAAGGTTTCGACATGATAGGAAGAGGTGTTGGGGGGTAAAAATAGATCTAGACCGGTGTTGGTTTGGATAGCTGCAAGAAGGATTGATGAAGGGATTGGGAGTGGAGATCCAGTAGACGCTAGAAGGGGTGAATCATCGATTGTCTGAGGTCAGTCGAGTTCTTTCATCCAACCCACTTTGATAGTCCTGGCGTCTATAACCTGCCAATCGTCCACTTCTTTCACAACACCCAGTCGATCCATCGCTCTCTGAGCCAAAGTTTCAAACGGTGTACTAGTTTCCACCAACGCCTCCTCGATGAAATCAGATATAACCCGTCGAGCCTTCGCTTCTCTTGTCCTACTATGACCCTCCCATGTCGCTCTTAACTGAGTTTCCAACATCCTTGACATTTGGAGAACAGCTTGACGTTGTTGAGAAGTGATGGCGGCGTAATCTTCCACGAAACAAATGTTTAACGTCCCAACACCAATCCTTGGCTGAACCTCCGTACTTGTAGGATCCAATTCCAGCGTGACAGAACTGCCAATGAAACTCTTGAAGCCTGCCAGGACAAACGGATTCGCACGATACCTCCAGTCGTTCACCAAATCTGGTACGACCAACATCTGATTCTTCAACAACACGGCGTGGCCGCATAAACTATCTTCAGCGGGAATCCTCAAACCAGTCGATAATTGATATCTCTCTATCAGTTCTTGCGATCCAGAGAGTGAGAAATGGGTTTGTAATCGATTATGAAAGAGTGAGAAAGTGACCAGGGCTCCGGGGAAGAACATGCTGATCATTTCGGTGGCAGCTTTGATGTTGATCATTTGTTCAGGCGAATACAGATTGTATTCTGAGATACATCTTTCACGTTGTTCTTCAAGAGGTGATCTGGGTGGGGGTAAGAAATTGTTTTCCGCGTAAAACAGTCGAATATCTCTAGCAATGTCTGGGTTGATCTTTGTTGCAATGTAAAGAGGGACGTCTTTGAGATGATGTCGCCATGGAGGGGGATTGGTTCTCTTGATACGGTTCCGTAGTTCGACAGGTAGGAGAGGCATAGGCGGAGGTGTATCTGAAGACTCGATTCCCTGAGAATAGTGTTCCAAGAATGAAGCCCATTCGGCGAGACTGTTTCGGTCGATAGTATCGAGTTCTGTGTCGTCAATAGCGAGTTGGTCCATTGTGAGGTGATCGGGGGTGGGGGCGAGAGCGATCATGAAGTTGATGAAAAGGGAGTAAATGCAAAACCATAAACAAACGTTAATACCAACAAATGATTTTCAGTTCCAAGGCTAAAAGTCCAGGGCTCACAGCGCCGCACCTGAGGCACTTTGCTACCAACTGATTATGTGGCATTGATAGTCAATTCAATGTTCAGTATAGCTACAATAATCTACTCTACATATCGGGTACATGGTTATAACTCTAGCCCCCGATAGCTACGAATCTTTTCAACCAGAGCCTGTAATCTGTACGGTTTGATTACCACTAAAAGTCAGTTTCTATCAGATTTCGACACCTACCATCATTCATCCCTGCTGCGAGAGCTTGATCAATCTGACCCTGTCTAGCGTTTCCAGTGAGAGCGATAACTAGTTGGGAAGGTAACAGCCCGTCGTTTTCCAATTCCCTTATTCGTTTGACAGCTGTCAAACCGTCCATGACAGGCATCTCTAAATCCATCAAGACCACGTCATACGTTTTCGCCTGTGGATTATACAACAGGTCCAGAGCTTCTTGACCGTTGTTTGCGACTAGAGTATAAGTACAGTTACCTATATGTATGACATACCATCACATTCGGCGCCGATTTTGTCTAGTTGCCGTTTCAACACGGTTTGATTGATTACGTTATCCTCGACAATAAGAACTTTGAGTCCGTGGGTGAGAAGGGTAGGGGTGGTGATCACCGCCTTGGGCTCCCTAGCGGGTCGAGTTTTGATATAATATCGGAATTCTGTCATCAGCAGAGTCGTCTCTTCAACCTACCACTTCCAACACCGATCTCACTTTTCACTTCGATCCGTCCCCCAAGTAATTCGGTGAGTTCTGTCATTAGTCGGGCATGCAACTCCACTCACTTCTACAGATGAACAAACCCAAACCTGATCCTCCGTACCTGGTGTGAACCATTTTGTTGCCCTCTAAACATCAGCCTTATACGACCTTGGAACCTACGTGAGAACCTTTGGAACAACAACGCTACCTCGGTGGGATCCAAACCAGGACCAGTGTCACTTACACTAACATACAACCAAACATCATCAGATACGCCGTCTCCAGGGATGCAGCCATCGCCAGGAGGTGATCTACTGGTGTGATACTTTACAGTAACTCTGCGCATCTGGCTACCAGCGGTGAACTTCATGGCGTTGGAGATCAAGTTCGTGGTCACTTGACCTAAGCGAACGGGATCGGTTTTGATGGTAGAAGAGTGAGCGTCGTCTTGACATTCAAGAACGAGTTCAATTTTGTGGGATTTAGCTTCGGATGAAAAGATTGAAACAATCTACCGTCAGTGGGATCAATTGTTCATCTACCTTTTGGGCTTCATTCCTCCAATCGACATTGGTGTCATGCAACGTAAGCGTGTTGAGTTGAATACTGGATAAGGACAAGATATCGTTGGCGATACGTTCTTGGACCAAACCGCATTGGTAGATACCTAAAGTCAGTGAGACCAAACCAAAACCTACTCTCTAACGCCTCCAAATCTTCCTGTATAGTGATGCCCAAACTACTATCCCCATCTTGAAGTTTGTCCGCCAACACCGCCAAATTCTCTTTAACCAACGAAGAACATTGTAGAATTGCCGAAACAGGAGTCCTGATTTCATGAGAAGTGAAATCAACCAATAACTCCTGCTGCATTCTAGATTCCTCTGCTTCCAGCCTTCGTCGTTCTGCTTCCTGAAGTTTCTCCTCCTGATACGTGATATCCGAGATACAACCCAAAATACCGGAGGATCCAGAACCAATCTTGTCAAGCCGTAAGAAAGTAGCAGAAACAGATCTGCCATTGAGCCATTTCCATGACAACTGACTTTCTTTTTGATTACCACTGACGATAGCTTTCCAGGCCTTATCCAACCTAGTTGAAGTCTCTGGGTCGACGTAATTCGGCCAATTCGTTATATCTTCGCCATCTTCCAGACCCACACACTCTCTCCAAGCAGCATTGGCATAGACAAACTCTCCGTTCGAGTTCGTCCTGACAATACCCGAAGGACAATAGTCTGACAACATTGCAATTTCGAATTCCCTCTGTTTGAACATTTCGTCTAAATGAGTCAGTCGTTTCCCGATTTGCATATGAAGATGAACCCTCGCCAGGAGTTCGTTGGGTTTGAACGGTTTCGTCATGAAATCTTCAGCTCCAGCTTTGATCGCAGAAGCTCGCAGCTCATCATCACTGGCAGCGGACAACAGAACGAATGGAGTTTTTGCCGTGACAGGGTCCTTCCTGATATGGTCCAAAAGCTCCAACCCACTCATCTTGGGCATCATCAAGTCGGATACGATGACATGTGGGAGATGAATTTTGGCCTTTTCGATAGCGTCGAATCCATCTACAGCTTCGATGACTTGACAATAAGGAGTGAAGATGTGTTTGACGTATGTTCGCATGTCGTAATTGTCGTCGACCAAAAGTAGGACATCTGATTTCTCAAAGAAGAATTCGTTGGACCTCGTCAATCCCACAGGCGAGTCGTCTTGACTGTCGTCGTCTCGAATCCAATGCATCGCTTCCTTGACGATTTCAGCGCCATATGAACCGAAAGACTCGATGAAACCGTTTTGAACCGTTTCGCGTTCGATCAGAGGTATTTTGGCGATAAACGTTGAACCAGATGTGGAATGTTCCTCTATTGTTTGACTGTATATCAACAACTCTCCACCGTGTAGGTTTATAATTTCTTTAGCCAGGGCTAGACCTATGCCACTTCCTTCGACTCCACGTGAAAGCGCCGTGGTAGCTCTATGGTATTCATCTGTAACAGCCTCAACCTCTGTTGAAGGGATACCAAAACCGGTATCAATGATAGCAACTTCTGCGTGGGTGTTGTAACGTAACCTAACCGTGATACTACCCTTGTCCGTGTATTTGATGGCGTTACTCAACAGATTGGTGACAACCTTTTCCAATAAAGTGGGATCAATAAACACCAAACCGTCGTGAGATTCGATATCGACGTTGAATTCAACCTTTTTGCGCAACACCGCAGGTTTAAACAACCCAGCGAGATCACCCACAAACCGACCCAAATCAGTGGGTACAAATCTACCCTGCATTTTACCTGCTTCGATACGGGAAAAGTCCAACAAGGAATTGACCAAACGTTGTATTCGGGTGACACTTCTTTGAGCGAGTGTCAAACTTTGGCGCTGTTCTGGCGAAAGGTCAGTCTGTAGCACATCTGACAAAGGTCCAGCGACCAGAGTAAGGGGTGATCGTAAATCATGAGCAGCACCTTGAAACCAGGCCGTCTTTGCCCTTGTCATTCGTTCCTTTTCAAGTTGTCGCTGTTGTTCACTCTCAGACGCTATGGTAGAGTCTAGCGATGACAGGAGATGAGCTCGAATGACGTTGATCCAATTTTCGTAATCCGAGTCCAACGGACACGAGATGTTGAGGCCCATGATCAATACCGCTCGAGTCGGTGTACCAGCTGTTGTTGAAGTGATTGGAATCACCATGGCAGAATGAGGTAAAGTCTCCCAAGTCCTCACAGGGAAACCTTGAATACGATCGAAGCAGTCGACAATGATATTTTGATGCGTTGTGACCGCTTCCAGAATGGGCCAAGTTGTATCTGATAGCTCCATCGTTTGCTTTACTGCTTGGTGATCCAGCGGTACACCGACGGATGATTCCAACGATACCTCTTCACCGTCAACACTGTACACCATGACAAAGGGTACATCATGGGGATTCCTTTCCAGAACCTCTGCAAGCTTGGCATAATAATCCTTCACGTTCTTCACCACCAGCTTCTCTGACATGTCTCGTGTCGTTGCCTGTCGTCTTTGAGCAAGTACCGCAGCAGTCGTTTCCACAGTTGGATTGAACATTCCCAAAATCGATCCGTCGGTGTGGAATAAAGGGATAAAACTCCAGGTGTGATATTTCTCAACATAATGTCCAGTTGGACCACGTCGATAGAGTAACAGATCATCTTGTCGGTAACACGCTTCTCCATCCAATACACATTTATCGATCAACCCTTGCACACCTTCCCATACTGGACCCCAAGCTTCCTGTGATTTAGCAGACCGACCAAACATTTTGGGATGATCGACGATATTGGAATAGTGTTGGTTGCTAATGTCAGTAGGGTCGGTGATGGTACTCACTAGATCATTATAAAATCTTCACCCAACCACAATGCGTCCTGTGTCTGTGAGGACATTACAACTTCCAACATCGTATACACCGTCGGTGACCAAGTTTCCATCGGACCCAAACACGTCTTGGACCAATCCGTCTGCATCAGTAGTGTCATGCAGTTGGTCTCTGAGACTTCTGGAGCTGGACGAGGGGAAAAGTCGATGGGTTGGCGCATAAAAGTTGTTGGAGCTGTAGCTTTAGAAGTGGAGGAATGAGGTATTGATGTGATGACGCAGAATGAATCAACGGGGAAGGATTTGACCAAATGAAGTTGGGTAGTTTCCATAAACATCACATCGTCGTTGTGGATCATGAGCTGCAGTAGAAGCTGCCTGTCTACATGTTGTGAAATGCTTTTGGAATGAGAGTTGCCCCAAAGGATAGATAGCGTTGGTTGATCAGAGATGACGAATGCTGGAAAGGGATATGACTGGGTGTGAGTGAGTGAGTCAAGAAGAGCTGACTTACCTCAAGCAGTTCAAGCGAGATTATAGGCGGTATATGTGAAGTGGGATCCAATTTGATGACACCCATGGTCGTTTGATAGGAAGGTGATAGAGAATGAAAAGGTTAAAATAGAATTGGAGTAAACTAGTGATCGCTGTGCCTGATTGTGTGGTGCTATTCCAGCAAATGCCGGACGGATGCTGTTAGGATGCTAATAAGGCTAGGATGCAAAATGGGTTCATCGCTTCATACCAGCGTGCATTGCATAGAGTGATTGAATTGTATAATCCACAGATGACCTAGAACACTTGCTAATCATTCTTTCCCATTCGCTGAGGGCTTCCAAGACCATCAGGCCCATTTTGACTCTCTTCTTCCCTGTTTCTTCCCCCTTTCACCTGCTAGATTTTAAAACACCTTGCAACCTCTCCCACGCATTATCAATATCTGATGGAACGTCCACATGACTGATGAATCCCTTCCCCCTCGGACCATATCCAGAAGAATCATCGCGTAATCGAGGGATTTCACCCATAACCAATTCGAAGAACCGCTCGAAAGACCAAAAATCAGACACGTCCACGTCAACTTCCTCCACACGAGGCGCAACCCATATGAGTTGGTCATCTTTGATGTCGATTCTTGGAGTGAACACCGGCCAACTTTTGATCTCGGGTTTGTTTACTTGACCTTCGTATATCCTAGTCATACCCGCAAGAGTTCGAAGTGCCATGGTTGGATCTTGAACAATAACAACATGTGAGGGTTGTATATCAGCTTCATCTAGTACACGTCTACTTTCGATAGTGTTTGAACCGCAATTCGTACTTTTATCTTCTACTAGGACGGTAAAAGATTTTTTGGCGACTAATTGCGGATAAAATTTTCGAAGGATTAACTCTAGCACCCTGGCTTCAGGAAGATCAACGATCTGGGAGTACAATGATGAATATTTTGAATGATTCCTGACAGCGTCGTACAGATATGAAGTGGAGTGACCTATCCCTCCCGAGATTACCAAAGTTGTAGGGACATCGGTACCGTTGAGGAGATCGTAAAGAGCGGTTGCTGTTGCGAGAATTGCATTCCCCGCTAGTATGAATGCTGATCCGGGTCGAACAATTGGTATACCATCGCTGTAAGCTAAGAATGCTGCTATGGTATTGATATCGGTAACTGATTCAATTGATAACATGGAATTTTGGAAGGTAGGTGAGGAGATTCGTTGACCAGGTGAGTCCCTGATTTCGTGAATGTGATTGTGGCAGCGTGACTGTTTGTGTTTGGATTGTCTGTCACATATCTACCTATTGCTGTATGAGTTCGATATTGGCTTAGGATAGATCACACTCTCAAGATGAGGTAGATTACAGACCAGATATAATCCTCCCTGTTGATATCGCAAGATGAACGATGAACCGTGATCTTCTTTGATAACGAATCAGCGTCACCATCTCCTTCGTGTTTGCCTAATTCCACGTGAAATGGAGAAACGAAGGAAACTGAAAGGTGACATTTCACTGACACGTTTCTCGTTTGATTTGATTCTGATTTATACTTCTATTTTTTCAATGACTTCTATTGACATTACAAAACACCGCATACCACGCCTTTTGACTTGTGTAGCAACCCAATCCTACTTGTACTCAGCGGCTAACGTAAAGATGCAAAAGTCTTTATCATCAAGAAGTAGTCACATCTGATGAACATGACGCAGGGTCTAGATAAAAACTGTCAACTATCCACCTCGCCCTGTTCCAATTCATCCACATCAATCCTACACCCTTTCTCAACTTTTGTCATTCAAAGACTCGCGTTGATACTCTCCACAAAGACCACCATCAGCTGAGACCCCCATCTCCAACTCAGTTCCGTCAGGTGCAACCAGTGGTTGATAAAGTTTAGCGACCTCAATACTAGTTTGTGGAATATAATGGAAGATCAAAGAGCGTCTAAATCGATCACTGGTATTGGGGAGCGAGCCATGAACCAGACTCCCATGAAATAAAAGTACATCGCCAGCTTGAAGAACTGTCTGAACAGCCCGTGCCTTGACTTCCTCAGGAAGTATCACCGTTTTCGACGAGAACGAAAGTTTGGAATCTGATTCCTCTGGACAGAGTAGAATCGATTTATGAGATCCAGGGATGACTTGTAGACCACCGTTCTCGCCGTCACAAGGATCGATAGCTATCCAAGCAGCTAAACAAGTTTCCGGATGCGCTTGGAGAGACATGTTATCTTGATGCAGAGCTTGACCACGAGCTGTTGGGGGTTTAAAATAGAACATGGACTGAGCGCCATAAACCGGACCAATGAGACTTGTCGCAATGGAGATCAACCGTTTATCAATCAAAGTTTTCCGCGAAAATTCACCGACAGATGTTCCATTTTGTCTATGGGGCATAACGAAGCGTGGGTATTTACTCAGTATATCGTCCGAGGCAATGTTCGTATCCCATTTTGAAAAGTTTGGATCTTTCTCAACTTGTTCTGTGAAGAGATCTCTTATCGAATCTATTTCCTCTTTCGAAAAGACTTGGGGGACGTGAACGACACCTGTGTTGGTGTAGCGGGTGAGTAGTAAGTCACTATCGACTGGAGTCTGGGGCATGTGAGCTATGTATACCATGGTAAGGAGTTGGAAATGACGAAACAACTCCTCACTCGACACCACCAATTAGACACTTTGCAACGGTTCCTGTTCTAAGCGGTTCAGTGATATGCCGACATCATAAAAACGCGTTAATACCAATCGTTGCGCTGGAGGTTACCACGAGCTCAGAGGTGGAGATGACTACTACAACTTTGTTAAGTCAGCTGACTTTGAAATAGTCTTACTCAAGATTCCCCCACAAAATCCGTGGTGGATCCAGCACCCTATCCATCCAAACCGTTTAGGTTACCGCTGTTGACCGTCTTCGGACCGGTTCAAAGATGAAGCGAATCACAACTTTGTTATTTCTTTCGTTACTTTCCATATTTTCATTCCAATTTCAGTACAATGTTCAGAGCAGTACCCAGATTTACAACAGCGCTCAGACGATACGGACGTACAGCAATACCACTTGGTGGAGCCGCTTTAACCGTGAGTTCTGTGATTTGGTCAAAAGATGCTAAACTTCTTAGGGATATGTTTGGCTTCAAACCCGTAATACCCGATTGGACGCTTTGGAAGATGACATCGAATTCCCGAAATCTGGATTGAAACCTGCTAAAGACTCAGATGGACCTTATTTGACATCTGAGGAGGTTGCCAAACATAGTTTCGCGCATGATGCTTGGGTAGTGGTAGCTGGAGAAGTTTACGAGTAGGTCAAAGGTGTTCATCGTGACTGATTCTAGTGTAACCCATTTTCATAAACAACATCCTGGAGGTTCAAGTTTGATCGTAGCGAACGCTGGAACTGATGTGACGGAAATGTTTATGCCTATACATCCTGAGGGTACATTGGCTAAGAATCTTGGACCAGAGAATTTTAAAGGTCGACTTCATCCTGATGAAGCTGAGAAGGTGGGTACTGCCAAAGACTCAAATCTTACTTTGTTCCAGCACATCAGAGCATATCGAGAAGAACAAGCTAGAGTTCAAGCTGCGCGAGAAGCTTTACCACCGGTTGAAACCATGTTAGGACTTGACGAACTCCAAAGAGCCGCTGAATCAGTGTTAACACCCAGAGCAAACGATTACTACGCAGCTGCAAGTCTTGATGGGATAACACTGAAAAATAATCGAGAGAGTTTTAGAAAATGTCGATTAGTACCACGGGTCATGAGGGACGTTTCTGAGGTTGACGTTTCGACTAAACTGTTTGGATTGGATTCACCTTTACCGATTTACATCTCACCTGCATCGAATGCTTTGCTTGGACATCCAGAGGGGGAGTTGAACATAACCCGAGGGGTAGGTTGATGATCTGTTACGAGACTGACAAGTAGGCTGCTGCTACAGGGATCATTCAAGGTGTTTCTGCAGCAGCATCCTATTCTCTGGACCAAATTCTAGCCGAAAAGAAGATTCTCGATGCGGAACTAGAAAAACCAATGGGAATGGCATACCAAGTGTATGTTCAAACGACCAAATCGAAAACAATCTCCCAAGTGAAAGAAGCAGTTGCGGGTGGATGTCAGTGAGTACAAGTTGTGAAACGGAGCTGATATCCAGAGCACTTATTCTGACAGTTGACATGGCTGTTGGGGATTTACGACAGTCGACCGAAAAACTTCGTGGTGCTCGTGGGAATGCAGAGCCTGGAATCCATTTAGGACCTCAGGGACATGAGGAGAAATTCCATGATCCAGCGTTGAATTGGGAGGATCTGATTTGGTTGAGAGAGCTTGCTAAAGGGGTTCCAATTTATTTAAAGGGGATTGCACACATTGATGCAAGTGTACACGTAAATGGATTTAGCTGATCTCGTAGGATTTACGCCTTGCTAGGGATCACAACATTGCTGGATGCATCCTTTCGAATCACGTACGTATCAATTCTAAGCCTCGACTGATAGGAAGGGTGGACGTCAATTAGATACCTGCAGAACAGCGTTTGAATCACTTCGATCCATCCACGCCGAAGATCCCCAGTTGTTGAAAGAGATTGACGTTTATATCGATGGAGGTGTGAGAAGGGGTTCAGAGGTATTGCAAGCTCTAGCCTTTGGTGCAAAAGGTGTTGGACTTGGTCGACCCTTCCTATGGGCTCAATCGGCGTATGGTGAAGAAGGTGTTATTCGAGCTATCAGAAGTGAGTGTATCCCTTCACAATGAGTCGTCAATCATTAATATATCTCCTCTAGTTCTTGAAAGTGAGATCACCACTGCGATGAGGTTGTTGGGTCTCAAATCTCTGAAAGAGGTGGATAGCAAGATGGTAGAGTGTCTGCAGGAGATCTGGAAGTAAGGTTGTACACACATGCATGTTGTTAATCATACGACCTATTCCATCTCAGTAGGAGCGTCTCCACCAGTGACCTTCAACTCTGGAACAGGAGGTTCGACCTCACCGTGAACTAAACTTTCATCTTTACTCAAATCTGTCCCAGCGGAATCATCTACTTTCCCATCCACGTCCATAGCTTCATCACGTACTTCAGAGACGACCTTCTCCTCAGGTTTGACTTCTTCAGTAACAGTATCCCCAATTTCAGGTCTGGTAATTTCGATCCCGGCTTCACCTAAGTCACCCTTTCCAACTTCAGTATGATGTGGGGCTGTGTTGGTCATCTCGATAGCGTTGGTTGGGAGAGTGTGATGTTCAGGGAGAGATAGGGTTGATTCGGTGGGGTGGGGGTCAATTGCAGCTGCAGGGGTTGTTTCTGTGGCTGGTGAGGTCGTTGATAGAGATTTGATTTCGGATTCAGTCTCGACGGGTACAGTAGATTCTGATGGTATCGCGTCGACAACAGGTTGAACGGTGGCTTCATCAACCACTTCAGTAGCAGACGCTACAGAAGTGTCCAGAGGTGCAGTGTCTACCAAGGGTGCTGGAATGTCGGAATCGAGAGTTTCTGGTGTAGGTTCGATGACGGTAGTGGTAACAGGTTCAGGTGCTGGTGGATCGATTTCTTTATTATCGTCAATATCCATTTCCTCGTCATCGTTGTCGATATCGTTATCATTTTCGTCCTCCTCGTTTTCATCTACATCGTCCTCATCATCTCCATCCGCAGGATTGAATTCATCACCGTTTTCAGAATTTGGAGAAGTTTTCTGTTGGTCAGGTAAAGAGCTTTGAAGGGACATACCAAAACATCGACTCTGATCCATTTACATATCTACATTGAGGTCAGTCACGTCTCATTGGTTAGAAACAGTAGCTACGTACCTTATATGAGCTTTCAGCTTGTAAACCTGAAGGTGATACCCATGCTTTACGCCATTTATGAACACTACGAAGGTCAGGATTGATCGAGGTGATTGACTCACGGAGCCGTCAACTGTCTTTGATAAGCTTCGGAGTTTGACGTTGTGGAGAATCTACCACCTATCCTACGTGCTAGAGGATGTCAGTATCTATACCATCATGATGGGTCCCAATACTGACTTGACATTTTGTTGGAGAATAAGAAGAGATTGAAGATGCAGCTGGAGATTCAAAGCGAGTTTAACGATGAAACTTAATTGTCCCCCACATTTAATGCCTTTGTTGACAACAACAACAACAACAACACAGCAACATTCTTCAACATCTACAGAATCTACATAACATCCACCTCCATCTCTGTCACCACAATGGCTTCAACATCACGAACAACACTCCCCTCCTCTCCCTCAAAATCTCGACAAATAGTATCCAACGAATCAACAGGATTTTCAGTGACCAAGAGGTGAGTATCTTAAAGTTTGAATAAGAACTGATCATCGCAGGTTGAAGAAAGAGTTGATGACTTTGATGGTAAGTTCGTCAACTGTTCTTCAAAACTGTCTACTAAATCTTTTCTAGATGACCCCAACTCCCGGTGTTGTATGTTCATATCCCATCCTAAACTGACAAAAACCAGTCTGCATTCCCAGAATCCGACTCAAATCTCTTCAAATGGGTAGGAACATTAACAGGACCCGAGGGGACTGTAGGTCAATCCAAGATTTAAATGAACTAACAGGAAGGTCTACGCAGGTTTGACTTTTAGACTGTCCTTAGTTTTCCCAAACGACTATCCTTATTCACCACCTACGATCAAATTCACCACGCCGTGTTTTCATCCTAGTAAGCTAAGATCATTATTCACAATTCAGTTTACTGATGAGTTGATTTAGATGTCGCTTTGCAATCTGGGGATATCTGTTTAGATAGTGAGTTAGTTCTATGCTTTAACTCATACAACGTAGTTCTTCAGGATAAATGGACTGCCGTGTATTCTGTTCATACCGTTCTCGTCTCTCTTCAATCGTTGTTGGGTGATCCCAACAATGCTAGTCCACTGAACACCGACGCTTCAGATTTATGGGGGAATCAAGATGGTGAGTGAGTAGATGGAAATGAACTAATTCGTAGCATTCAAATTAAAGGTCATGAATTCTTATCGTCCGCTGTAGTGTATTGATTTAGACATTAGTTTTTTGATCGTTGTAATAGATTCTAGTTCTTTAATGTGACATGTCAACGTATAAACAAATCACGAATATCTGCATGCAGTAACATCACGTATTCATTCCACCATCATATCATTACATTAATTAACGACCTTGATTCTGCGCACCTTCTTGAGGTTGAGCTGAACGTCAGTCTAAATCTTTGAAGTTAACATACCATAATAATTACCCCAACCTTGTTGTTGAGTTTGTTGATAATAAGCTGCTTGAGCAGCTGCATCCCATTGAGGTGCGGCAGCTGGTGTACCAGTAGCGGCGGTTGCTGGAGTAGCACCAGGTTGACCTGGGACACCAGTTTGACCATATCCACCATAACCTTGATAATATTGCTGATAACCGTTTGGATTGGGGTAGCCCATCTGACGTCAGCCCGAAATCCCAATACTCAACTCACCATTGGATAAGCAGCACCTGGAGCACCTGGAGCAGGTTGAGCACCTGGAGTAACACCAGCTGGTTCACCAGCTTGTCTGTCCTTACCCCAAGAACATTTAACTGGTCTACCGTGAACCAATTGATTTTGAAGATGGGTGATTGCCAGAGCAGCGTTTTGATGGGTATCAAGTTTAACGAAAGCGAAACCTCTATCAGCTTGCATTCTGATTTCAACGATGTAACCGTAACCTTGGAATAAAGGGATGAGATCGGCTTGGGTAGTGTAAGGGATAAGGTTACCGACGTAGACTGTTGAATTGAATGCTGGAGTTTGAGCTGCGACAGTTTCGTAATCCAAAGCACCACCTTGGAAATTTGATGGAGCAGGTGCACCACCCATTCCACCGATTGCTCCCATACCACTAGGAGCACTACTCATACCGCCCATAGTACCCATTGGTCTTGGTGGAATACCAGTTTGAGTTTTTTGATTGGCCCAGTTGACACGGATAGCTCTTGAGCCTAACCATTCACCGTTCATCGTGTTGATAGCTTGTTCTGCGTCTGGCTTTTCTCTGAATGTTAGCAATAAGCACAATTAAAGGTACCCACCTAAAGGACAAGAATCCATAACCACGACTTTTACCAGAGTTCATATCCCACATAACTCTAGCTTCACTCATCGTACCAAAGGCTCCGAAAGCCTTGGCCAAAACGTCATCGTTAACTTCTGGACTGAGATCACCGACGAAAACATGGAAATGACCTTGAGTGTCTTCCTTGTTAGCTTGACCGGTGTAAGCCCAGTTGACTCTAATCTCTGCATCAAAGATTTTACGACCGTTGAGTGTGATTAAAGCTTGTTCAGCTGATCTGAGATCAGTGTATTCGACGAAACCATAGTTAAGACCACCATGTTGGAAGTTACGATCTTGAATGATTTTAGCTTGAACGACTGGACCAGCAACGGCGAAGATTTCAGTTAACATGAAATCTGTAACTCTTGATGAGAGGTTGCCGACGTAGAGATGTGGTTTTTTAGGACCATCGTTGGGACCACCTGGACCAGCTGGTCCACCGAGGGAAGGCATTGATGGAGTTGGAGGTGCACCGTATGAAGCGGCTGGGTTGGGTGAGAAGGCCATGTTTGTTGGATATAAGAGATTGAGATGAGATTTTAACGTAGAGATGAAGTAAAAAATCAGAGAAAGACGAGAGAGACGAGAGAAAACCCGAGACCCAGAACAGAGAGAAGAGAGAAAAGAGAGAGAGAAAGAGAGAGAGAGAGAAATGAGAAATAAGAAAGAGAAAGAGATGAATGAAGATATAAAAACTTTTTCTGAATTTCAAGAGGATAAAAGGAAAGAAGAAGGTCCAGTGAGGGTGAGGTGATACATAGGAAAGAAAACGCGTGTATCATAGGTTAATGACGTGTACTTGTTCACCTCAATGTGGCAAATGAGTATGGCACCAGTTCTCTCTCTCTTTTCACTAATTCATCCGTTCACTTCGGCTATATCGAAGAAGACCTGAATCTTCCGATCTCTTCAGCGGACAAGACTTAACTGACAGATACGTTTCTTCCCCTCCCCTTCTTTTCCTCACTCGTCTTTGCCACCCACTTAAAGATAACCATATCAACATCATGTCAACGTCAAGTGAGTCAACGCCCATACCTTCAAACTAACAGTTAGACAACTACTGGGGATCTTCCGAGAATAGCAAAGCTCTCACCGATGCTATGGAACGTATCACTTCAGGTTCAACACAAAAACTCACCTTGGACTACCTCAAGAGCTATCGTAAACCACGTAATCCCGATCCCATCATCGACTGTGCTCTCACCATTTGGGGTCTCTCTCATCGTGAGGCGGGAATACGCCTGAAGAATCATCCACTCCCCAAGTAAGCTGCATGAACTATAACGTTCTAGGGAGTTGACTGATCTTTTCTTTAGAGAATTGGCGTTTGGGATAACCATGGGGGTTATGGTCACCGCTCCAACAAGCGAGGAGAGCACATCAGCCAACAACAAGTTTTTCGCACAAATGCAATCAATCCTCGGTCAAATGGATAACAGTATTCTTCAAAAAGACACAAAGCTCATGCAGGAGCATCGCAAACTCCAGAAACTGTTCAGTTCTCTCCAAAGCTCGCCTCAATCGCCGCTCACCGATAAAGAAAGATACAACCAACAAGCTGTCGAAATCAAAAGTACCCTGCTCGACAGCCTCGAAATCAGTCTTGGAGGGACTGACAACAACCTCGCTCAGTTACAAGCCAGTCTTGCCAAGGTTAAAAGCTCTTTTGCAGACTTCGAGAGTGAGGTTGCGAAGCTGTGAGTGTCTTGTCGTGTTTGTCCCAGCAATTATTCATTGTAATGAAACTAATTTATGCTCAGAAAAGGGGGTTCACAAACAAAGAGCGGTGATGGGATGTAAATGAAAGACTCGCGACATCGAAGACTAAGGAGACGAATGAAAGGGAAGTATATCATCAGGGGAGGGGATTGTAGAGTATTGCATGCATGTAAATGGTGGATAGACAATTGCTATTACATGTAATGTTACCAAAATCAAAACCAACAGCTGCAATCAACTTCGAGCAAGTTGCCTAGTTGAACACAGGAGAACCACCTTGAGACAGCCAGAACGAGATTAATCCTGGCTACTGTATGAGTGGCACTGAATAGCTTATAAAGCATTTCCCGATGACATCAATGACTTCTTTTGACGGTTGACATTTCCCCGTGAAAGAGAAAAAGACGCAGCTCTGTAACGGATATGACACACTCATAGAAATAATCCATCTTCATAAGTGAAAGGGTTACAAGACATAATCTCTTTTGACGCCATGAAAATACAAAAGATTGATTACTGTATTTTCGGCATTTTGCCTGGTCTTCTCAAATCCTTTCTTGACTTCTTCTTGGAAGTCTCAATTGCCAACGACATAGAAATAACTGATTTCTCCTCAGCTTTCTTCTCTTTTCTTTTTCTTTTTCTTCAATTCCTATTTTTGGCCACCCGTACAGATCATCCATAACTTAACACAACTTTTGTTAAAACAATCATCAAGTCATGTCAGACACTAGTAAGTATGTTGCACATTTTGACAGCTTCACAGCTGACCTTCGCCTCAGACAAAGAACAAGACTACAAGACATTCATCGAAGGTCTTCAACGTGTAATCCAGCAAGCCACCACCAAAGTCACCTTGGAAGATATCGAGTCATTCCAGAACGATGGAGCCAACTCCCAACTCAACCTTTCAGGTGTAATGAGTAAACTCACTGAGATAGAATGCGGAATGGAGTCAGACACTATGCCAGAGTGAGTATAAAGCCTACAGCTGTGCATCGAAATGTTATTAACAAAGCAATGCTTCAGGAGCTTCAAAGTTAGTGTCCGCACCCTCATGGATCTCACTATCCTCTCCACTCAACCCGATAAATCTAAGGATGAGAACGACACCATCCTCAAACTCCTCAACGACACACTCTCACTCTTGTCGACTCTCAGTAAAGACTCTCCAGAATTAGATAAGCTTCCTGAGTTGAAAAAGAGACTCATGGTGCTACAAAGGTTGGAGACAGAAGAAGAGAAGGAGAAAGATATGAGCACCGAAGATCGCAGCAACGCTCTCCGAAAAGAGATGATCGAAGAGTTGTTAAGTCAATTCAAAGGTGAGAAGACACCCAACGAACTCGCGCTGGAAGAAGCGAGGGGAGCCTTGAGCGAGGCGGAAGAGTAAGTGTACTTCTAGGTGAGAAATATGTTTTAATACCTGACTTGTTGGGATTAGGCAAGTCCGCCAACAAGAACCCAGCGAGGCTGAAGCGTCAGTGTACTTCACATTGAGATACAGATCCAAATACCTAACTTCTTGAGAATGGCCAAGTCGATCAACAAGAAGATAGTGAGGCGACTCAAACTACTCAAGAGACTCTCGACGTCGGTTCGTTGAAAGAATCACTTCCAGAGTGATTGTTTCCCTCCAGTTCTCCGAAGGAGAAGATGGATGGTGGGATTGTGAAGAATAGGTGGTGGATGGTATTGAATCGAGCTTTGTACATACACGAGTACAGTATTTGAAATGAATTTAGTTGAGGCGATGATATTCAAAAACCAGCTCCGAAGCACCCTCACATACCTTTCCAAAGCACGTCGTTGGTAGTGGAGCTATTATCGAAGACGTCACAAGGTCATCCTTTCTTGTCAAATATCCTTTTACTCAGTAGAACGAATTCCTTTTGAGTCTGACTGAGAAATAATCTTTACTTGTTGATCTTTACGAGAACTACTAGATAATACTCTCTGTGTTATTTAACTATTTGTCCCGAAAATAAAACAGCACCAATGTCCCAGTCTAGTGCAGGTAAGTCGAACGGAGTGAATCACAAATTGACATTTAGACGACGAGCTTACGAGGATCTTTGTTACAAGTGACTTTAGACAAGCTTTTGACCGTGTTTGTACCGCCTCAACATTGAAGTCAACCTCGTACGATGTGGTCAAGCATCGTGATAGAACTGAAAGCTCCTCTTTAGACAGATACGCAGATATGTTGTGGGAACTTTCCAACAAAGAGTCTGGTATGATATTGATTCACCCAACGCCAAAGTATGTTTGTGCTGTTTAATATTTGCACTATTTAGACACAATGTGAGCTAACGGATGTACAGGGCATTTCGATCCTATGTCGAGAAAGAATTAGGGAAAACGATCCAAAGAAGAACTGAAGACGCGGCTTTCATAGACAATTACGACAGTATGATTTCTAACTTACCTCGTTTCCAACACAGCTCGAAAGGGATAACCAATACCTCACTAGCACTGGCTAGTTTCCATAAAAAGACTTCCCCCCTAGATATTTCAACTGTCGGAAAAACAAAAGAGGAGAAGATTACTAATCTCGCTGAACACTTGGTCAAAAGAGTGTCAGAACGTTTACTTGAAAGAATTACGGTTCAGCGTGCTGGTGGAGAGATGCAGGAGAATCAAGGATTTTCGGAGGACATGGAGAGGTTGATTGATTCTACGATGAGTAAGAGAGACTAAATGCACATGGAGTGAAGAACGCATATCCCTAGCATTGCACTGTACGCAGGACATCTTTGGCTGCATGTTTCTGAAAACCAACATAATGCAAAATCCAAGGATCGTTTGAGCCTTCCGAACTGCTCCACTCTTTCTCTGATGCAGGCTTCCAGATGGCAATGTATGATGGACGACGACGGAAGCCCAAAGAAGGCTCAAACATATTTGTTGCATTTCATGAAAGACAGATTGACAGCGCAACACAACTACAAGTACAACATGGCTCCATCTAGATCAAAGGGCAAAAAGTCACATTCAGCAACACAATCATCGACAGTACCCACCTTCGTCGTCCCCGAAAATCTGAAGGAAGCCCTGATTAGAGTTGTCACTGGAACCACTCAAAGATCGGAGATCGAGGATTTGTCAGAGTATATGAACGAAACGGATGAGTCCGATATCTTATCAGCGTACAGTAAGATGATGTGGGATCTGGGACATTTGGAGGCTGGAGAGTCGAGAAGCCCAATGCCAGAGTACGTTCTTGAATAAATCTTTTGCTGAATCATGTACTCCCAGGAAGTTCCAAGAATCCACTTTAATAGCTTTTCAAAGCCGCGTGTCGCTAATAATCGAAACAGAGAATCTCGCTACAGCACTTCGAGAGGTCCTTGCTTCACCCACAACAGAACAGGAGCGATGCAGATACGCTCAAGCACAGCTAGAACTTGAAAAGATTCATTTGGAAGCTGAGACAGTTGGTGATACGTTTGAGGAGAAATTGGAGAATCACATCAGGAAGACCAAAGAGGAGGCGTTGGAGAGATTGAAAGGTAAATTGTATCAGGGAGAAATAGAGTTTGTAGGCGATGAAAACTTTTCGGAAGACATGGAGCGGTTAATCAGATCGATGATCAGGAGGTAGGTAGGATTTGTACAATTTAACAGTGATGTTTGAGTGATTTATTATAACACTTTGGGATGATGTCTAGTCAAGTGACCTATGACCTCGAGTAAGAAATGAAAGACGATCAAGATCTAGAAAGACGAAAGAGCCGCCCCGGTATACGCCCTAAGTGATTTAGACGGACGGCACTAAGTTACGCCTAACAGTTTATCCATACATTATCCGAGAATGATCCGTACGCTAGGGAGAGGCAGATTGGCTATAAAAATGGTATACAGGATAGACGGTTCTTTGTTTCTTCCCTTTTCCCTCTTAGCACTCACAAACACAAAATTATCACTATGGAATCTAAAACAACAACAGCAACTACAGCCCCAACCACCACCGGTAGACTAAATCTCACCGGTGCAGCCCATGAACCTGGAACAGTAGCTTATCCAGAGTTAGATAAGAACGGGGTAAGCACGCCACCAACGATCAAAACCAAGCTGATAATATACATATAGTTCTGTGTCGTCCCAGGGGTCATCTCACCTGAGAAAGCCAATGGATATCTTCAAAAGATGTATCAATGGGCAGAATCTTTTGGATTGGGATTGAAGATCGGTGATCCGTCTACATATCTCGTCGAGAATCTTCCGATTTTCAACAAGTGAGTCGAGAGTGTTTATGTTTGATCCATACTGATTCTACGGTTAGAGGTGGACTATTCAACAGGTCAGTATAATCATCTTTTCCTTCCGCTCAAGCTGAGGTAACTCCCGCAGACATGGCGTAGGACAGGAACAATGGGCATGGGATATTCGATCTGAACCAGCGTTGATCGACATCTACACAAAGATCTGGGGAACTGACGAGTTGTTGGTTTCAGTTGGTGAGTTGTCCCTTGATTCGTTGAACTAACTCATAGACGCTGTCAATCTTTCACTCCCATACCCTAAAGGTGAAGGGGACGAACGTAAACTCCCTTGGCCACATGTAGATCAATCCCCTAATCGTCAATCTAAACATTGTATCCAAGGGATTATGAACTTGGTAAGTCCTTTGAATCGAAGAACTCTAAATCTAATTGTTTTCAGTTACCCAACGGTCCCCTCGACGGTGGACTAATGGTCCTAGAAGGCTCTTTCGATCTCTACAACAAATTCTTCGAGGACCACATCAGCGAGAAACCAGAGGAAGGCTGGAACTGGCGAGATTCATTCGCGTTCACCGACAAACATATGGAATGGTTTTACGAAAAGGGATGTAAATGGAAGAAAGTCGTTGCCAACCCTGGTGACGTTATTCTATGGGACAGTAGATGTGTTCATTACGGTGCTTCACCTGAGAGTGACAACATACGTGCTGCTGTCTGTGAGTCAATCCAACTGTCCAAGTTTTCGCTCCAAGTCTAACGATTTGATGTGTAGACGTTTGCTACAAACCAGCAGCCGATATTACACCTGAATACGTACTCAAGAGAAAGGTGATCATGGATGAATTGGCAATGACGGTGAGTGACTGTTCTGGAAAATCTCTAATGACAAATCTAGTCTCACGATCCTCTACTCTTCCGTTACGTCGGTGTTAAAGGCGGTGCAGAACCAACTCCTAATGAGAGATATAAACCCCTGGTCGAACCTGTTCTTTCGCATCGTGCTAAACAGCTTGCTGGGATCATCCCGTATTAGGGTGTGTAGGATGGTTCGATTGTTGTGTAGTGTAGATTACGTTGTACGTATTTGAGTACGATGGGATAAGATGTAGATATGCAGTTGTGATTTTGTTTTGAAGGGTCAGATCACTGGGGGAAACAACCAGATCCTAACATGTTGCGAGCATTACCACATCTTGTCTAGGATACATTTACGTTCTATGATTTAGAAAAGCTGCGTACCAATACTATCCCACCAAAAAACCATATAATCCAAACACCCAGACCTAAACCCCATTCTTATCCCCCTCCTCAGTCGAATTCAAAATCTTCCTAGCAAGAGGACCTAGATATTCGTAATTTTCTTGACCCTGCTCCAACGAAGTTTCTTTCTGATCAACTTCCTGACCCACGTTCTCGTTGTCGTTCTCGTTGTGATATTGTAAATCCGCTAAAGTCAATGGAGGATGTTGATCAGGTAACAAAGCTGGATCGAGGACGATATCGTTGGTCGGTGAATGAACTCTTGGACGGGGGTTGTTTGGTGGGAGGACTGGGTATTGATACGACTGTTCGTGGTTAGTATTTGATTTAGATGTGAGATGGGTTGAATTACCTCTGAAGCTGATAAGAGCGCAGTAGCGATTTCTTCCCTAACAGCGTCAAGCCCATTTAAACTGATTCTCTCAGCCAGTTCATCTAATCGATAACGATAGTTAGGTAGTAGAGTTGACCACAACGCATCGTCAGTTTCAGCCCTGTGAAAGATCAGTGTTAGCAATTACAGTGTGACAACGCTGGATCAAGACTTACCTGGCCTCATAACGCGTCATGTTATCTCTTGATAAAGAAGTTCGAACGACTTTGGGTACCTTCCTACATTCCAATCCATCTTTGAGACATCTCTTACAAGGTCTTTCGACTTCACAACGAAGTTTTTTAGAGCCTATGCGTGTGTCAGAAAGAATGATCTGATGTAAAGTAAACAGGTGACTTACGACAATTCTCACAAGCTCCTGAAGTCCTTTTTGGGAATTTGGGTTCGGTGACGGCAGTGAGTGGTGATGGGTCCATGCTGTCTTTGTTGGGTGAGGAAGAGGAGGATGCTAAGGGTGGGTGTCTGGATGTTGAGGGTTTGTTACTAGTCATGACGGATGGATGAATGAATGGATGATGGTTAATGTCAAAAGGGAACTGTCAATTTCAGTGTCAACAACTGTGATTGTGTGTTTAAATAAACCAGCCCTTAAGTGCTTACTCAGACAGATAGTGATTCTCTTCTCTATCCATTCTTGACTTCTTTCCTACACGTCTCTATCAACCTGTTTATCATCTCAACGTTGATAATTCCTCTTCATACTTATATTAACACGATGATTGAACCATGCAACATCTCAAGATCTTCATTCCACCAACACCTCCCCCGGTTGACATCCCTCCGTTCTACTTCGCTACACAATGCTCCGATCCAGTCAACAGACGCTGACTTATCTAATCTAAAGCTGAAAACAGAAGGTAAATCATGAAACTGGCATCATAAAGAATCGCTATATACAAGTAAGAATATCCACTGACTAAAAGAACGATAAACAAAGAAAGAAAAGACTAAAGTCCATGCAGAATACCTATCCCAACTCAATCTCGAAGAAAACCTATCAATTCCTTCAACTGGATCAAACTTGAACTGAATCAAGATGACCAACTCCCTTATCTTCGCGCGAAGAGACGTGAACGACAGGTTCTTCATGGGTAAGATCGACCTGCTCAGTGTTGACGGAACGCCAGAAACGGACTGCACAGATTGCGTTCTGGGGGTGTCAGCATTTTTACTTTTCGCTTGGTCTTCATGCGGACACTCACCAGGATGGAGAAGAATGCTGCGACTATACCAACGATCGCCATGAATTTGACGTAATCTTTCCCCCAGCTACAGTGATCACGGTCAGCACATTTGAACTTCTAATCTAACGCAGGCAAGACCTTGTGAGAGGTTTAGCATTGAACGGAATCCTTCTGGTCTCCGAATATCCAGTGATCTTCAACCCTCCAACTCAGATGACGTGATCCAACCCAATGAAAACTCGAACTCACTATTGAACACTCAAGCCAACAGCTGCAGCCTGTTGTTGCAAAATAGAAACCGGTAAAACCCCACCAGTACTGATGAAGGTAGCGTATAAACTGAGATTTCCAGTTTTGGCTTCATAGAAAACAGCGATGGAGGTCGCGACCATGAAAACAGCGTTGAAGATGGCGACGAGTGGAAGGAGGACGACGATTCTCTTTAGGACATGGGGCAATTTGAAGGTGAGGATGAAGAGGATGAGAGCGTTTATCTGGTGGTGTCAGCTTGGTGCAAGATTTGGAGATGGTCTAGAATAGAATGATAGGGAATTCGAGTGAACACTCAAGATGAGGTCTCAAGAAAACAGAGAACAAGAAAGGATATCCAATCAACAACACTCACCAAAGTCCCACCAGCAGCGACGGTAAGAGCGTATCCAGGTTGAGTGAGTGTATTAGTGGAGATGATAAGGTAGACTAGACAGTAATCAATTTGGATACACCAATGGATGACGAGTTACTTACCCCCGGCTAAAGCAGCTTGGTTAGAAGCGTTACCAACATCATTGTTTCTTGCGACCAAGGCGTGGGAGCAGGCTGCGACGGTGACTACACCTAATGCGAAGGTGATAAAGTGGATTGTGGTATCGAGAAGACGGGGATTGGATTTGAACATGTTGATGTGATTGGTGAAGAAGAGGATGTTGATGATGTTGATGTTAATTGATCAAACACACACGACCAAGTCCAAGGTGGCGAAACTTAAAACTCAAAACGTAAATCAACTTCAACTCCTTCTGGGCAATATATACCATATGCATAGAGCTGTGACCAACTTAGCTCGTGATCCAATATCATGTGTGTCCATATGATCATTCTCAATTGGGGCTGAACGACCAGACCAAAACTGAATGCAGTAGTCGTACAATTCACAAACAAGATTCGTGGCGATTTCCCACTTCGCACCACTGATTGTACAAGTACAGTGATGCAAGATATTGAGAAAGGATACGAAAGTAGGATTTCGAGTTTTCGGCAAATTACCAAAGAGTCTTCGACAATCAACCAGATTGATAAACCCTTTCTCGTTTGAGGATGACCTCCTTTCAATGGACTGACATCATCACGCCATCGGGAAGCTGACTTCGAACTCCGATTCCGATTCACATACTTCATTTCATTTCCTACTCTCGTTCATTCAACTTCTCTTTCCTCTTTCACTAACAAGAATTAAACCATTATACTATGTCCGAAGCTACTAGAGCATACGAAGTTAGTACTTCCTGCTTCCTCCAGCAACGCAAGGCAGACGGATCATATGAGTTCATAGGTAAGTGGCGTGAAACCTGGTTAAAGACAATTCCTCAACCTTGATTTAGATATTCACCCCTCATCTGCAAGCCACATACATCAAAATCGAGAACAAGAGATGAGAAGCATACTCAGTGAGGAATGGGGTAAGTCCCTGTCAATAAAACAAACAAAATATTGATATAATAAATTAGTCGAACGTGGATGTGAAATCACTTCAATTTCTCAACTAGAAGTCTTTGATGGTCTCAGAGAGTTGTCTTCCATTATCAAAACAGAGACCCAACTTCCGAAGAGTCAGATCCAGGAGGAAAACATACGAGCTGGAAGTTTTCGTGGTTCCAATGTTACAGTCGCCACGCTCAACTTTTCTTTTCAAAAATCAAGCCAGGAGGGGAATTATTCGTGGTCATATGAGGTTGATTTGAAGGAGGTAAAACCGATCTCCATTCAAATTGTTTAGAAATAAATACTGTATACTGTGGTCAAGAATCCTATTTCTATATGAATGAATCAAATGTTTGTGACGGTTTGTGAACGGTCTTGTACAGTTCTGCAGTGGACCCCAATTTCCGACCTCGAACGCACTATTCTCTCCGGACCTAAGCAAGAGATCCCGACTGCTCGTGAGTACAGTGTTAATGAGTTTGTGCTTGGGAAAATGCATATTCTCTACTCGAAACTCCGTAAAACTGATTTGAAAGGGGAATCGCCTCATGTCTTCTGAAGTCTTGAAGATATCCCCTCCATTGATGATGTATGATAGAAGGGTACAGACGACATATTTCGACCGACCTGGGTCCTTTCATTCCTCGTCCATTTAGACCATACGTCAGAAGAGCTGTTGCGTCATAGTTCATCCATTAATGAAATCACCGTCGGAGACTCATGACAGCACCTAGATTAGATATCAATACTTATCAACTTATCGTAACATCAATAATCCTAGCGCTGGAGTGATAAACATGTCAGATACCTTCCAAAGAACATACACTATTCGAGACATCACACCAACCGATCAAAGCAAGTGGCGAGAAAATTTCCTTTCGACCGCCACAGACGAAGCGAAAGCCTATCTAGCAGAACAAGGTGGGTGCCCCTTTACCAAGTTATAGTTTCCGATGCTAAAGAGATACAGAGCAATTCGAAGAGAGGCCACAACCAAGTACTGTAGGGCTTCAGTACCTCACTGGGATCTTTGAACATTGGAGTAAGTCGACAAATCAAATACGCCCTAACAATGATTTTATAGTCAACAGCACAAAAAGTCTAGAATCACTCCTCACTCATTCAAGCTTATCGAGAGCTGAAATCGAAGTCGACACATCTGAGTTCTTGCTTAACGCTGATGAGGTTGATTTGTATGACAGAAGTTTGCGATATTCTTTGATCAAATCCCAGAAATGGGTCATGAAAGTTCCGATGTCAATATACCCTATTACTGCATCCTTTGCCACTAGGGATACTGAAATGTATGATTGTATGTACGATATCACCGTAGAGACTCGAGAACCTTGTGAAGAGACGTTAGCTTTCGTATAGAGAGGTTTCTGTAGGTAAAGAAGATGGAGAGTAACTGGGGAGGTGGGGAGCCATTTGAGGTTCGTTTGATATATCTATTGTGGTAGAACTTTCATAGATAATGTAATATTAACTGTGCCAGCGGAAAAGAAATTCCAAGTAGCGCAGGACCTCAGTGACAGTATACAGAATGGCTGACATCCTCATGATTGATCGGTTGAAGTGGAATGTGGTGTGTGGACTTCGAATTCACGAACTTCCTTTTTGCGTACGGTTGTCTTCTTGTACTGCCTCCTTTTCACAACGCACCATTGACTCGCATTTCCATCCCTCTCTTTTCTATCAACTAAGTAGTACACCCAATCCTTATACAGAATACCCACCAATGAGCTTAAACGAAAGACTACAAACAAGTCTCACAGATTGTCTTGTTCGATACGACAAGGTTTTAACTCTCATCAGACATGCAGAGGGAGTTCATTCGTAAGTACTTTACATTCACGCCAGCAGGACGATATTAACAACCTCGATGATAGTCACTTGGGTGTTGGAGGTGAGTGTGCACATCTTGCTAATACCTTTTGAAACAGTCTTTGACTTGCTCGATTCAGTTGACGATCCGACACTTACTAAGGATGGACATTCTCAATGTAGAAGTTTAGCGGAACGAGTTCAGAGCATGGAAAAACATCATCAAGTGGTTTTCACCTCGCCTGTAAGTCATAGTTTGTATGTAATTCAGCTCCACCTTGGTAACCCTGATAACTCTGCTTAGAACTTGCGAACCCTTCTCACGGCATACGGCGTATTCTACGATCCAGACAGTACCATCCCAATCATCCCGCATCCATGGTTGAGGGAGGCTAGAAAGTATGTAAGAGGTTATAGATGTTTGACTAATCTCACAGCGACCGATGTAACATTCCCCGTGTTCCACCTGAAAAGATCTCATCAGCACTACAAGAACACTATCCAGATACTTTGCTGGATCTAGAATTTTTGCAAGGGGATTACGCCAGTATCGAGGGTATCTATCAAGATTCTGAGAACGGTGTCAGAAACAGAGCAAAGATGGTTCGTGAGATGTTCATGAGTCGACCAGAAAAAGTTATCA
The DNA here is from genome assembly GCA_001599715.1 of Phaeotremella fagi. Lineage (NCBI taxonomy): Eukaryota > Fungi > Basidiomycota > Tremellomycetes > Tremellales > Phaeotremellaceae > Phaeotremella > Phaeotremella fagi. Next base: position 38,780 of record BCHU01000014.1, read on the forward strand.
CGGGTAAATCACACGCTTCACTTGCTATTCTTATACTGACATTCTCGACAGTTGTTAGTCACGGAACCTTCCTTGGATTCGTTACTGGTCAGGAATATGGTGTAAGTCCTTGGTTGGGAAGTTGGATTCATTGCTAATGGTGATAACTTAGTGGTGGGAAGAAACTGAAATGCGAACTTTTGGAATTTCGAGGGGATCCAATGGAGAAATCGAGATGACACAGATTTGTGATTTGAATTGGGATGATGATACCGTCGAGGGAACTGAATCTTGAACAGATAAACGTGATCTGAACAGAACGAGTACAGTAGTTTAGGTAAAAATGTGAAATTATTTTCTATCACCTAGATTCATCTTGCGACATCCCCATAAATCGCCCTCCTAAACCTGCTTTTCCTTTTCCATTCGCAGTCCCGCTATCTCTTTCTCACTTTGTACAAAGACGCACTCCCCTGATAGAGACCTGTTAAGCACTCTTCCTTCTAAACATATTCCTCCACCCAGCCACAGACCTCAATTTCCCAACCAAACTCTTAGATCTCCCCTTAACATGAATCTCCGAACCACTCCTCTCAGAACCAGAAGCAGTTTCCTCCGAAGACCGACTGAAATAACTGATAGGTGACGGTAAAGGTGATACGGTGATTTCTGATAGATATCGATCGAATCTGGAGCTATCTTTAGTTGAATTGTGAAACGAATCGTTTGTGAATCTGGATGACAGCGTTGTGCTCTGTGTGTAGGTCGATTGTGGGTCTGTTATGGAACTATTGTCAGATGAGGAGAAAGTTGATGATGACGTAAAACTGTCTGAAGAAGAGTATACGTTGGAGGAATTCGAATTCTTCGATGAGGAGGTACGAGATCGAATGGAATTGGGGGTTTTGGGTGCAGAAAAATCTGACCAAAGTGGACTATTGACATTAGATGAAGTCAAACTGTCTTTGTCAGTTGTTGAGAAAGTTCCAGATTGGCTTATATCTGTCGAGTTGGTGGGTGACCACGTTGGACCAGTGGATCTGTCGGAGTTTTCAGACCCGTCGTCAGAAGTGTTAGGTGATCCCATGGGTGAGGTTTTATGCCGATAGTTCTAATGGCAAACGCTTTGATGTACCAAAATTGATATACAGTATTGCCCAATAACCCGAGACTGAGGACAAAGAAAGGTAATCCTTTGTGTCTTTCTTTCGAGTGAGGGAAAAACCGAAAGGAAGGCTTCGGATGAATATCCCACTCCCACTCGAGGAGGTCATTAGATTCCCGAAACCCATTGGAGCAAACCAAACAAACCCATGCATAGATGATGTAGTCTTAGAGTAACACAAGGACGAGTACCAGTACGAGCACAGTACCTACAGTACATCCCTACTCATCACCGTTCTCCCAAGCAGCTTTCTCAGCCTTCTCCCAAATGTTCCACAAGAGTTTCTCAGCATCACTCCCCCTTTGAGAGGGCTGAGGTCGTCTAGACCGTTCCATAGACTCGCTGGCATTAGCGGAAGTACACGTTGACAACGTCTTGGATGGTGTACGACATACATCTTTCTCTGGATCTGGTTCTGAACCTTGAACAAATGAAGGTGGTGGGAAGGAGATATAGTCTGTGTCCCTCGATGGAGTACTTGGTTGGACTGGCTTTTGGGTTGGAGTCGAGGTTTCCTTCTCCGGATTTGAAGTTGAAATTGGAAGTGGTTCTGGATCTCGGAGTTCTTTGAATGATGGGGGTGGGAAGGAAAAGTAGTTTGGTTCTGTCGATGAAGGACTAGTACTTTGTTGGGATGGTGTTGGGGCTGGTGTAGAAGTTGAAGTTGATGATGACATGATCAATGGTCTGTGACTGGGACTGGATGGTGTGTTGGTACAATGTCTTGAACAAGTGTTGTTGGGAAACAAAAGGTCAACGTTGAGAACAAGAACTCCACAAACCCTTTGTTCAATATATACAACTATCCTACATGGATTTCTGAACGATAGTCGGACAAGGGCACAGCTTAGATAAGACAAGATCTCCTTTGTCCAAGGACTCTACCGTTAAATGGCGTCCTCAAAAGCCATCGTGGAATATATGTGATAACGCAATAACGAGCGTACATTAGATGATCAATGTACGAGACCACAACCTATTTCATGTTGAGATAAGATTCCTTGACTATATTGATCATAATGTATATATCAGATGTACTCTTCGTCTAATCATGATGATTAATCTACAATCCATCAAAATCCAAACCAACCCTTCTTACGATGAAGATTGTCATAAAGAGATTTCTGAGCCGGTGAGGTCCCACTACAAACACTATCCCCAAACCCATCGTGTGATTGTTCTGTACAAACCTCCGAGCCAGAAGAACCAGAATTTTGAGTGTCACTCTTAGAGAGGAACGACAACCTAGATCGTGGAGTGGAAGAATCGTCGTATGAAAATGTGGATGAGGAATCGTCGGAACCGGAATTGGACTTGAAAGGTTCGAAGGATACGTATTGCAGTTCGAAATTCGTTTTTGTTGGTTCAGGAGTACAAGTACTTTGGTAAGCTTCATAACCGTCTATAGAAGACGAAGATGAATTGGAGTTTGAGTCGTCAGTGTGAAACGAAGGTGTGTCAGAGTCGGTGGAAGAAATGGATGATCTTGATGATCGTGACATGATTTGGATTTTAGTTCAGTTTAAATAAGTGTTAAAGAGATTTTCAGTTGTCGTTCGTCAACCAGGAAAAACGTTCGTTCATGATAGAATATTCCAGCAACTAGCTGGGGGAATAAATACTAAACTCAGATCCAGATCAAACCCCGTTACGAAAGATCCATAAAGGTACTTCCACAAAGGTAAACCTTTCTAAACATGTCTGAACACCTGTTTTAATGTATCAATCAAAGGTTGATCACCTCCCCTTTGAACGATTGGCCGGATACAGTACAGTACCTATACGGTGCCTATAGTTTAAGTGAATTCATAAATAATATTGTTACAAATGTACAGAGAACGATTGAAGAATTAAGGGAACTGAGAGAAAAGAAAATGTGAATCAGAAAGTTGAAGAAGACGAGGAAAGAAAAATAAGCCACTTTTGAAAAGAAAACAAAAACAGGAATCTCTATAGCAGAATGCCACACCAGCACATGACTTTGTTTTTCGTTATACCTTCATCCAGTAATTGAAATTCAAGTTGAATCGAATCGTTTACATCATTACACAGTTACCACCTTTCTTAGCCTTCCCAGCACGACGGTTTGGGTTAACTGGAAGGAGCATAAGCATGAGTTGGTGATTGTTGACAAGAGAAATCTGATGCTACTCACGGACTGTCCTGATGGCTTCGTCAAATACGGTCTTGAGATTCTTTTGGGTAAGAGCGGAACATTCGAGGTACTAAACCGAAATCAGCTTTCCAACTACCAAACAAACTTTCAAACCCACCTTGGCAGCCTTGATATCGTTAGCCATAGCTGAACCCTATAACCAAGTTAGATTGATAATCAGCTGTTAATCACGAGACGTACCTGACTATATCCAATCGGGGCTTGTCTTCTATCTCTCAGTCTGTCGAGGGTGTTTGGATCATCACGAAGATCGAGTTTGGTACCGACGAGAATGATTGGGGTGGAAGGTGCTGGAGGGTACGAGCTTAGTATTGATCTGTACATAGATGATGAGGAAGCTCACAATGATGTTGAATTTCAGGCCACCACTGCAGTCGACCATCAGCAATGATCAAACTAATTAATAATCTTTACCCACCTTGGTTCTGATGTTCTCAAAACTTGGAGGTGAAACAACCGAGAAACAAAGAAGGAAAACGTCGGTTTGAGGGTATGACAGAGGACGAAGACGGCTATGATGTATCGTATCAGCACAAAATCACACACGATTGGAAGAACTAGACCCACTCGTAATCCTCTTGACCGGCCGTATCCCAAAGACCCAAAGCAACAGTCATCCCATCAACTATAACTTGACTACTGTAGTTGTCGAAAACTGTTGGGACGTATTCTCCTGGAAAAGCGTTTGTGGTGTATGAGATCAAGAGACAGGTCTGGTGTGGTGTTAGTTTGATATTGGGATGGAGATTAGGCAATCACCTTTCCGACTGCACCGTCACCGACGACGACACCTGTGGATAGATAGATGGATTTAGACGATCGTCGTCAAGGTGAGTTGATTGATGGGATGGGGAGAGGGATGAGATTGGTTAGTTTTTGGTCATCATTACTTATAATTAACATACATTTAATACTCCTAGAAGCCATGATGAGGGGAGACAGATGTTAAAAGGCTACTGAAGATGTCAGAGAAGTGATTGCTAATCAAGTTGAATCAACCCACGGTTAAGATTGAGTATTCCTTTATATCAATTCCAAGGTTGTACGAAGACTTGTAGATGGAAGAGTGTACCGTAGATATGGAAGGTTAGTGATAAGTGTCTAAATTGAATTAAATGGATTAGTGAGTGTAACCTTGAATTGATGTGACGGAGGGAGGGGAGGGAAGGGGATGAAGGAAGGGGATGGTGCGAGGGGAACGAGTGACGTAGGAGTAGGTAGGTGGGTTGGGGGATGGGAGTGTAGGATTAGTGGGTAAGGGGTGAGTGGGATGTACGATAGATGATGAAGATGATATACCTTTTGAGATGAATGATATATGTGTAAGATATAGAAGAAGAAAGAGATGAGATGTTAATGCACTGATCTACCTTTACCACCTATCACTTAGCACCTTCACCACCCACCACCTGCAACTGAAACGCGTCAAAGTCTGTGCAACTCTTCTACTGCGGCCCCGCATTGTGGCACATTAACCAGCACTTTCAAAGCATATTCACATTTAGATTCATAATTATAATCACATTTTTTTATAAATTATCGTCCATTATAACAAGCCAAAATACCCTCAGCAACCCTACCACCCACCTCCAACTCGAACACCCTTCCAGAACTCACATCGTTCTCCCGTCCCAATCTGAACCCCAGAACTACTGATGTAAGCACTACTAACGTTCGTTGGGCTAGTGAAGTTCATAACCTTATACCGTCCGTTGTAGCTCTCCCCAAAGACTGGCCAGTCAGGTTCATAGCTTACTATCGGTGGTTTGAAAGTGTTTGGCGAGTTTGAACGGATGAAGGATGCTATTGAACCTGTGTATGAGGCGTAGGCTGTTGGGGAATACGGTTCGAGGGTGTTATCTAGAGTGGATTCTCAGTTTATGTCATATTGACGAAAAACCTCCACTTACACCAGTATGGGAACTCATAAGCGTTATCAGTAGCATGTATACTAGTCCCATCAGCGAACAGATATCGATAACCGGCATCAGGGAACGCTTGCATAGTCCAAGTAACCGGACAAGCGAATACCAGATCTTGGAAAACTTCAGCACCTCGTCCGTGATTATCCACAAACGAAGATAACGGATAAAGGGTTAACACGGTTTGGATCTGTGATTGGGTGATAGGGAAGTTCGTTGTGAACCATTTTGAGAGGAGGGCGTCGGCCTGGGATGAGAGGTTGGTACTGTTACTCAGTGGGTTCAGGGTTGTGGGTACGAATGCTGAACCGTCGTTGTAGTTGTTACCACCGAGGACGTGTGTCTGTAGAGAAGAATCAGCACGTTGAACAGTATAAGGGATAACCTGTATGATGTCGTGAACTTACTCCAGCGATTTCCCCTTTGATAAGTTGAGTAGCAGTGTTCTTGGTCAAATACCCCCCAGCCCCTTCAATACAAGGTTCATAAGCAGACGGATGACCAGGTTGGAGATAAGGGTCAAACTGGGACAAGAACAAATCAGCTCCAAATCAGATTTATTAACATCAACGAATCCACTAACCTGGTGATTCAAAGTCCGAAGAGTATTAGTTGGAGCAGCTCTCAAACAGCCAATGTCATCGGTACAATTAGCGTTTTTTGAGAAATTATGAAATTGGTTCTAAGTCATTCGCAATTAGATCTATGTACCGAAAGTCGAAAATCCGCTCACCACCCAATAATCCGAATCGCATCGTCCCATGGGAACCAAGTACGGACTACTAAACACAGCATTCCTGAAAAGATTCCTACCAAGTGAATGTTCACCATTTAACAGATGAAGTACACTGCCGCCTCCAGCACTTTGACCCCAAATACTGATTTTACTCTTATCCCCACCGAACAGATGGATGTACTTGTTAACCCAAACCAATGCGTCCCGTGCATCTGTTATGCCGACGTTTGAATCTCCAGATCCAGCGGGTGGGGAGAGGAAACCGAAGATCCCTAATCTGTAGTTTATGGTGACTACAATGAGGGAATGGTTGGATTGTTGGATTGTGGGTGTTGGATCGTATGTTCTTACTGATCCGTCTGGATTGTTTTATCAGTTGAAATGTAGGTTGGTTAAGGGGATAGACTTACGATCCCAGCTCCCACCAAAGATCCAGACTAGTACTGGTAGACTTTTAGCGTTAGGTGGAGCGAACACATTCAAAAACAAGCAATCTTCAGAATCAACAGCTTGGGTAGGAGAATACGCAGTGGAGTTAACGATCCCCTAGACGCAATACGTCAATACATCTTCATTCTGAAAAAAAAGGAGACACACCCCAGCAACAGCTTGTGGACATTGTAAAGGTTGGGTCGTAGCGTTCAACCATCCTTGACTCCTAACGTCTGCAGGCGGTTGAGAGACCTTCCAACGATTCTGACCTTCAGTCGAGGCTGCATACCTAACACCCAAAAAGATATCCAAGTTTGACGTGGAATTGTAATACCCCTGATAATTCGCGTAGGGGAGTGAGATCCTTGGTGAAGAGGTTTGATTGAGGGGTAGGGAGAATACACCTAGTAAAGTCGATAGGAGGATTAGGAGTGGTCGATACATCTTGCACATGCATGAACATTCTTTTTCCTCATTGGTAAGTTAATATATGTTGTAAAAAATCAGAAAGGATTCGGTGGATGAATGAACCGATTGGACTTTATGCCGATTTCTAGCGTCTTTCTGATCTTCACTGATCAGCAGACCTCGATTTGTCTGACGGGCCGGGTGGGTCGATCAAAATGGGTCACTATTTATAGCTGTCGTCTCTTGAGGTTTGGTTCGTATTTATACCGAGTTATTTACCATGTCGATGTAAAGGGGGTTTGAGTGCTGTCCTTCTATATTCTGTCCTTCCTTCTTTCATGTTCTATGGAAGGATAAGTCCTTTATGTTTACTCGGTCAATTTGTCAATTGGTCGGTCGAGGAATTAACTGCAGTTGAAATGTACAAGTACAAATTCGAGTACATAGTCGTGTAGATGACTATACGTCGTGGAAAATTCTACCATTCGTTACTGTCTGTCCATCCCTATTTGATACTTGATGAAGAGGTACCTTGCTAGGGTGTAGAGAAGATTTCGAGTGTTGAAGATAAGATTCGTATAATTGCCGTGTACATGCTATTACTGATAATATAGGTTACTTCGTCTGCGTAGCTGAATTCGATTTTTCGCTATGGTGGTCTGAATATAACATCTTAGCGTGAGGATGGAAAGAAATCGTGAAATATCAAAAGTCGTGGATCGTCTGCCAAACCCCGTATACAGTACGAGTACTTTTTCAGATTAACGGCTTTAGACCCTAGACGATTCACAAGCATGTTTCGTAACCTACAGCCGCACCAGAATATATGTAGTACGTCCTGCATTCCAGACCGAACAAGTATGAGTATTTATTACGACTTATTGCTCATCCCATTCACACGAAAATTTCAAGCATAAATGAAAAAAGTATTTTCAGGTTCAGTAGATTTTCAGGTTGGTCGTAAGTCAATCCAAGTACGCTTAGCGTTCGATCTCTCATTTGCGTCGGTGGCTTTGAAGGGTAATCTTGTGAGGGTTAATAACCAATTTGTCAAGTTAGGTTGATTGTTAACCGGAAGGTTATTCTTTGGTGTTGTAAATGACTCCTTGCAGAGCGAGTTGCATTGCTGGACGAAACAAGACAACAGATGAATACCCCCTCGTCAAGGTAGCGTCTGCAACGCAGCTAACCTCAACCAACAACCAAACATCCACCACAGTCCTGACCTTCGGTCAATTAAAGTAGGACCTCCCTGCTACATTGTTCCTTGTCAAAGCACCCGAGGATTGAGGTCCCCTTGCCCTGGGCGGATATTGTTCAAATAAAAAGTAAGTTAAATACGTTTCGTACGTCAAATGAAAAAGGGCGTCTACCACAGTATTCGGTTGGATCGTCAGTTTCGTTAGTCATGACGAATGAGGTTAGTAAATTAAGTAACCTTTAGCACTTTGTGGGTTGCATGTTACGATAGGTGTCTGTTTTTCACTTACCCGTCTATACCAATTTCTTTGGACAGGTAGTATTCGGGACTCGTTATCGTACTTCTCTGTCATGGATACGCATTTACATTTACGCAGTCATAGACGAGAACGATCGTTCTTAGTAGTATGGTGTCTTTAATGATACTACGAATTTTAAGGTGGTATGGGATGTTTGAATAAACGAGTTGATACCCGCCTCGCACGATCATCATTTAGTTCATTTCTTAGTAAAGAGTAGTAGTGCTTAAATATGTTTCTGATCAGAGTATTTGAGGTATGAATAAATGAGTTCTCATGAACAGTAGGGAAATTGAACGTCATAATCCTATCATCTTCCTATTCCTGTTTCTGTAAACCCCTGGAAGTTGAGGTGTTGTTCGAGAACTCCGAAGTTGGCGGAGGACGGAGGGAAGGTTAAAATTTGAATTTTCATAGATGTTGACAGGAAGACCAGCTCCTGTACTGTGTTGCATTACTTCCTTGACGTAGCTACACAACAATCCACACTGTATATACATAGATAATTCATATCTATCCCCGTTGAAAACCTCTCTCTTGCCCACCTCAAAATCTAGCGAAGCCGCCGGAATCCTGATTTTTACGATTGAACCCTTTGAATTTCATTTGGCAGAATTCATTCCCCCCCTCAATTTACTCAACCCAAATTTCATTTCTCCTTCCAATTCATTAAATTCATTCTTGGTTTTTATCTATAGGGATCCCGTATTGGTATCATCTTCAGTCTCAGTTTCTTTCAATTTTTTGGTTATTACAGGTTGTAACAGTTTCGATTCTCACAGTCAAAGTTGATAGTATCGCAAAGAACAAAAGGTTCTAGTCGACAATATTCTAGATCTCTAGGAACGCGCTTTTCGTCTTTATCTTCAGTCTCTTTAGACACCCATTCACTCATTCAAATATACAACATTCATCTGTTGAATATCGACGTCGTCGACTCGACCCTTCAAAGGTGGTCCAAACACCATTACAACCATCAAAATCATCATCACCATCAAAATTCGACACGGTCAGGAGTAAGTTTTGGATCGAACCTAACGTGAGTTAGATCCCTTTGACCTACTTTTTATTCTTTTCTTTTCTCTTTTTCTCTTTTCCTCAGCTTCTATCTGTATACACCTCCTAATAAAGATGCTCACCTCCCGCTCCAACCCACAGACCTGACACGAATCACGAATCACGAGTCACGAATCACGATGGATAACCTCATCCCGTTCGCAACACCAAACTCGTCCTCACGACCGCAGTTCTATTCACTTGAAACGAATTTTAACGATACCATGCCAATAGAAAAATCACGTCACGAAACGATACCAATGTATTCAGATCCAAATAATAGGTATCATGCATACCACCCCAATTCAAATCATGTACCACCAATCCCACCAACACGTACTTCGTCGTTATTCCCAACACCTCGTTCACCAACTCAAAATTCAAATTCTGTACCAAGCGTTCAATTGATTCATCCTACACCTACCAAAACTAAAACGCGTCGAAAGAAATCACCAATGTTGAACGAGGACAACCAAGTTCAGAACATTGTCGCCTCGTTATCACCTAGATTGTTATTTCAAAAGAGAAACAGCAACTCGAACACGCTATTCGTGAAAGTTGATAGCAACTCAAATGAAGATGATACGACACAAACGCCTTGGTCCAGTAAACATCGTGGTAGATCTTTTGAGGATGAGACTGAACTTGATACAGAGGAATTGGAGAGGAGAGAAAAAGAAGAAATGAGGTTAGCTAGAGCTAGAGAAAAAAATCGGGATCGACAGAGAAGGAAAAGGGCAAGGGACAAGGAACAAGAGGAAGCCAAGAAAGTATGTAGTCGAGTGTAATTAAAGATTCATGATGACTTACTATAACTTCAGGCTCGTGAACGTGAAGAACAGGCGACACCGTTATCTTCGACCTTCCCTTCATCATCTCATTTACCTTTACCACCAAGAAACGCGTCTCAACCGAATCTACTGGCACCCCTGTACGATCATAAACCGTATTCAATGGGATCAAGTTATTCTGGATTACCTCATTTGAATCTATCAACGGCTTCTTATCCGTTATCGAATTCTTTAACTTCACTCTCACCAAATCAATTCTCCACCACATCAGGAACATCATCTCCAGCAATGTTCTCGCCTGCCATGTCAACTTCTACTTCAGGTGGATCAGCTTATTTCGCCTCAACTGATTGTTTACCTCAAACATTTAGTTTGGGTAGTGACAATCAAACTCAATCTCAAACTCATAATCAACCTGTTGATGATACCGGAACGATCAAAGCTCGAGGTAGAAAAACTGGTAAAGATCGTTCTTTCTCTGATACATTTGCTTTGGACTCTGGGTTGAACGGCTCACGTCGGTCGTCAATTTCCCAACTTTACAGAAACAATTCAAACGTTTCTGTATCAACCGTTCAACCACTTGGAAGTCTAAATCCATCACCTCAAATCGATACTACCAACACCAACACCACTCCTTCCATCCCACTACATCGTAACGGACCTTCACCAGCTAAACGACGTAAATCCGAACCTGAACCTGAGGAATTTAGGATTCCAAAAGGAGCGTTAACTGTAGGAGTCGGTCTAGGACTGTTGAACGATTCGTCGAATCATGTCGAGACAACCACCCCGCTATCTGCTGGAGCTGTTCCTAATGAGACAGCTAACAAGACTCGTCCAAGAGTCAGGAGAACAGCTTCGAATCCTGAAGGGATGGGAGCTGATTTCGTGGGGTTGGGTTTGGGCGTAACGAACGAGTACGGTGATAGGGATAGATCAATCACTCCACCACCTGTACCAAGATTACCAGAGGAGTATCGGAAGGTGTCAACAGGTGGTACAGTCACTTCAATACCGTTGTCAGAGTCCAAAGTATTGAATGCGGTTTCAGACGAGGCCAACCTCTTCGCGTCCACTCTACTGTTAGCTTTGGAAAGGGCACCTGATTTGGCTGCAGTCCTGGAAGGTCAATTGGGAATCGGTAAATCTGAATTGGAAGGGTTCAGAAATTCTTTAGGTGGGATTTATGATTCCTGGAAAGCGGGTTTGGAGGGTCGTATGAGTCGAATTTCGCTTGATGAGAAGATGGATATGGATAGTGGGAAACAGGTGGGTATAAATTCTAGGCACTTACTTACCTTTTAGTCGATTGATTATTCTCAAACTACCACATCACCGGTTACTCAACTCAACGACGCTTTCATTACACCTTCAAGACCGTCGACATCTCGAAGACGAGTCCAAACTTCTCATGCGACAATGACCATGTCGAGTTTAGATTCTAAAGCGAATCCAACCTCAACTTCAGACTCGTCAACAGCCCATTCAAGAGCTAGATCGTTGTCGTCAACTGCGTTGTTCAGTCGGAACGTACTAGTTCATCAAGCACAGAAGAGTGGTCAAGCTGTTTTGCCTAATACCTCCCCTGTACCTGTTGGTTCAGAGAACGTTTTTACGTTCCCACATCCTTCACATGGTGTTTCGGATATCGGTGGAAATGGCAATGTCTCACCGGTTGTTGGTGTTGGTAATCAATCTTGGGATTCGGTTGGTCAACAACATCAGCAACAGCAAACACAACACCATCCTCAACTGTGGCAAACACCTAAACAAACACTTCCTAGATCTATGGGCGATCACGTCAATCTAACACTTGAAAGCCCATTGGTCATGGGTGAAGAACGTAAAATCGTTGGCAACCCGAGTCAACCTCAAACCCATTTATCCACTCTACCAACCGATCAAACAAACTATTCAACCGAATGGAGTCAAACTGATTATAACGATCCTCAAAACCAAAACCAAAACCAAACTCCGAATCAGAACCCAACGAACCCAAACCAAATGTCCATGGGTACATTCGAAAGACCATCCCAGATCCCGATATTTCAAAGCTACCCTTACACTCCAACAACCGATCGAACCCAGACCCGTATCCACGCTCAAAACCCTTATACACCAGCGACACCAGTTCCCAGACGTGGTCAACAGGTGGTTGGTGGGAATTACAGTTCGATACCACCGTTTTATCAAGGTAATTTCGCTTTTGGGGTTGATCATTTGGATCATTCTTATGGGAAAGAAGAGAGTGTTGGTTATTCACCGTTGATTCATGGTAATACCGGTAACGAAGCGAATCAACAGATTCAACAGCAACCGCATGGTCAACAACAATTTTATGACACGTTCAACGGACTACAGAAGTAATCGTACCAGTGTATAATGGAAATGGAGATCCCACGTAAACGAACATTGGTCTTGTGAATAAACATCGGTCTCTCTCAAATTAACGAACATTTAACGAAAGGAAACACGGACAAAACAAAGAATGAACTCTTTCTTTTCTCTGAAATAACGAAATCTTAACGAACATTTTATCTATCCATTTTATATCGTCTCTCGTCGAAAAATCCAAACTTTCATCATGCATCAGCATTTTCTATATTCACGTTCTCGTATCCGGTATTTTCATTAACCAATGAACATTTTTTCTTAAACCTTGATCCATCATCCGCTTTCTTCACTCACTGTATCCTCATTTCAAATAACACATCTGTATAATAGAAATAACATCTTTTTTTGGTAAACTCTTTCAAAACCTTTTCTTTGTCTTTTTTCTGGGATTTTTGTTTAATTTCCATTTTCATTCAGTTTGATTCTCAGCTCTTATATTCAATTCTTCAACTTCAACTCTTATATGGCTTATGAATTCTTCAAGTGAACCACTTTAGATCATGAGATGGCATCTTTGTTATGAAAGTGTCGTTTAAACAGGGAGTAGTATACTGTGATGTTCATATGTGTGAATTCAGATTCAACGGCTTGGGGGTTAATTTCTGTGAAATTAAAATTCAGTCTGCAAGAAACGTATAAGGAGAAACCGCAAATCTCCTCTCTGCGCAAACAAAAACCAAAACTCTCACACAAAAGCTTCTGACAAAAATGCATAATCCCTTCTGTTCACAGAATTTCCTTCTCCGACCTAATCATCATCCTCGTTCTGTTTCTCCTTAGCAGTCCAATCTAACCAACTACCAGCATAGTTCCTGACGTTTGGATAACCTTTCTCTTCTGCCCATTCGGCAGCTGACGCTGAACGTTTTCCGGAACGACAGAAGAAGATTATTTGTTGGGTTGGGATGGGTTTTGGGAAAGCGTATTTCTGGGGTTTGGTCAGTGTTGGTTTAATTATTTTCAGTGGGGTTGGATTAGTTGAGTGAGAATGGGTATGGCTTGAATGAGGACGGGGCTGATTCAGGATATGACGAGTGATACCTCAAAAGTATTCTAGTCATCCTCCCTTTTACGCTCGACGGATGACTAATCATCCACATAACCACACTCCCACTTACCTGTTGGAACTCCCCTTCACTGGTCTTAGAATCCAAAGCCTCCTTCAAGCTCGAAAGTGGAAGATTGACAGCGGAAGGAATAGATCCAAGTTTAACTTCGTCGGGTTCACGGACATCAACCAAAAGAATATCCTAAACTGTCATCAGCTGTCTTTTCGTTCTCAACACGTTGAAGAAGCTGACATCGTTAGGTTGTTGAGTGATTGGTTTCAATTCCTCGTACGAGACTATCGGCTCTGAAGCCCATTTGTTACGGGTGACGGTGGATTTGTATCTTAAGACGATGGGTTGGAAACGAGCGGAAAGGGGAGTTGGTTTGAGGGAGGAGATTGGACGAGCGAGGGCTAGGGTTTGAGGGAAACGGGGGGTGGTTGTTTGGAGGAGTGAGGGGAGTCGTCGGGATGCTGTTCTGAGAGCTGACATGGTTGTTGTTATGTATTAAAAGATGATAAATGTAAGATGTCGAGGCTGATGGTGTCAATTATAGAGTCATCTGTATGCACCACCCTTATCAAATTTAATGAGTCATAATTTAATTTCCATCTAAACTATTATTTCCATCTAGAGATTTTTTTTCAATTTCACTTTCAATCAACATTTTACTTCAATTCAACAACATCGTCAAAGCATACATAGTCATAAACGAAGATCCCAGAGGAGCTCAAGAAGGAAATCCCAATTTCTACCCGTTTAAACCATGCCTCCACGACCATTATTCTCTCCAGCATGGCAGAGACGACTTTCGAAAACCCCATTAAGGAGACGACCAGTAGTGTCCTCCTCGATATCACTTCCACCCTTCAGACCTATTCACACGACAATACCTCAATTCTCAGAGTCAACATCGACCAAAATCCCTAAACACTCTATCCCCGATCCCTCCGGTCCAGCCCTCTCAGCCCTACTTTCCAGACTATCACTCAAACCCTCCCCCGATCTACATCAAGCCTTGACGACTTGTCTAACACATCCATCTTATCTAAACAGCCTGCCCTCAACCTCCACACCAGAAGAACGTGAGACCATATCGAAAACAGAAACCAACGCCATCCTCTCATCACTAGGTAACTCATTAATGGGGATGTTCGTTTCAGAACATCTAACATCGATATACCCATTACTCCCCACTTCATCTCTCAAAGCAGCTTTAACTGCTTATGTGGGACCATCAGCTTGCTTCTCGGTAGCGAGGGAATTAGGGGTGGGTGTTCAAGGTGGTGGTAATTCCGGTAAAGTCGGTCAGGGGAGGGGAATGAATTCTGCTGGTTTACCTGTGAGATGGTTTCGTGAGAGTAAGAGGGATGGGGAGGGGGAGGTAGCTGAAGAAACACCTGTTGGGAAGGGATATGGAATGGAGGAAGAGGTTGAGGTTGGGGATAGAGAGGTTAAATCTTCAAAATGGACTACTCGAATCACGTTCGAAGCTGTTGTTGCTAGTTCTGTCAAAGCTTTTGTTGGGTTAATATACCAAGAGGAGGTGAGTAATTCGGATCACAACAATTCAGATTCTAACTCGCTTTAAGGGAATTCACGCAGCTCGTACATTCACCCACGCATATTTCTTATCTAGACATCTAGATCTACGCACATTATTCAATTTCTCAAATCCAAAACACGTTTTATCTTCAGTCGTAACGAAACATTTATCCGATGCTGGTGTATCACCATCAACATACGAGGGTAGACTAGAGTCGAGGTAAGTATCCATCCATCCACTCGAAGCTTAACACTAAAACATCGTTTAGGGTAATAGCATCAACAGGTACCAACTCCCTATCCCCACTATTCAACGTCGGTATCTTCCTAAAATCCGGAATAAAACTATCAGAAGGCCACGGCTCCTCCCTAAAAATGGCAGAACATCGAGCAACAATGAACGCCTTGCATTCGTTCTACCTAGTTCGTTCAGATGGGGGTCAAGCACAAACAGGATATGGGGAGGGACTGCCTTCGTCGTTATATGACAACTGGGGGATTGTTGATGGTGCGATTGGTGGATCGGAGGGGGAGATTGGGTGGACTGGGGGCGAGGGAGTTGGTGGTGGGGAGGGGGTTGTGGAGACTGGGAGAACTTCTGGGTCGAGGTTTTTCAGGAAATAGGAAGGAGGGGTGACGCTATGAATATCACTATATCATGATACATCAACCATTCCTCATCAGTAAAACAGAAATGTATACAGACAGCTGACTAAAGAAACGTTGAAAAATTGACATCTCAATCGACTACATAGTGATTATCTGACATACATATTAAATAGAGATCGATATCACACCTCCTTATCGAACGCTCTGTGATACTTCCCACCTACGAAGGGAAAATTCCATTCACGGTTTGACCATTCCTCCACAGTCGTAAACATGAATCGATCTTCGAGAGTAGCCATCTTTTCATCCCAATCTTTCTTTTCGTCTTCATTCTCCTCCTCCATCCTCCCATTGTCGTTCTCTACTTTCCATTCGGTCAATTCGTTGATAAGACACTGACGGTGCTTAATTTTCAGTTCATCCAGAAAAGACTTGTCATACTCTACTTCGTCTTCCTGGTAAATATTATACACATCAAATCCAACGAGTTTGATCTTCATTGGTTTGGTGTGTTTCTCGTTTTCAATTGCGGGATATTTCAGAAATCCTGCGTCCCTTGTCAAGCGTTCCTCCAGACTAATCTCTCCCAAAACTATCGTACCGGCGGCACAATTGACAACATTTAATTCTTCGACGAGATTTGAGTGTGAAATAACGACATCCCAGTCGTCCTCTCCATCCCTGACATGGATCAAAACACGCTTTGGTTTGATATTGGTGACCATTTCCAACATATCCCCTCCATCATAACCAAGTACCAATCCCGTTCCCATCATATCCCAGGTGCAGCCGATTTGTAAAGTATAAATGTTCAAATTACCAAGTTGTTCACAAATATCGCGCAAACCGTCCGTGTTCCACATAGATATAGATTCAGAGAAATCAGGGTCTGGACGCGCTTGCTCCTCGTCAATAGATCTTGGAATCCCGAATATGACACATTGCACATTGGTAAGATACGGTAAAAATGACAGATGTTCTTTGTATCGTTCGGTATTGATGTCGTTGTGGGAGATACTCAAGTTTCGAACGAATGATAAGAGACGTCTTTTGATCTGGATCAGTTAGTCGGTATCAAGAACATCTCAACAGCAATCACTCACCCTCGACAGTGGTTCACTGCGGGGTTCGTTTGTTGGTATCCCAATATCTCCGAAGCTGTATTTGCGGCGGAACTTGGAATCAACATGACACGGACGATGGATATTCGCAAGGTTCGTATTACTCCACACCTTCTTCCCAAGAACCTCGAAGAAAGTCTCGGATACTGTCATCAATCTTTTGCGATATCCAACTTCGAAATAATGAGCGATCAAAGTTTGAACATCTGGTGGGATGGATCGTTTAGTGGGATCCAATGTGATATTTCTTGATTCAGTGGAAGACATGGATAAGGTTGATCTGATAGACTAGTGATTGATGAAAGATGATGGTAGAATATCAAAGAAGAATCTGTTGAAGTCTGTGTTGATGTTGTCGGGTTGTATCCAAGCAACCACATCATTGACACACACATTGAGGCCGTGCCACATTCACCTCCTCCCCCTCATTTGAAGCACACAGCAGCTCTATTCCACTACGTGAGAGCTTCATGCAATCAAGCTCCTGCAGGTTGTGATTCAATCTCTCAATTATGAGATTGGTCTCGAGCTGTTGATGTCCTTGCAGAATTTCAGTCCATCTGAATCAGTATGAGTTCACGAATAAGAGCATTTTTTTAAGGAAGACAATGCACATACATTGGGTTCGATCTGAGTTGTGTGTGCGATACTCCACATGCCAAACGCATCGAAAGAAACTAGGAAGCCATTCAAATGAGTGAACGGGATTTCTCACGTTCAGATCTCGGAATCGTTCATGCTTTCAAAGACTGAACAGTCATAACAGAGATCCTTCGCAAATTTCAATATTCTATCCCACAGCAGGAGTGGGCCATGCCCTAAGACTACAATGAGACCATCTTCATAAAGAAGACGCATTCATGTTGAATCTCCGCTCACTGAGAGCATTGGAAGATCAATATAACAGATTTAATATTGGACTATATCATGAAGTATACAAGAATATCAAATGAAACCAGCACAGTGAATCAGAAGTGAGATCCACATATCCCCAAAAACAAACTTGTCCCAAAGGTTCCATAGGTCGGATCAAGGACCGACCTGTACGCAAGTTCCGCCAAGCTGAGCAGCTATGAATTGTCAATATCGAGTACCACAAAACAATCACATCATTCCCCTGACTGGACTGATTGTCATCACTCACTATAAGCCGCATTCTGCGAACAGGAACCTTTGATGTATAGAGTATAACCTGAACCGTACAGCGCAAATTGTGAGTAATCTATAGGCTGTCCGCTTCCATAGCACACCGAGGTATCAGTCAAAAAAGAGAAATGATTGCATACTGTATAAATCATGATTGTAAGATCCCTCAAATCAAACCAAAGAGAGGTCCACTTACAAGTATCTGGGTCGCAAGTTGTCCGACATGTAGCCACAGAATCACCGCCATAGTTGGCGTCCTAAATAGAGAATAATGAGACAACTCCAAGCTATAACATTGCTACTTCCACGTTGACTCACTCCTTCCTGAACATATCCTGGGTAGGATGAGTATACAGAGCTTACAACTGGACTCGTATCTCTTTTCCTGGCTCTAGTTTTGGATGCCTTGAGACGTTTAACGATCTCCGCCCTCGTTGCTTGTTTGCCTTGAATCGATTTTACCAATTTGTTGGCAGGAGCGAAGGAATTGACAAATAACGCACCAAGTGTCAAGGCGAGACTGAGGATAATGAAGCGCATGATTTTTTGAGAGAAGTGTTGGAAAAAGTTACGAGTGAAGGAAAGTTTGCGTGAAGTGTTTGTTTACTTTTGATATCAGACAGAGATCCTATTTATCATTGAGTTTTGGAAACGACCACAAACACACACCGAATTAAGTGTGTGGCGTAATGGACCGTAATGATGGAATGAATACTTGTGCCTTTATGTTTCGTGCTTGGCGTTTTTGAAATTGCCAGCATAGCATGGATTCATGTCGCGGTTACACCGAATCTTACGCGTGTTAAGCTAAAAACCACGGTAAGTCTTGTCACTAAGTACGCTACTAAGATAGCATTCGAAACAGCAAAGACAGAGCAAGAACACAGAATGAGTATCCCCTGGATGGTGACTAACACCTGTCTATTCACGGATAAACTCTTCCGTAATGGCGAGATCCTCACTCAGGGACGATTCATTTGTGATTACGCTCTTGACTATTTTTCGGTCCAATGGATGGGCTGACGGAGTAGAATCACACGTTCAGGTGCTTGGCTTTGATGAATGTTTTAGTGTGTCCAGCACCAAAAAGTGCATACCCCTCTGTGCTCCTATATGAACCTATCTTTAGAGAGTCACGGCAACGCAATTCGCACCAAGTGCATTGGCTGTGAGATGTTACCATAGATCCCAGCACTCCCCCAAAGGAGAGAGGATAATCACTCACTGGTGGCAGTGTTTTGTGCACACGTCCCTTTAACGTAGAGAGTGTAGTAAGAATTCGCTTCAACCGCGCTGAAATCGTAGGTCGTGGTGGAACCGTAGCAGTGACCGTTGTAAAGGGTAGTGTAAGAGAAATGAGTGCAGGCTATGTGGTTGTGAGAACTTGACCAAATGTTTTATTGACGAACAAGACTCACAGGTGCTGCCATCGCATGTTGCTCCACATGAAGCTGCGGTTCCATTTGCAGTTATAGTATCCTACAGCACCATCAATACCACCAACTGATGACAAAAGTCCACTTACAGTGGTTTGTGCGTAACCAGCATACGAGGAGTATACCTGGGGCACAGGACTAGTCGCTCTCCTCTTAGGACCAGTTCGAGAGACTTGCTCAAGTCGCCTGACAATCTCCGCTCTTGTCGCTTGTTTACCAATCACTCCTACAGAAGTAGGAAGTGAGCTGACAGCGTTAACAGCCAAGCAGAGGGTAATGAGGAGGAAGAGCGGACCGGGTAAGACCAGTTTCGATATCCGTTTGTCCCTCCATCCCTTTGATCGGTCCATTTCCGAGAGATTACTGACCACGCTCAAATCGCCTCCCCTTTCCATCATTTTAACCCGTGAGTCTAACAGAAAGGAGATGATGTTACAAGCAGTGAGAGGGGACGTTGTTGGACCGTGAGAAATTGTGGAGATCCACTCACATTGCGAAGCTAATTATAGGTTACTGTACACCAGGTACTTCTGTGTTCCTTGTGGCGTGGATCTAATTTGGGGACTTTACAAGATGTTCCTTCCGTTTCTTCATTGACTCACCGGTGGAATTGCTTGTATAAACTCCTCGTCATCTTCATACAATTCATGGGGTATGTGGATTAACTGAAGTGATTTACAGCATCCTTCTTCGCCATTGTATCAAAGAAACTGTTAGTAACGGTCATTAGCCATCTCGGAGGATTTTCCGCCATTAAAGCAATTAGACTTTTGGATTTGTATGGTAAAGATGTTTTCGCTAGATCAACATTCGAACTGTGTCTATTGTGGTGAGGAATGATTGATAGTTTCTCTTCATTTTGGTGACGCGAAATGTCAAAGATGATGGTAGAATGTAAATCAAGAATTGATGACGCTACTTAATATCAGGGAGTTAGAGGGCATCTCATTACCCTCAGTGATACATCATACCATACGAACAACTGTGCACTCGATATTGTACTATACCACTCCTGAACTTTCCCCTAGAACTTTATTAATTCAAATATTCACGCCCAAATGTCCTAATGGATGCTCCAACCTCATTCAACGACAGTCTCACGAAAGATCTTCAACATACGAAAACACTTTTCACTACAACTTCTCAGGCCGGTACCGAGAACATGGATCTTGCAGAGAAGTATGTCAAACATCATGTTACATTCATGTCTTTCTTAGAATGGAAGGAGGAAGTTGGTTGGAAAGGAGTTTTTGACGACAATGAGTGTGGATCAACGACACATCCAATTTATGTTTTTCTCGTATCTATCTTACCATTATACGAAAGTATATCTATGTACTGGAGCACAGTAAATTTCCGCAAAGGTGCCTAAAAGTTGGTGTCTGATTTCGATTGTTGAAAACTTTGCCTTTGACACCTTGCAGATTTTTGAAAAACTCACAATTTTGACACTCACAATCAGTGGATCCCTATTTGCTGTGAAGCTATTCTTATGCCCCACTATGATATATAATGTCAACAATGTGAAGAAAGTACAGGCAAAAGTTGAAATCTCATGTTCAAAAAGAGAGTGGCACAACCACTGTGTGGCCAATTTTTGAAACAAATGGAGTAACATTCAACAGAAACTAAGTAGCACTTCCTAATCTATCGTTCCAATGTTTAGAACTAGTACTTAATGTGGTATAGACAGCTATTCTACATGTGCAGCCTCTCCCCCAGCCTTCTCCTCGTGATGAACATGAGCCAAACCGATCTCATTTCCGCGTCCTTCTTTCATCAAAGCTCGAAGTCTCGAAGCCTCCTTAATAGGATTAACACCTGGAGCGAAGCAAAGATCGATGGATTCCAATGGTAAGCCCGCAGTCTCTGGGACTACGAAGTAAATGAAGGGGATGAACGCGAGATTACAGAAGGCGAACAACAGATAGAATTTCCATCCAGAGTTTTGGAATCCAATAGGGCTGACCATAGTAAGAACGAAGTTAAACAGCCATTGCATCCCAGCACCCAAACCGGATCCGAAAGTTCTATATTGTAAGGTTTGTATCTCTGTATTGTACATCCATACAGCAGCCATCCAGCCCCAGGTGTAAAAAGACTCGTAAAGGAAGATCAAAGTAGCTGCCACAATACCGGTGGCTTTTGTGTTTATCTTCAACATCCCGGCAAGAATGAACATGTCGACACTCATTGCTGCAGCTGAAATCATGAACATTCGTCTACGACCAACGTTCTCGATTAACCACCAAGTACCGATTGAAGCGATGAGGAACCAAATTTGAAGGAAACCGCTCATTAAGCTTGCAAGATTGGCGTCGAGTCCGACCGAGTTTTGGAAAATCGATTGAACGTAGAAGGAGATCACAGTCGATCCACTGAACGGTTGACACATTTGGATTAAACAAGCAGTCAACATTCTTCGCCGAGAGCGGACATTGTCATCAGCTCTAAAAAGGTCTCTGAATCCCTTCTTAGTTTCAGCTTCAAGATCGACAGCAGCTTGAATATCGTTGAGTTCGTCTTGAACCTCTTGATCGTCCTCGGCACAATCTTTGAGAGCCGCGAGTGTGGTTCTGGCTTCGTCGTATCTAGACTTCAAGAGTAGATAACGTGGTGATTCAGGCATGAACCTTGATAAGATCACGTTACAACTTGCGAGAACAGCTTGGAAAGCGAATGGGAAACGCCAAGAGACACTACCGTAATAGTTTGCCATACCGTAATCGAGGAAATAAGCGATGACCAGACCAACAACCAAGAAAGATAACGCTGAACCAATGACTCGACCTCTGATTTCTTTTCTTGTAGTTTCAGCTTGCCAAGTTGGGCATTGAGCTGTGAATATACCAAGACCTACTCCACCGATGATTCGTCCTACCAATAGTTGTGGGATACCGAATGATGATGCTTGGATAGCAGCTCCAACTCCGATGATTGACGTTCCGATAGCGACGTTATCGCGTCTACCTAGTTTATGACCGAAAGCTACCATGATAAGTGCACCGACCATTGCGAAGAGTTCGAAGATCCCTGACATGAGACCTTGCCATGTTGCATCGAGATTGAAAACTTGTTCGAAACTGTCCAAGTTCAGTACACCACCTGCACGGCCGTCAGTGTGGATCCCATCATCCTACATGAGTAGAGGCTTACCTAAAACACCTAGATCGTATCCGAACAAGATCCATCCCATACCTAGTCCACCACTTAGCGCCAATACTCCACAAACAGGTGAACAAACGCTTACCAGAAGTGATGGTGATCCCAATAGTAGCATTTCTACCTCGTAACATGTTGTTTGAACAATGGAGAGAATTTGGGGGAGGGGCACAAAATCCCCCTCATTCTTATACATGTCTATCTTCACCATCCCAAACCGTGAGTTTCCGGGTTATACCGTTGTTTCCCTTCCAAAATGCAATTCCTCCATCACCTCCTCAGGGTTAATGAACGGGATCGAATGTTTTAGTGGAGTTGGTGACTATTTTTGGAAACCATATGGGGCCATGAGGGTTGTCATGCATATGCTGGAGTTGCCGGTTGAATGCCGATGTTGTTCTTTTAAGGGTTTGGTCTGTTTGCCTCGTTTTTCCGATCTGGCTTTTAACGGCTAGCGGGTTTCATTTCTGGGAAGGGGACTCTGCAAAGATAGTGGGCAAGATGATCGAAGAAGAGTCTGGGGGAATGCCTGAGAGGGAATATCCTGCTCTGATACCCTTTGAGCCCTCCTAATTCAGGTAGTGCAACGGCTTCATCTTTTAGGAATGCAGGGAGCGATTGTGAAGAACGCCAAGCTGAAAATAGCAAAGATAGCATCACTGCTGACCCCGTAGAACAATACATACTCGGAAAAACTAACACAGACGGATTTCCTTCCTCATACATACTACATATTTCAACAACATAAAATCAAGCCGATCAACGGACACTGTCTAAGCCTGAGAAGGGAGACTGCCCTTTTCACTAGTGGCTCCATCGTTTACTCCTTCAGTTACCGGAAACCCCGCGTATGCCTCCTCAGAGGGGGCGTATTTTGAATATTTACGTAGTTGAGGACCGTAGATGTAGAACAAGAATGGCATTGGTACGCAGACGAGTGAAATGAATGCCAACACTTGAACCGTTGTTAGCATCACAAGCTAAGATCACCCACGTACCAGTTCCAGCCCAATTCGGATTCAAGTTCTCATACATCTGAGTTCCAAACATTGGGAACGCCGCACCAAACAGAGACCTGACGACTGTGTTGGCAGCTAGCGCACTGGCCGAATGCATCCCAAAACTGTCAATGAGGTAAAGCATGATGGCTGTAAAAATCAGGATATACCCAATACCAAAAGGAACGGTGGCGATGATTGGTACAGCTGCGTGTACGTTTGGTGTACATGTCCAAGCGAAGATGAATAATGATATTGGAACTAGCAAGGATCCTAGACAGCAGGTCTCCAATCTGATTTCAGGTGGGACAGGTAGATGGGAAGGAGTGTTCGCTCTGGCTTTTTGGTATCGGGCTACGGAAAGTTTGTTGAGAATCGTGCCGATGATCATTCCTGCTCCTATACCCAGGAGAGCTAGACCCGTTTCGCCAACTGTTGGGTGTTAGCTTGGTAGTTTTATGCTTGCGTTTCACTTACGAGACCAACGACGATATACCTGGAATATCAATGGGAAAGCTGTGAACAGGAGGTACAGACTGATCGTTAGTTGCCTTGTTGCAAAATCGACCTTACATTCCATAAATCAAAGCCACTGGAACGAGAATTTAGTTCAGATCGATAGCACGGAAAATCACTTACAGTACACACTCAAAGTCCAAACGATGACCTCCGTGAACAAAAGTACAAAAGGTCTGGACAACGCGGTTCTCACTATCTGGGCGGGGGATCTGTGTTCTTGCTCATCATATTTGGAAATGTAATGAACATCTCCACCTGACTTTAGTGAACTTCTGCGTAGGTCGACCGCTTTCCTTGAGAGAATGGTTGGGGCATATGTTTCTTCGATGAAAAGGACTGCGATCAGACACATGACGCTGAGGTGTCAGCTTAATACATCAGTACGTCTTACACGCCAAAACCAAACTGAACGTAGAAAACCGCTCTGAACCCTTTCGCTTGGGCAACTAAATTGTTCAGTAAAAGTAAACATGAACTGACCCACCATAACCAGAAACCACAGGGCCAATGACCGGACCAAGTAGTGGTGCCAGTGTAAACAAACCACCTGGAACCACTCTGTCTTCTTTGGACCATATGTCAGACAATTGACCACCGCCGTTGGTGACAGGTGCACAACCGAATGTACCAGCTAGAAACCTCGTGATAAGGATTGTTTCGATGTTTTGAGCGAGTGCGCCGGCCAAATTGAAGATCACGAAAAGCGGGAAGGAGATCAAGAAAGCGAATCGACGTCCTACATTGGTGACATTCAGCTCTCTGCTGACGGCGAGTGGGGACCTACCTTTGATTTCAGATATGGGAGCCCATAACAATGGACCAAGTGCAAGACCTAAAGTCAACTCATTTACCGCCACAAAACTTACCAACTAGATACAAACTCATTCCTCCAATAGCCAGCTCCGAACTGGTTCCAGGAAATCGAATGACGATATCCTCAATTCCAGCAGCATAGGCACTGGAAGCAAAAATGGGGCAAAGAGTGACGATAGCTAGCAACCCAGTGAATCTCCATTTCTTGGCCCTCGACCATTGAAGTGGATCACTGGGATCTTGGGTACCGAAATCGATGATATAGGGTTCGTGAGCTGTACCATTACCTTTGGAATGTTCTGACTCTGAATATGAGAGTTCCTGCTTATTTGGCACGAGAGTTTCTTCGAAAATGTTACCAACGGAGGGTGGGGATGGGAAAGGTGTTATCGCGGGTGATGTCGCACTAGATGATACCATTGGCGGACTTGACATGGGTATAACATCCTTATTCAAGATGGCGTTGTTGTAAAGATAATTGATCTGTGGAACCTCATACTGAGAAGTCATTTTGGGGAGCTTGAAGGGTAGTGACAAGTCGCCAGTCAACTTATAAAATGCATAGCCCAAATCCCGTGAGAATCGACGATGATCAAAATATGTAAACACTTGGATACCCAGGGATCGACTTATCCGTGCCTCAGTGATTGTCTCTGGGTAAATATAGAATAATCTTTGTTTTTTTCCCACGTAGAGGTTCGTATTCGCGAAATTTACGGCATTTTTGAACACGAGTTGAAGAGATTGTCAAGGACACTGATGGCTTTCCTGAGTGGAAGGAATCCTGTTGAAGGAACGCCATTGTTTGATATGCTTGTAAGTCAAGTCGCAGTTACCAGAACAGCGGATGCACCCTTTGTGAGGGAGAAGATGGGAAGGTAAGCTCCTGCATTATAGGAACCGAACAACGCTACTTACCACAGTACCTCGTCGTTCCTGCAATTCAAGTCATGCCGGCAGCGGCAGTCCCCTCTGAGCCAGAACAACGACACTCGAACAATCGCAAAGATTGACGTGAAGGTGTATTGATGCGCACATTTCGGACATGACATGACCGTTTCAATGCTACTTATGACTCTTATTTACATAAACTCTTGTTAACGGGTTTGTCACAATCTTATCAGCTTAGTACTCCCTGCTCGCTTAATCCTCGTCGCAAGATAAGGTATGAATCTACACCGTCTAAAATCCGTCGTTGCGGAAAGGTTTGAAAAGCTGTGAGGCTCTATCATGCTTTCACAAGATCAGGAAAATGTCCGTTAATCGAACAAGCGATCAACACCTTTTACGTTTTTCGGAATCAGTGTCTCGAACGTTAATTGGGTTTCAAGGAGGCGTCACCGCTTATGATGGACGGCGGGGATCAGATTCTAACTCCTGAACATCGAGTACGAGTAGTTCAACACGTATTGCGGCCGAAATTGATATCAGCAGTAGTTCCAGACAGTGGCAGACAGATCAAAAGAGGAACAAAGAGTAATTCTAATCCTTTGATGGTCATCGCCTTCGCGTTATCAGACATCTGTTCGCACATTTATTCACTTGAATGGCTGTAATCTTTTCTTCCCATTCCTCCGGCGTACAAATCAAGATGTCAGACGCAACAGATCGATCTACCTCTACCGAACAAACCGTCATCTACAAACGTCTTCGTGACGAACACAACGAGCACCACAACTACGGAGAGGATTTCAAGCCGTTCGAAATCATCAATTAGGTCGAAATAAAAGTCCTTCACCCCAAGTTCAGACGCTCAGCTCAATTCGATTCTTGAGACAGGTAACGTCCTCTTTCGGGCTTTTGGCGAGAAAGAAGAAGAACTACGACCAGTTCCGAGCAAGAGAGAATCCAACTTCAGCATCAGTCTTCTGGGTGAATGCAGAGTTTGGGAAGAAGACCCAATGCCAGATCAGCCCGCAAGATATGAAGAATATAAAGAAGCTTTAGCTCGGTACGAAGAGCGAGTTGAGGAGGCCCATAAGGCATGTCTGAATACGACGAAAGCTATCCACGATTCTTACCATATATCGCATGCTATTTCCATCTCCGACTGGGAAACTTCGCTAAAACATGCTTACGAAGTGTTTGAACGTAAAGGTAAACAATTCAAAGAGTGGATTTTAGATTCCAAATTCACCATAGAGGAGCAAAAGAAGTTTTCGACAGTAATATACAC
The DNA here is from genome assembly GCA_001599715.1 of Phaeotremella fagi. Classification (NCBI taxonomy): domain Eukaryota; kingdom Fungi; phylum Basidiomycota; class Tremellomycetes; order Tremellales; family Phaeotremellaceae; genus Phaeotremella; species Phaeotremella fagi. The sequence goes on from BCHU01000014.1 coordinate 65,915, forward strand.
GGAAGTTGTCATGGATTTTAAGCTGGAGATGTTGAATTCAACGAACTAGAAAGGAGGATTTGGGTGTATTTTTGGTGTGGAAGGCGTTGGTGGGATTGAATGGAAGAACGAGGTAGTAATGGAACAACTGATGCAGTATGCATTGCCGCTATTTCCATACTGCAACAACAATTTGAGCATGGTCGTATGCCAATTCTGACCAGCAGTGACGAGGTATCGAATAGCGAACTGCAAAGAAGTGTGTATTCCTGTTGATTAGACCCAATCGATCTATCAGGTAGTCGTGTTTGTATATTACCCAAATCCATCCATAGCGCACCATAAAGCTGGATCGTTATTGTCATACATACAGTTGAACATGATAATCGTTACACCAAACCCGTATATCTCCAATCATCTTCATCGTTTAGCAGGAGGCGGCAGTGGTCCGTCTTCAATCCCACCAGTCATCAGATCCTGGATTGTGGTTTCTAAGTTGTCTATTCGAGATGACATTTCATTCACTGCGCGTGGGTTCAACGGACGCGCTTTATTGGAATTGGAGACAACTCACTTCGTCCCCTATATCGCTGTCAGTAATAAAATAAAATGGTAAAGATAGTCTCACTCACAAAACCTGTTCACTCATCTCATCAAATCTCGTTTCCAATTGCGATAAAAGGGTATCAACCTTGGATTAGACCGACATGCTCGGGTGACAACTTACAAAACCACATAATTCCCCAGGACTAACAACATCTTTGACCCCATGTAATCCTATACCCTGAGTGGAAGTAGTCTTTGTTTTACCTGGCGATAGTGTTGATGACGATGGTACGACTGGAGTAGGTGGTTTAGTAGTGGATAGAGGTTGAGTGATGTTGGTTGAAAGGGGTTGAGTGGAGGTCATGGCGTTAGTCTGGTTGATAGATTTTGATAGGATTTTTGTATACGCGTTATCGACTTGACAAGGTGGTACTGTGTAGTGGTGTTGTATTTAATGATATTGAGTTGTGTAATGTCAACTGTCCAGGATGGATGTTGTTTTCATCGTTGAGATGGTTTGTTGCTCAGAATTTGATGCCGTCGTGTGTGGCATGCTGAATTGGGTAAGGTGCGTTCTTCTTGCTATGAACGTTTGTCTTGCTTAGGGCATCCACTTATCCTTTCATTGCTCCATCCCTTTTCCCGTCCCTACCTCCCTTGTGGTATCAACAGCCAAGTTAAAAGTTCCCTTTTACACAATAAATCGAAACCTTCCTTTTACCGTTGAGACTGAAAATAGACAACCAGAAGGCCAAGTCTCTTTACATTTCTTTTGGACAGTTGGAGTCTGTCTGCAGTCTTGATCTTCCTTCTTCCAAACAAGATGAATCAAAGTCACAGCAACAGTCTTTCAGTCGAACTGCAAATTACGGAGGCTAAAGGTGGAATGCCCATAGATAAGTCTCGTACTCAGCCAAGTGGAAGCGGTGATTTTTCTGTGGCAAACTGTTCATTTCTCAAGAGTACCTCATCACCGTACCAATTCGCTGAAGCACTCAGTAACCTTGGTTATGATGAAGACAATAAGGGACTCTTCCCAGGAGCAGAACTCGGTCAGAAGTCACTAAATGCTATCGAGGATGGTAAGCGAAACGACAGAGACACTGTTCATTCAGCTCTGGTTAATTGGAAGAAACGCCTTGGTGATCTCTCCACTACATCAAACAATCGATCCGCCAAGCAAATGTACGATACTCTGGTGGTCTGTACCAGTAAACTTTCAGATAGTCTGTTGTTTGAAAAGGAAAAAGCCAACGACTACCAGTAGGTGGACTTCGTAATCTATAGTTATGCTCTTGACTGACAAGCCACAGTTTTTATCCTAGTAATAAGGTCCTTTTAACATGGATCGAACAGCTCGCAAAGTTCCAAGCTCGAATCAGCTATCTCTCTAAGCAAAATCATTCTCTTCAGGAACAACTTAGGAAGGCTCGGGCAGAAATTGATACTCTCAGGTCTGAAAGGATCAATACTCCATCAGAGGGGGAAGAAGACCAGGTGCTCAATTCAGACGCTCCACCGTCATACGAGCAACCCAATTCTTGAGCCGGGACGAGATAGAGCGGGAAAGTTTGTAAAATCGATGAGGTGTATGTAGTATCCTGTCGGATGTTAAGATGTAATGGCAGGATTTGTAGCCGGCCCTTTGTGATGAGAGAATCAATCGAACAAAAATCCCGTTGTGTCACTGCTGCTTGATGTTGAACGCCCAGTATTTAATCCCGTTTCTCTTGTGGCATAGCATCATCATTGCCCTTTGTCACGAACCCGAAATTTCCTTTCACTGCTGAGATCGAAATCTGAGGACTCGAAGGCGTTACCTTTCTTGAAGCTCTTGATCAAATATCAGACCTCATCTCTTTTGCCACCTTATTCTCTCTCACATTCAACATCATTATGAGCAATCGAAATACTATTCACAAGGAGATGGCCAAGAGTTTTGCAGTCCTCACAAATTCTGAGGGAGTCGATTGTATTGGTGTCTTGGGTTTGCAGGAGGATGAAGGTGATTACGTAGTAGAAGACAGCTCATTCATTCAAACAATCTCTTCACCATACCAATTCGCAGAAGAACTAGTCAGCCTCGGTTTCTCCGAAGACGGCCAAGAGCTCTTCCAAGGTGCAACTCTAGGTAAGACTCTTGTAGAGGGTATTAAGCAAGACGATCGAAAAGCTCTCCTGGTAGTTCTTACGGTATGGAAGAATGCACTTGTCTCACTATCCACTACATCGTCAAACAACCATGCTAAACAAATGTGCGAGTCCTTGGAGATCTGTACAAGTCGATTCTCAGATAGTATCCCATTCAAGGATCAAGCGAATCCAAACGAATATTAGTAGGTTCAATGAGTCTTTATTAAGATCGTCATTCACTGATATTCTTCCTCCCTGCTTAGCTATTATCGAAGTAATTCAATCTTCCGTCAACACATCAAGCAACTTTCAGAACAAAAGAACTTGATCAAACTGCTTAGTGAACAAAATACCCATTCTACATCTGAGGGAAGTCTCATCAAAGAGCTTACGGAAGCTCGAAAATCTCTACAAGGCCAAGTCCTTCGTCTCCAAAGGGAGCTCGAAACTCTCAAGAGAAGTCAATATGATACTGATTCAGAGGAAGAAGAAGCTCAGTTCGGAGGACACAGCCTCGTATGAACAAATCAGGGATGCGATGCTCCATCAGATTTTAGGTATTTCGGAGAATAATGGGGAAGGTTTGTAGAAACGTTGAGAAGTACATAGTTCAATATTCTGTAGGATACCATGAATGATAGTAATTAGTCACCCAGCTCGGCTCTGTAACTCCAAGCGAAAGTCTTGAGGGATGTGTAAATTTCTTGACATTTTGCCACGATCCACCATCGCCACCATAAAACGAAAGAACAAATTATACCTATTTTGGTGAACAACAAACATCTATGTCCTTGACAAGCCAATGCCTCGTTTACCGAATGCTTTCATCTATATAAACTCACTCTTCAGACCTAGTCTGCTAAGACCTGATATAAGAGTACCAAGTGGGTCAACTTCGTCGAAGAAATGGGGTAAAGATTAACAGGATTTAGGTATAGCGAATGTTGATTTCAAGTCGTTGAGACGTCAAGGGTTTAACGGAGTTGTGATTGATAAAGATAATTGTTTGGTAGGTTATCAATTTGGAGACTTACTAATATACAAGACTACACCGTACAAAGATGAAGTGTATGGACCGTACAAGGTGAGTTCTTTGTTTGGTCTCATCGAGACGAGCTAAATTCGTGTTTAGACAGCTTGGGAAGAACTTTTAAAAACTTTTGATAGAGGTCGTGTATTAGTCGTATCGAATTCAGCAGGGACCAAAAAGGATCCAGGGGGTATAGCAGTGAGTCCTTCTTTGTTGATATTGGTGATCTTGGTGGGGAAGGCATTGACAAAATAAACCCCTACAGGCAGAAACATTATCGCTATCCCTAAAAACTCCAGTCTTGATCCACAACCAACCCAAACCAGGCTGCGTACAAGACATAATACAGTATTTCAACGGTCAACTAGGTCAACCACAAACCCTTCGTTCAAGAATCACCACAAAAAATGTGATCAACGGTATTGAAAATACTGAGAAAGATGAGATGGCGCTGTTGAAGAAATGGAGGAAGGAGGTTGAATTTGGACCTTTGTTGGGGGTTTTATCTCCTGAGAAGAGGAGTGAGAAGAGTTTGGAGAGGAGGATGAATGATCGGGCTGAAGAAGGGAGGAAAGGTGTACGCGAGGAGACGATCGAGGAGGACGAGACAGTGGACGAAGTTCAGGATAGTGAATCTAAACCACCGAAAGATGAACCACTGAAGATAATAGTCATTGGAGATAGAATGTTTACGGACGTCCTACTGGCTTCAAGATTATCGGATTCTTCCATCTCAGTTTTATCAATTTTGACAACTGCTCTACCTCAACCTAAAGATGTCAGGATTCTACGATGGATAGAAGAAAAACTTACGAAAGGGAAATTAAGAGAGGGTGAAGAAGATTGGGGTAGATATATTATCGATCAACCATCACTACAGACTGAAGTCTCTATTCTTAAGAAAGATTTGACTTGGAGAGATAGGTTTTGGTTGTTGTTCAGAAGGAAACGGTTGGACGATGATCAGTCAGGACCGAAAATTGGTCTGAATCCTAGAACTTGGACATTGAGAGCGATAGGTGGTGGATTGTCTTCATTGGTCGGAACAGTTGTTTCATGGATGTGGAGGCATACGGTGAATGGTGTGAGGCGTGGTGTCAATTCACTCAGAAGGAGGAATGAGAAGTAGACGGAGAAGGTCAAGGAAGGGGATAGCATCACAGTTGGATGAATCTTGCATATTCATAAATCTATAATACATGTTTGTTCATCATTATCGGTCATTTCTTTTCCATCTCAGGAGCATCATCAAAAGCACCTTCTTCAACTTGGACCTCTTCCTTAACCCCCTTCTCGTCCTCATCCCCCTCTGGAACAACATCAACCCATTCACCAGGTTCACGTTGAATTTTCGACCAATCAACAACACCATCCAACGAAGCCATCAGAGCAGCGAGCTAAAAAGGTGGAAAGGAAATAACGAATCGAAAGATAGATATAAAGAATGCATAAACGAATCATCAGTATCATTTTCTAATAAGGTCTGAACCTAGCCTCAGGTCCACCACCACTATGGAAATCGCTTCTCACCCTTCCGACACCGTTCCCATTAGCCCCGTCCCCATCTTGTTCCTCATCTTCGTCCTCGTAATCATCGTCATCTTCATCTCCGTCATCTGCGAAACCGAAGAACGAAGATGGTTCTCCGGAAGGTAGCAGTGAATCGTGGAGGGCTGAGCAGAATGATAGTGCTTGGAATAAGCCTTGCACTAGGTTTTATGTCAGTTGCATATTCCATAAGGGTGAGAAAAAACCAACTCACATTTATCTTCTGGGAGGAAAACCCGAATTTCTCTCATGGGTGTATAATCATCACCACCCTCGTATCCCTCTTCATCATCTTCATTTTCCTCATCCTCTGTGTTGTCACCGTTTAAACCTGTTCCACTCGGTGCGTCCGACTCGTCAACTTGGAAATATAGATGTGCAGCTTCACTCGAAGATGAGGGCGTTAAGGCGTGAAGCGTTAAAGACGTATAAGGGAGTTTGAAGCCGGTAGTACCTTCTGTGGGAAGGAAATGGACAGCTCTAAGGTGGGTGTTAGTTATTTGGGTCCAGTATATGTGATTTCTGGATGAATTGTGTGAAATCTCTCAAAGATACAATGAGAAGGATCAATCTCAGGTCATGAATTGATCCAGAACGACATGGAACAGGAATAACCCAAAGCCAAACTCACTCCTCAGTAACCCACAACATCCCCTGTACCTCCCTCAAATCCCCCCAAACCCATCTACCCATCTTAACAACTACCAAACCCTGTCCCTCGACCTCCTCAAGTGATTCACTCGACCACCGTAAAATAGGTGGAATCTGTCTGAAATCGTTAGGCGTAGTTGAGGTGATGTTGGCGTGCGTTTGCGGGGAGATACATTCCGGTTTCGTTGGGGTTGGTATTAACATTCTTTTAATGTATTTCTTCTCAAGATTGATTTGGTTGATTTGAGAACTTTTTTATAACTTTGGTTTGAATTTTCTTGTTTTGATTTTTCAACGTGGCACCTCTTTTTCTTGACTGGAAACTGCTGATACATGCATTCTATGCATTCTACAATAAACATAACCAACTACCACTGCACTGCACTGCACCATAGCCCCCTACTGACCAGCCTTCCAGTAACAAATATCACCATCGACGATTTCATCTAATCGTGTATGTTAGGTGCCGAAAAGAATGTAAAGCAAAACGACAACTTACATGGTTTACCCTGTTGTCTCAATTTACCAGCAGCCTTGACCAAAGCTTCCGTACCGTATTCTTTCAGATCGTTATAAGACATGATTTCACCGCAAACGAATTTCTGTTCGAAATCTGTATGAATGACACCAGCCGCTTGAGGGGCTTTGATACCTTTTCTGACTGTCCATGCTCTAACTTCATCGGCACCACCTGAAGTGAATCGTTAGTGTCAACATGAATACAAATCTAAAACCCTAGACTTACAGGTGAAGTATCGAATTAAATCCAAAGAAGCATATCCATTGGTCGTGATCTTACCCAAATTACTTGGTGATTTCTTGCCGAAACCTAACGCTTCACCTTCAACAGCTTGCTCCTCGTCACTTAGATTGACCAATCTCTCCTCCAAAGCGACTGAGAATGGAATAAGAGCGTCTCCGGGGTTGTTCTCATCGATCCAAGCTTTGATCTTGGGTAACCATTTGTTCTTCTTTCTAACGTAATCTTTCTCTGACATGTTGACTAAATAGGTGATGGGTTTTGCCGTCAACAGGGTTAAACTGTTGATAACCTCGACCTAGAATTTGTGTTTATCAGTTTCATTCTAACTTTGGTCAAGATTGTAAGACGATAGAATAGTTAGGGTCAGATAGTACTTTCATCTCATTTGGTTATTGGACGTGACTCCACATCAAAGAGCTGGGTTAAATCGAGCATAGTGCTCTTTCTCATCAGATAGGTAAGGGGAGAGAAGGAGTGGATGTTTCGGGGTGAGAGGTTGCGTTCAAAACAGATATCTGACTTACCTCCTTATTCGTCCATTTACCCTTACGAACATCTTTGTTCTCCTCGACAAGTAGATGTTGGATTTTTTCAATAGTAGCCTAAAACGCAGAATCAGCACTGCCAACTCCCAAATCCCAAAAGTCATTTGAAAACTCACAATCTCCTCCTTCTTCGCCTTATCAGCTAAACTGTTACCGTTGATATTTCTAGTAGCTTTCTTAAGAGTATCCAAAGCTTTCTCGACCCATTCAATATCCTTCAATCTCAATTCGGTGGAAATGACTTGCATATCTCTAACTGGATCAACTTCACCATCAACATGGATGACCTCGGCATCATCGAACACTCTGACCATTTGGAAGATACCGTCGACAGCTCTGACGTGGGATAAGAAGGCGTTACCGAGACCGGCACCTTGCGAGGCTCCAGCTACGAGACCAGCGATATCGATACAGGTTAAAAAGGCTGGGACTTTGGATGCTGGCTTGTAAACATCACATAACCATGTGAAACGTTCATCGGGGACTGGGACACGAGTTTCTTCCGGTTCACTGGGGGAAAAGTTAGCCAAATTTTCTCAAATTTCGATTTCAATGATTTTTCTCAACTAACATCGTTGCCTATGATCGTATAAGTTCAACTGAGCTTCTCAAGATGCAGAATCGTACTAACGAAGGGATAATTTGCTGCGAGACTCATTGAACTCTTCGATAGAACGTTGAAGAAAGAAGACTTTCCAACATTGGGAACACCAACGATACCGATCTGTCGAAGAAAAAAAAGAAAAATCGTCAATATTGGATTTTTTGGTGAAAGTGCCACATACGACGAGCGACTCACCTTTAAATTATTACCAGGTCTCCCAAAGACGACCTTGGCCTCTTCTACCTTCTTCTTGGGAGGCATTCTTGATTTGTTGAAAGTAGAGGATGTGTGGAAGGGGGATGTCGGTGCGAGAAGTTTGGATTTGGTTCCTCGGGAAAATCTGTTTAGATTTGAGGAGAGTCTCGATACTACTGTGAATGTTGGGGTTGGTGGTAGTCTGAACACTCTCAGGCGAGTTATCATATACCTTTTTCGAGTTGAAAACGGAGAGAAAGATTGAGAAAATCGAAAGTTCTTTGTCTACGAAAAAAGATATTTGGTGGGAGTTGATTATTTTGTGGCATTTAATTGCATTTTATCCCGAGGTTCGTGGCAGTGAACTTATTCGACAATTACCATACAAGGCCTTCTTGGGATAGGCTGTCCATTTTCTTGGTATCCATTGAGGTGGAGCCAGTATTCCCAATTGGGAGCTCTCAGTCCAATGGTGAAGACTTCTATACCCTCATGACCAAGAAGGTGAATCTAGTGGCCATCATTGTGGCATTGATCACCATTTTGATGTAAGGTTGGAAAGCCCGACCGAAATGGCAATACGACTCGACTGTCCACACGAGTAATGAAGATGGAGAGAAACGACTCTTCCAACTCAAGCTCCCACGAACAAAACCCACCTGATTCCATCTCAATGATTCAAAAAAAGAGTAATACGATAAGATGTAAATTATTTACGTAATCCCAACCCCATAACTACCCCACAACCTCGAACCAACTAAAGTCAAATCAAAACCAACCTATCAATCCATACCACGCAGCAAAAATGCCTCCCCCCCTCAACATCCCCCCACCAGAAATAGCCGGTAAAACCCACTTGGATCTCACCGACTCCCTCCTATCCTGGTCCCAAACCTGTGGATTCAAACTAGAGATAACAGAGACTGATTTGAAACAGGGCAAATCGTTTGGGAAATGTGGGAGTGAGATTGGTTGTGATTTCAGATTGAACATTGTTAAAGATGAGCATGGGGGGGAGTTTAGATGGGTGGTGGATGAGGGGGGGAGTAGGTTTTTGCATTCGCACCCTGGGGAGGTTGGGGTTAGTTCTCAAGAGGGAAGGGGGGGAGGGGGGGGATTGGATTTAGATTCTATTTTAAACTCGTTGGCTTTACCCGGTTTCTCTGGGAAGAGGGATGAGGTCGTATCAAATTCGAAAACTTATCAACCAATCGTCAAACTACCTACCCCATCTCCAAATCTAAATACCATAACGCCAGAGATCAAACATCGTTTAATACAACTAGCTTTCCAGAGTAAGTCCCCCTCTCCACCTGATACTGATATAACAACAGCAAGAGATAAAGCTTATGCTCCATATTCGAAATTCCGGTAGGTCACCTTCACAACTAGAACTGAATCCCGAAAGCGTAGGCGCCGCTTTACTCTCCGATGATGGGGTCACTATGATTGGTGGATGTAACGTCGAGAACGCTTCTTATGGTGGGTTAATGATGGGTTCAGAGGTTGATTTGGGTTAGGTGGAACGATTTGTGCGGAAAGAACTGCTATTACGAAAGCTGTCGTTAGTCGTCCTGTTTTTTTTAAGATCGTAAAACTGATCTTGATGCAGAGTGAGGGTTTTAAACGCTTCATCGCTTTGGCTGTTGTTTCGTGAGTTAGATTTAACTTTATAATTCATCTATTTCGTTGGGTTTGGATGAGACTTTGTTTAGAATGGGACAGGGGAGGGGTAAGGAGTCGAAAAGATGATATACGATATCGTCTCTAGACCCGTCTGATGGTCTAGAGTGTAGCAGTCAACCAGGATTGAACTCCAACTTCAAATCAATCCCATTACTAACCCTAACCCCCAGTGACATCCCAACACCAACAATCTCACCCTGCGGTCTCTGTCGACAAATCATCAGAGAATTCTTACCCCAACCAACACCGATTTACATGGTTTCCTCGAAATATCCATGGAAGGAGGAGAATGTACCTGTATTCCTGAGTGACGCTAACGGCGACGAGTATAAAACGTATGTCACCGAGAGTAGTATGCGGGAGATTTTGCCTATGAGTTTTGGACCTGAGGAGTTGGAGTTGGAGAGGAGGCCTTAGGGTGGACGGTTTTCGTCCTTGCACTTGGTCGGTATTCAATTTGTGTTCATTACATCATTGACATGTTCAGATTATATAAACGTTGACTATATACAAGAGATTACGAGTACAGTGTATTTACAGAGAATAGCCATTAGATATCATTAATCGTATCCATCATTAATCATTTCCATCATTAAACAATCGCCATCATAATCATATCCACCATCGCATTATAACCACCCCTCCAAACTCACTCCCCTACCAGAATCTTCGACGTCTAGCCCCAACAGCACCATCAACAGCAACCCCTTCTCGTTCCTTTCTATAATGTCTCTCCCTAATCCAACCGATAACAACGAACGGCAAAGCAATCAAATAAAGTAACCAACCGATGATGACCAAAATAAAAGCTGCTCCGTATTTAGGATCGAAACCTCGATCATCGAATCGATGATGAGCTGTCCCCCATGTGACTAGGACAAGGATGGTTGAGATTGTTGACCAGAAGATTGTGAATATCTGGGGGTTAGTTTAGGTCAAGGAAGGGATGCTCACGGTCAAAAAGAAACTTAAAAGACCGGAACGAAGATCTATGATACTGTGTAGTAAAGAGAGGAAGGAGAGGGACCCGAACCCCGCTGTTAGGGCTACGAGCAATAATGAACCGGTGAGCTTTTTGCCACCGGGGATCTCGGGTTCGTAGTAGTATCTAAATATTAGTTGGTGAAGAGTCGATGGGACTTACCCTACTCGATGGGAGAGACAGCTGTCAACGATACACCAACCGAATGTACCGAACTAATGTGAGTGTTAGTATGGAGATGGGGAAGTAGATTTAACCCACCTTAGCATCTATATCTCTGACATGGAGGTAGTATAGACCTTTGATGTATGGAGTTGAGAACGCTGAAACCCAGAAGAACAGGGTGGCAACCTAACAAAACAGATGTTAGTAGTGGAGACGAAGGGGGACTTACCAAGACGAGGAAAGCTGCGAATTTGAGTGAATGAGGTGCAATGGCCATGGTGTTGGATGTGGTTGTAACTATTCAGAATGAATTGGGATGAGGGAAAGAAGACTTCGAGGGGATGTCTTGTGGTGCTTTATATCCCCCCGCCACACCACCACTACACACCACCACCACGCCTTCGAGGATGTCTGGTTATGACATAAAGGATCGTCTATTTATTGTTACAATGACGAAATGACCATCAATCTATACCATCCATGTCGTCATTACCATCACCATCAGTTTAGCTGCACGCAGACAACACCACCACCACACCACCACACACACTTCTGCCACTTTAAATCTATATCCCCGTAATCCCGCTTACGTGGCAGTTGAACGATGTGACGTATTCGTCATGATTTGTTGTCACCTCCTACTTCTATCTACTTCTTCACTCTAATCGAATACCACCCCCCCTGGATATCTGTCTATAATCAATCCATCACCACCCCCAAGACTCAGTCCCAACTCACCACCCCAACCCATCATGGCCCTCATAGAAGGTCACTACATCTGGGCCCTAGGCCACGGAATAGTTTTGTTCGGTTCAAGTAAGTCCAAAACCCTTCATTCAACATCTAACGTCCCAGTCTATATCCTTCTCCAAACCGTGCTATTCAGAGGTACCCCACCATACATCTACAAACTCACTTACACCGGTGCCCTCTTGTCCTACTCCATCGTCGTTTTCAAATCATTGGGTAGACCTCAACCTAATATCCAATGGTTACGACGAGCGTTCGTCGATGAGAACGTTCAGTATGCCGTTTTAGCTTTGTATTGGTGGATCTCGAAACCTATTGGATGTAGGTTAAATATTTCGAGTGTCAGAAGCTGAACTGATGCTCGAATCCAGTCTCAATTCTACCTTTCGCAACTTTCTCTTTATTCCATTGTTTGACTTTCTTACGTACAAACATTTTACCAAAATTCGTTCCGTAAGTTGTCACCCATTCTTAATAATTCTTGTTGACACATTTCTAGACCTACACCCGCTGGTCAACAACAGCAACCACCTCAATTATTAGAAAACCTATCTCGTAAAATCCAATTATGGGTTAAAGGGAATTACGACACTGCGATGAGATTCGTTGCTTTCACTGAAATCTTCATTTTAGCCAGAGTAGTCATTGGTGCAGTCACGTAAGTGAAGCTAGTTCATAAATACAACTACACACGATCTAACCCATCGAATCAGATTCCAATATTCATTAATAGCGCCACTCTTCTTGGCCCATTTCATACGTCTACGATACCACGCTTCACCGTTCACCAAAGCAGCCGTTAACACTGTCAGCAGCAGAATCGATGGATTCGCAAATACCCGTGGAGGAGCTATCGCCAACGTCTGGTCAAAAGTCAAGGGAATGATCGTTACATGGGGAGGTGGGAATTTGGTTCCTAATCAAGGTCAACCGGGTGCTGCGCCTCCTGCAGCCGCTGCTGCTGGTGCTGCTAGACGATAGGACGGGGTGTGGATTGGAGGTGATGCAAAAGTTGAAGTCGAGCGTGGATCTGGTTCTCAGACGATTTGTGATTTAGTAAGATTGTGTTAGTGAATCGAGTTGAACGTAGAGTAGTCAAAGATGATAATCTCAAAATGATAATGTGCGACGTTCGTTCGGAATCATACAGGGTGGCAGAATATGGCACCTATGTGTAGCATTCCCAGGTTTTCAAATTCTTCCTCCATGACGAATAGTTGCATCCTTTTGACGACTCCCGTTCGATTGTTCCGATGGCCTTCTTTCATCTACTGGATTGTCGTATTCACCGAAAGGAAACGTACAGTCCTTTCCTTTGTGAACAGGAACGGTCTTTTAATCTGAGTTATGGAATGTATGCCAAATCGATTCAAACGTACAGTATTTAATTTTTCCCCACAACCATACCTTCGACCCTTCCACTTTAAACAAAAATCCAAAAACAATGCCACAAGATTCAATCATAGCTGATACGATCGCGTATCTTAATGAGATTGGTCAAGTTTCCAGAGAATTCGAGAAGATCATGTACGAAACCGATCCAGCATCCACTGAAGATCAATGGTTCATCGCCACTTGTCAAACTAAACTTGAGTATTTTGAAGGTTTTGTCGGGCTGGAAGAACCAGGAGAGACTGGTAAAGAATACTATATCGAAAACGATTGGAAGATTGGTAGACACGCCTACAATCCTTCAAAAGGTCAAGTCATTTCATTCATCGGATCCGAGCATCATGTACACCCCTCAATCTTCAATTTCTCATTTCAGATCACAAACATTTCTTCATTTGGCTACCTCCAATTCCAATATGGTTTTGCCCGAAACTCGAGCATCTCTTATGCAGACCAATTCCGGAATAGCGTCAACTTGTTTATAGAAGCTTCAGAACAAGTACTTGGGAGGCGACATGGAAAAACTCTTTCTGGTATGCCTTGGGAGACTGATGGTTCTAAAGAAGTCAAAGAAGATCTGTTCAACACACTCCGAGAACTTCCTAACGAGGTTTTGGACAATCTGATTCGTTCATCTGTTTTTCTTCCTGCTCGGAATCCTCAACCTGGTACAGAATCAGTGGCACTCGATAACAACTCAGAGTACTTTCGATGGCGCAGGCAATGGGGATAACCAGTGAAAGAGGAGACACGAGTGATGGTTAGGTATCTGAAATAGAGTGGAATATGTATATAGTCTTACTACGCAGTCTTTGAAATATGACCATGACTGATTTCACGTTCAACTTCGTAAGTGGCAAAAAGAAAAATTCATTTTCGCAACCCGAATGCACCCGGCACCGAGGTTACTTTCATGTTCAAGTCGTGAACTGTGAGACGTCTGAAATGGCGCCTCCTCACAAGCCATCGTCAAAACGGGAAGAGAAGCGCCTGTTTGACCGAAAGTTGTGGAGTACAGTCCTTCCAACAACAGGAGACAGGAATTCGAAATCCCCGAAATTCCTTTCGAGTCCGGCTTGGGGCTTCCTTCGCAGCCTTTTCCCCTTCTTTTTCCTGTTGAAGATCGGACTCGGGAATCAAGTCTTCTATCATGTCTTCTATCAAGTGCACGTATTATCTGAAAATCAGGAATAGCATATTCCAATTTCTTTTCCCTGTCTTCAACGACTTTTCGCCCTTATTCAACTCTCGTTACTCCCCTTTGACAATCACCAATATAAAAAAACTCCAGAACAATGCAAAACCAACCCGATTACAATGAAAAGATTGGTCAAGTTTCTTTATATTTTGAAAGAATCTTGAAAGAAGCTGATCCAACAACGACCGAAGATAGATGGTTCTTCGCCACCAGTCCAAATGGTTTCACTCACTTTGATGCTTATACTACAGGCTTCAAGGAGAATACTGAGGAAGAAAGATTGCAAGATGCGAATGAGATTGAGAATGGTTATGAACGATTAAATTCTAATGATTGGGAGAACGGTAGACATGCGTTCAACCCTTCCAAAGGTAGAGTGCTTAGTTTGTGGCGGAGATTTGAAGAAGGAGAGTGGACGGATCAGAGGGATTTCAATTTTTATCTGAGTTTCTACAGTCAAGTCAATTCTACTGACGGTAACGTCAATCCCTATGGAATGATCGACGTAAGATCTTGGTTACAGTCAGACTCGGCTTTCTCATACAGGGATCAACTAAAACATATCATTGGTTCTTTCCCAGAAGCGAGTCCCGAGCTCTTGGAGGGAAATGGAGAAGTAACTCTTGCTTCTGGGGTTTTGTGGGTTGTTGACGGCTCAGCAACCAAAATCAATGAGCTTTATGAAGAGCTTGTTCAAGTTCCCGACCAGGTTCTGGATGATTTAATCAGTTCAGCTGTTTTCCTCCCTGAGTGGAGACCTCAAATTGATGTTGATGAATGGTTAAAATTCTGAGGAAGATGCTTTGGCTGTTGGCGAGAGTGAGGAATAGGATATAAATCCATGTAGAAGTACAGTAATAGTTCAGTTAATGGTATGTGATGTGAATGCTTTAGGATGCATAAGCCAAGTCTCGGGATGGATTGTAGACTACTTCCTTGAACTTGACTACTACGATCATCAGGTCAGATTGAAATTCACAGCGCTAAACAGCTTCTTTGATATGTCGAATTGTATTGTGCATTTCAATGACCGCAGGTATCATCATGATGAGTCGTTACGTTTCATCCATCCTCTTGAAAGGATGTCCATGATTCAAGAAAACAATTCCATTTCTATTGAGAAAGAACGTACGTACTGCCAGTGGCTACGCCAATAATCATCTTTCATCAACTGTAGTTTGGAGTGTTTTCCTTTTCTTTCTTGGCCTATATCTGATTTCACCGAAAAGAAATCCAATTTCATAACAAATACCAACTTTGTTGTTCCCTTGTTCAAAGTGGAGCTGACATTGTCTTCTTGGAAGTAGATTGGTCTTCCAGTACATGACAAATGTACAGTACTCATACTGACCTGTACCATTGTTCCAAGTGGAGCTGACACGTTTCTAAGTGTCTTCTTGGAAGCACACTGGTCTTCCCAATCACCCCAAGTGCACAGTAAAAGTACTGACTTAAGATAGTCAATATTATTCTTCTCTTCTCATATACAACTTTCACACATAGTCCAACTTAAAACAAGCACCATGCCAAGAGACACAGAGTTCTACTACCAAACAATCGGTGAGCAATGTCGAGAATACGAAAAGATCTTGGATCAGAGTGATCCGTCTTCAACAGAGGATAAATGGTATTACGCAAGTTATATGGATCGATTCAAACATTTCAACAGTTTTCGTTTATCTCATAAAAAAGGTACGGCAGAAGAAGAAGAGTGGGATAGGGAACAAGAAAACGAGGAAGACGATAGTCGTTTGGATGACGAGTTTCTTTGGAAAACTTGTAGACACGCTTACAATCCATCTTCTAACATGGTCATTTCCTTCTGGAAAGATGATGATCGGTTGTATCATTCATTCGAACCAAACACTTTCGGGTACAGATTCGAAATCAACAATCAACAAAGCGTAGAAGCGCTTCAAGATTACTGCGTTATGGAATTCTATCGTGATCTTCAACTTGGCTCCAAAGAGTCTTATACCGAACAGATCAAAGATGTCATCAGCCTCTTTCCTTTTTATTCCGATGAGTTGGACAAGGAAAAGGTGATTGAGAGGTGTGAAGACGGAATACGATGGGAGATAGCTGGTAGACCCGACAAAGTCGATAATTTATTCGATACTCTTGATCGACTTCCCGATACCGTTCTCGACAACTTGTGGTCCTCAGCCAGGTTTTTACCGGTTTGGATGCCTCCTTCAAATGGGTTTAGTCATTTCACTGATGATGATGACGAGGCCCAAGATTAGGCGCGAGGGAAAGGAGGTATGGGGAGATTTTATGTGATGCGAGACATGTCATTAATAAGGCGGGGTTGTACTATGTAGTTAATTTATCTGTTGATAAGAAATTGGATCAAGACTGTGTCTCTGTCTCTGTGGCAAAGTTTCGACATGGGCTGTAAACTTCATAGAGGAGTTTGGACCTTGAATTATGTCTTGCTGGCGATCAATAAGTGATATCGAAATTGAATTCATGACAGCTCCTTTGACAGAATCTTTGAGGAAATTCATTTAAGTGAACATAGTGTTGTTTTTTTTTATCAGAAAGTCACTGTACATCTGACAAGAAGGCAAGACAAGAGAAGACAGCATTCACCGGTCTCGAAAACAATCATGGAGCTTCAGCACTATTACTGTATACCATAAAACATGTCGCAATTCTCGAAATGGATAGCCAACAATTTCTCGCATCTTAAACCAGATAGTCAAGACAGAAACTCGTCAACAAATAACGAAACCCGAACAGGTTATACAATCCATAAAACGCCACATGAGATGATCAGTCGATTGCTTTCTTCGTCAAGCACAAGAATCGACGACAATATCGATACCGAAGAAGCTGTTCAAGAGTTGACCAAACATTGGGGAGATTTACCCACTACACTAGCTAGTTTCAGAGATTTTCCTGGGGTCATCGTAGCTCTCCAAACGACCTATCAAGAACTGAAAGGATTCGATTGGGATCAAGATTTGAAGATGAAGGAGAAGACTAAAACTAAGGCTGGTGAAGGAGAAGAAGAAACGTATGTTATCTGGGTTGATTATTTCAGGGATCCAAGCAAGAAAAATTACTCTTTTACTCGGGGGTACGATATCTACGAAGCGTTTCCATTTGATTATCCAGCTTTGAAAAGCTTTTTGGAGGAGCAGGAGGGGTGGGGGAAAGGTGCGATTTTGGATGAGATGCTTAGGGTTCATACGGAAACTTTTGATGGGTTTGAGTGATGGGAGAGAGACAGACGTCTACTTATGCAGCTAATTCTGTGGCGTGAGAAGTTGAAACTCTTACAGTACTCGTACATTCGCCACTTAATGTGAAATCGCCACTAATTCACTAGTCCATTCATACCTCAACAGTCCACATACTGAATGTTTTATAGGTGTGATTGGATGTTGTATCTTTCGAGGGAGATGTTAAATCTGTGTCGGATGTCATAGACAGCGAAAAAGGTCTTTGAACATGATAAGGGCTGATGGTTCACAGGGCTACGAGGCGCCACGCCTTGGACATTCCCCGAATTGTTGCCTTCTGGAGGAAGTTCTGACGTAGTATCTGAACAAATCCCGAAGACGATTACTGCAGCTCCACGGATTGGAAGACTTCCTCCCTTTCAACGTCCAAATTCTACCTTCTTGTCGAAGGCACGATTTCCATCTCAGAATATTGAGTAGGAGAGAATTATTACTTTACGATAATTTTTCTTTCTTCATTACATAGCAAGACTTTTCAGATAAACTGATATCAAATCAAAGAATACAATGAGTTCTGAAACAGATAACGTCGTCGAGATTGGACAAGCTACAACAGAGTTCGAGACGATCATCGATCAAGCGGATCCAGATACATCCGATGACAAATGGTATTTTGCTTCTCATCGCGACAAGTTCACTCACTTCACAGCTTACACCGAAGCATTCAAAAGTGGTACAGAGGAAGAGAAAGAGGGGGATATTCGTGGGAGAGATGGTTGGTACGATGATTATGATTCATTCGATAAAGAAAACGGTAGACATGCTTTCAATCCCGCTCAAAAACATCTTTTTTCCCTCTGGAAACAACACGAACAAGAATACAATGTTGATACTCTCTTTTCGTTTTTGTTCGAAATCCGGACTCAGAAAGGGTTCTTACCAGGTGGTGACACCAAAGAATGGGGTTCAGTTGAGGTTTATGGATGTCTCGATACGGAGGGTGAATATCCTTATGTCGATCAGGTTAAAGACCATGTCGAATCCCTTCCCGAACCAATTCCATCAATCTTATTAGACGCGGATGAACGCGAATATTTCGTTACTGATAGCAACTATATGAAATGGAGAACCGAAGCTGATGAGAAGGAAACCCTTCCAGGGTTATTGGAAAGTATGCGGTCAGTTCCGGATCAGGTTGTTGAGAATCTGGTCAAAGCGGCGGTCTTTCTTCCACCATGGAATCCAGTGGTCGAGGCTGATCAAGAATAGAGGGGAGTTCATTTTGAGGATGAGAAAGGTTCAAGTTGGAATCAGTTAAATCGAGAAAAAGATCGATGTGATTGATTATGAATACCACTGACGAAAGGGACGTACCCTTGAAAAGATAATATATTTTTTGAAGAGCACTTTGATACATGTCCTAGTAGGCATGGTCAGTAATCCACATACTTCCAGAGTGCAGGCAAATAGCCTTTGTCCCTCATAGCCTTCGTTGATAGCAATGACGAAGAAAAACAATTCATGTGGCAATTCACTTCCCTTTGTCATGTCACTCCAAGTCTTCCATTTCTATTTTATCAAGTAAGAATCAATTTTCTTTCTGTCTTTCTCTCTTTCTTTCAATTCATTTCTTCTTCCCATTTCTACTTTTCATTTATTCAACTGAAATGCCTACCTACAAGACAATCATCGAAACCGAGAAACTTCCTGATGGTCGACTAAGTTGGCAATACAAAGAGAGGTAAGTTGCGACCGCTACTTTTTGCCACTCAACACCTGTTGTACAGTACTAACAACAACAGTACCAAAGAGGTCACCACCTGCTTCATGCCAGATATACCTGGGGTGATTGATGGAAGCGAACATCTCGTCTTATCTTTCAGTACCCATCGAAAACCCGACACCCGGTTCTACTCCAAGGTCAGTCTTTTGGGTACCAAAAACGAAACCGCCGAAATTTGTCATCAAGAAGATAGAGATTTGATTCAACATATATATATATCCCAGGTCATTCAGACGAGCTCCCCGATATCGAAAGTTTCGATAAAAGTTTGGATGGGATTTATGGGTATAGGCTTAATGGGATCAAAGAGGAATTAGAAGCCTTCAAAAAGACCCTCAAGGATACGCAAGAGACCGTCTTTCAGAAACATATCAAAGAGTGTTCGAAGTGGTTAGAGAACAGTTTTTGATTTGAATGATTCAGATAAAGTATTGATAGATGGTCGAGGGGATGTTAGACTTGACGGTTTGGAGGGGTGAAAGAACTGGACCAAGTGGCGAGAGGGTGGTTTTCTGAGTTTGAATGGGATTTTATGTAATTCCTTTGTTTGTCCAGATATCTTAATGTACCAGTACGATTTCAGTGAGCGGCGAGGAAGACAAAGGATATCTGGTGGCTGTGTTCGATAGATTAATCGAATGACTTGACATGGACATGTCGAGATGCCAAATACTGAACGGTTGCATACGTTCGTGTTTAAGATTATACCCCACTTTGGACCACCTTGTTGGAATTCTTGGAACGTGAGCTCATCTCTACTTGACTTGACAGCGGAGATCCATAGGTGGATCCAAATCATGTTTCTTCCGTTTTCGAGAGACTTAATTTGGTAGAGCCCAATTCCTACCCCTCTACACAGGGAAGACAATATTCCCATAGCCCCTAACCATCCTAAACCCCTAACCACTAACCCCCCAACCCGTTCACCGCAAGACTCGATCTGGGTCATTAACCAGCAGTGATGATATATCCCCATAGCCCCTAACCACCCTAAACCCCTAACCACTAACCCTATAACCTGTTCACCGCAAGATTCGACCTTGATCTGATGATTCTGTTAAAATCAAACCGAATGATAGGCCGTCCTTAGGTAGTAAGCAAATATGATTCGATGCTCAACTGAGACGAAGATCAGTCAAACATTCCATTCAGATATAATCCACTTACAACGATCGTCATAACCACGATCATGACCCCGGTCTAAGAATCAATTCCCTATCATCCTTTTCTTCAACTCTGAAATTTTGAGATCGAGATTATCCCTCTCCTCCAATAGCGATTGACGTTCGGTAGCGAGTCTAACCCATCAATCAGTGTCCAGCTCCAGCCACAAAAAGCCATCATTGACTCACTGAACGATCTGAGCTTTCTTGTTCCGTTCAAGGATCTCGTTGTCCAAAGGTAAATTCAATTTTTTAGCTTGATCCCTTGATTTCAGGATTGTACCGCCGTAGAATGAAACTTTTCTTTGGGTCAGTAGTAGCAGCAGAGATAGAGATAGGGGCTTACTTGGTAAAGCTATTAGACATGAGGTTAGGAGTATCTTGTTTGCTGTTAATAGTTTCATTTTCTGGATGGATGTTGGAGAGAAATTGAATTTTTATTATCGCTTTTTCGGGTAAACGCGTTGATTCATCGGCCCCTTTAATTGTAGTAGAGGGGTTGAGTGATCACGCGTTGGCAATTTGGCACATCTAATTGATACAAAAAAAGAAGGATCTATACATAACATACATTTCATCTCGATAGATCAACTCCACTTCATCTTGGAGTCATCCTCATCCCCACCAACAATGTTTCGTAAAGCCCCAGAGCCAAGCTCACTGACCACATCAACCTCGACATCCAAAGAAATCGCCTTAACCCTCCCCCATCCAGCCGAAGATTTATCTTCAGACGATGATCTCCTCTCCTGGATCCTTGTCGATCAACTGGGTTGCTTACCAAACACTAAACTTGGGGTTCATCCTCAACAAGTCAAATTCGTTGGGACACCTTTCAAAACTGATGAAGTTTTGAATATCGTTCGTGAGGTAGGTTGGACGAAACCTTTTGGTGTTTGTTTGTTTACATTAACTCTTTTTTCAGACGGTTACTAAAGGGAATATCCAATCGGCTTTGAGTCGTTTACAGGAGTATGTTATGCTGGGTTTATGGTTGGCTGACTTGATAGATTTCATTTGATTAAATCGCATTTGGAATCTAAACAAACTGATTTACAAAGGGAGAGGTTCATCCAGTGAGTCAACACTAACGTTCAATACCTAACCCATACAGACATCTTCGAAGATATCTATTAATCTACCAACCAACTTCGCGATTAGAGATCCACCTGACGTCGAGATATTCAGCCGTAACTGGACACACTGAATTAGCAGTCTTCGCAACGAGATCTCTAGCACCTGGTATGGTCCTTCAAGAACTTCAAGGATCGGTCGTGCCCCTCCCAGATATCTGGAGGGAGGAAATGGAGATAGGTGAAGGGTTCACTGTCGAACTTCACGGTGAAGAATCTGATTCGGATGAGGATGAGGATGAATACGATGAAGACGACGATGGGACCGGGACAGCTGCTGGTACCAGTATCAGATCATCTTCTATTTTAGGGATCGGTAAAAAACGTCGATCAGATGAGAAAGATAAAGATAGGGATAGGGATAAAGAATCAAGCAAGGATAGGGAGAGGGAGGAGAAAAGACGGAGAAGTGATAGAACTAAACGAAGGGATTTCAGTATCGTATGGTCAAGTTTGAAAAGATGTTTTCAGTTGTTTCTTGGTCCAGCTAGGTTTTTGAATGTACGTAGGCGTACGGTCGGATAGTGCTGACGATACATTAGCACGATTGTAAACCAAACGTTGAACTGCTGCGGCAAGGGAAATATGTCACTTTTAGAGCTATCTCTAATATCAGGATTGGTGATGAGTTGACGACGTTTTAGTGAGTCTTCTGGTTTTTGGTTGGGACAGGACTAACCCAGGTGTAGTGGAGATAATTACTGTAAGTGAAGGAACGATTGACACACTAACAAATCCAGTCGGAAAGGATAACATCGAATGGTGAGTCACTCGCAAAGTCTAACCTAACCACCTCCCAGTCTCTGTCTCACATGCGAAAAAAACGAGAAGGGCGGCTTCACACCTAAAACAGAATCAACAAAGGGATCTCGAAACCCATCGTTATCCGCTGGACCGTCTTCTGTCGGTGGTACCCCAGTTAGATCCAAGGCCACTCCCAGTTCTCTGAGAAAGGAGATTACGAGGGAATCGATCAACGGTGATTCGGTGACTACACCTACTAAATCTAAACAACCTTTACCGTCGTCTTTGCGAAAAGTCGTTCCCAGTCCCGACGCCACCCCTACTCAATCCGTTTTCGATGATCTAGAATCCATCGTGTCTACACCCAAAGCTAACGGTGATGCTTCTTTGTCCGTCAGATCAACATCGAGATCACCTTCGCCATCTCCTTCTCCGCCAAAACGTGAGAAATACGTTCGAAACGCTACGAAGAATAACAAACCTTGGTCGTTTCTTAAGAGAATACCTAGAGCTGTCTCGCCTGCGGAAGAAAGTGTTAATAGTGAAGCTTCTTCTGAGAATTTTCCTAGATGCGCGACTTGTGGTACACCACTGTTTGAACAGATCTGGTTCAACGGGAGATACTTTGATCATTGTTTGAGGTATGTCCAACGTGTTTCCTTGGAGTTAAGACTGACCAAACCTAGATGCGTTCGTCACTCACTTATATTCGAACTTCCTTGGCCAGCTCATCGTCCAGGTGATATCCAAGAGTATCCACCTCATTGGCTCTTCCCATCTGGTTACATTTTACCAAGAACCGGTTCAGTACCTTTACCTTCACTCAACAAAATTCCTAAAAAGAAACCAACAGACGACATCGATTCTCTCGTCGCTACGAATTTCGAATTCGAACATCCAGATAACAAGATTGAACAGCGGGCTCGAAAACTTCGATTAGAGATTGAAAGAGAGAACGTGTTACATGAACAACTGCGTTCGGCTATTTGGTCGAAACAGGAACTCGCTGATCTTCTGGCTGAAGAGAAAGCTGCAGCGGCGGAGATGGCGGTCCAGAAGAAAAAGGAGAAAGCTGAGAAGGAGAGATTGAAGAGACAGGAAGAGAGGGAGAAGAGGTATTCGAAAACTGCGATCAAGGGGAGTGGGGTTTGGCAGAGATGGGAATATGTTTCTCAGGAGGTTTTGAATAAACGGATAGAAGAGAGGTTCGCGGTTACTAGTGGGACTAGACGTGGGGGTCGGTTTAGGGGTGATCAGGAGGAGGAGGAGATGAAGAGGTTGGCGGAGGAGAGGTCGAGGGTGGAGGTTGAGGTTAAGAAACGACAGATTGGGTTGATCTCTCCGGGAGGGGGGGTTGTGGTTTCGGATGGGGAGGGGGAGGGAGAGGGGTCTGGGGCTCAGCGACAGACGGTTAACGTCAATACCCCTTCGGAGGAGGATGAGGAATTGGTCAACGCCACGTTGGATTCTGATAGGGATCAAAGTAGTTTGGAGATTAGTCAGGAGGAGATTGAGATTGAGGTTGATGGCGTTGGTCTGGAAAGAAAGGGGAAGAAGAGGATGAGGGACACGGGGTTATCAACTGATATTGTGGAAACGACGATCGATGGGAATCATACTAGGTATACTATCTTTGGATCTGGATCGGTCAAACCTGAATTTGATCCCACACCGACACCGGTGATCAAGACTAAATCGTTGAAATTGAATTTCAACCCCGACCCAAGGCCAAGATCCAAGTCTTCGACTTCGAATTCCACTTTGACTCCAGGAGCCAGATCGAAAATCGAACGTAGAGGTCGACCAAAGGGATCGGGTCATTTACAAAAGAAAGCTGCTGCTGCTTTGGTCGCTCGACAACATCACGCCCCTGGTGACGCCAGTGGGAGCAGGAAAACGGAAACGAATCTTACTTGTGTTTCTACGAAATTGAACTCGAACCCTGGACCCCGTTCTGAAACGGGTTCAGAACCTGAATCTGAATCGGCGGCTTCTTGTATCAGAGTTATTGAATCTGAGAATTCAGAGGAGGAGGAGGAGGATAGTGTAGAATACGCTTCACCTGATGGGGATGGTGATGCGGCGTCAGGTTCTGGTTCATCGACGGAAATACGAATCCAAAGTATAAATCAGATCTCAAAGGGTAAGAAGAGGCATTTTGAGGATGCTATCGAATCGAAATCACTATCTCGTTCTCGGAAGGTTAAGAAACTGGGACCAGTCGTGAGTTGTTTTGTTTGGCTGGACTGATTGAACTTCTAGATTGAGGATTTGGTGGTGGGTGGACATGACTTGCTTAGAGACAGGTTGGAGGGGGAGGAAGATTAGGACTTTGCATTGACATTATACATCATATACATATACATTGTTGTATCTGTATGATCAAGTTGTACACCTTCTGCCTGGACACTACACCTAGCCCCGCCACACCACATTTCCCATTTGCGGCAATTGGAATGGTGGTTCCACGTGGTAATTACCCTTAAATTGTACCTTTAGTGGGGCGGATGGAGTAGGAGTAGGACGTCGCGCGTCAGTGTAGGTGGGTGGTGGGTCACGTTCTACAGGTTATTACATTCTACCTTCTACTTCCATCCATCTGATATATCTTATATCTTTATATCTCAAAGCTAGCCATTAAGAGCCCCCCATAAGACACCCCCACTACTCCCACCACAATGTCCACTCTATCAGAACCAGTCCCTAACAAGGACATCTCTTCCTCTGCTCGTCAAAGAGGTCATTCCGCCATGGTACGTTCATGTCTGGGTGAAGGAATCACCATAAGAGAATCAATGCTAATCATATCTTCTCACCTATACTCACTACCATTTCCTATTCCTACTCATGCTACGCACCTCGTCTATGCACATCTTCCTACACCCAGGACTTCAAATCTGCTACCACAGGTGTCGCCGCTAAGACGATGAGAAACGAACTCAATCGTATGGTCGCTAACGTCACTGATCCTGCTAAACGCAAGGTATGTCTCTTTTCTATCTAGCCCAATCCATCCTACTTGGTAGGGTATCATCATGAAGCCGTTTTCTCAATGAAAAAACCATGTTGTTTACTTCACTTCGGGGGCGGTGTTGAGAACCTTTGAATTCCTTGACACGTTCGTTGGATCCGTGCTGACGTTTAAACCCCATCTAGATCTTTGACGCAGACATGCAATCCTTCTTCCTTCTTTTCAACCGTTTCTTAACCGACAAAGCTAAAGATGAAAAGATGTATGTTTGTCGCCATCACAATTACCCATTTAACTAACACACTCGGGTACTTCTAGTGACTGGGAAAAAATCAATCCACCAAAACCAGAACAAGTTAGACCTTACAAGGTATTGGATAAAGTTGATCCTTCTATTCTTGAAAAACTTGCTGTCCTCAAGCTTAACGGTGGTCTTGGTACCACTATGGGTTGTGTTGGTCCTAAATCTATCATCGAGGTTAGAGAGGGTATGACTTTCTTAGATCTTAGTGTTAGACAAATCGAGGTAGGACATTAATTACAGTTAATCTGAAATTGTTGCTGATTGATGCCAGCACCTTAACTCTAAATACGACGTCAACGTCCCATTCATCCTCATGAACTCTTTCAACACCGATGAAGACACTGCTCGTATCATCCAGAAATACCAGAACCACAACATCAACATCCTCACTTTCAACCAATCGCGTTATCCACGTGTCGACAAGGAAAGTTTGTTACCTTGTCCAAGCGAGGCTAGCTCAGATAAAGCCAACTGGTATCCACCAGGACACGGTGATATCTTTGATGCCTTGACGTGAGTCCCAACGAGAACAGCTTAGGAGACAATCTGCTGACGTCACCAGCAACTCTGGTCTTCTCGATAAACTCATCGCCGCAGGAAAGGAATACATCTTCATCTCCAACGTCGATAATCTCGGTGCCGTCGTCGATCTCAACATTATGCAAACCATGATCGACACCCAAGCCGAATACGTCATGGAAGTTACCGACAAGACAAAGGCTGATATCAAAGGTGGTACCATTATCGATTACGACGGTAAAGCTAGATTGTTGGAGGTCGCTCAAGTTCCAAAGGATCATTTGGACGAGTTCTGTTCAACTAGAAAATTCAAGGTGGGTCACGAGTGTTGGAGTTGATTGATTTTTGGTTTAGCTGACATTTTTGATAGATTTGTATGTGACCCGTTTTTGTAAAGATTATTACTAACAGTTTTGATATTACTAGTCAACACTAACAACATTTGTGAGTTGAAACATGGTTGGATCATGAGCCTAGACTAACTCTCTCTAGGGTGTAACCTCAAGGCTATCAAGAGAGTCATGGATGAGGACGCTCTCTCACTCGAAATCATTGTTAACAACAAGGTCACTGATGCTGGTCAAGCCGTTATTCAACTTGAGACTGGTAGGTCAGCTTCCCACTCCTTGCGAATTTAGCTGACATCATGTGTAGCCATCGGTGCCGCCATCAAGGTTAGTTGAGACAGGAAATGAGGTTCAAAACTGACTTCATTAGCACTTCGACACTGCTATCGGTATCAACGTCCCAAGATCTCGTTTCCTTCCCGTCAAATCTTGCTCGTGAGTAGAACATATTATTATTGCCAAATATGGAGCTCACCATCCACTTAGCGACTTGCTCCTCATCAAATCCAAGCTTTACAACCTTGAGCACGGTGTTTTGACCATGGACAAATCTCGTGAATTCGGTGGTACCCCAGTTGTCAAACTTGGTGATCAATTCAAGAAAGTTGCTGTGAGTTAGCTTTCTCACTTCCTTAGCACGTAACTCAAGCTGAACCCCACGCCAGAACTTTGAGAAACGTTTCAAATCAATTCCAAACATCACCGAACTCGATCATCTCACAGTTTCAGGTGACGTCTGGTTCGGTAAAGGTGTCAGATTAGCTGGAACCTGTATCCTAGTCGCTACTGAGGGTAACAAAATCATGATTCCAGATGGAACCAGTTTGGAGAACAAGTTGGTCACTGGTAATTTGAGTATCATCGATCACTAGGAGGTTTCATTCATATTCATAGTTTTATTTACCAAATCAAATCAATTGTTCCCACTTTTTAAAATTGTCTCTGAAAAAATCTAATCATTCAATTGATTATTCGTTGATGTATACTCGTATATCGGTTTGAGGCTGCATCTGTCCAGTCATACGCATACTTATACAATTCAACAAAGCAGCCAATCCCAGCTACACTACCTTCAAACGATTTTTACCCATATTTCGCCGAGTTGAGTGAAAATACTTTAAGTGTAAAGTGTCCATAAATCTACAAGTCTTACAGATGAATCCGATCTCATTCCCTTCCAATTCAAAAACGATCTCTGTCGAGGTAAACCGAAACTTCAAAGTACACTCTCCCGAAAGGGATTTGAAAGTAATCACCGAAGCCTTCAACGGGACTATCAAGAAAGCAATTCCTGTTGTTTCGAGCCTTAAAGCCTGACTTTAAACTATTGGAAGCACCTTGAAAACTTTGATGTCCAGACATCAGAAACTGATACACTCCTAGCGATCAAAGTTCCATATGTTAATGCGAACCGGTGTTGGTCTCTATCGATTGACTTGTCTGGAATTTTGCTGTAGCGAAATTGATTTGCCACTTGAGAGTGATGGATTCTTCATGAAATGATGCACGATAGACTTTACACTGCTGCATGCATCCCAAGGAATTGATTGATAGATTCCAGATGATCTTACCTTTCAGATGACACCATACACACACACGTCGATTACAAAGATTTATATATCGTTCCAAGTTTCGGGGAGTATTTGGGCAAATGACTGCTGTTTGCCACTTGAACGGGGATCGTGCATCTTTCTTTCAACCGGTTTCAAAACGGTATTCGCAGACGCGTGATTGCATCAAAAAGGCATTTGACAGATTCTTCACGATCATACCTTTCAGATGGTACTGAAATTGAAATGGATGGATCACCTTTTTGTACTTTTTGAACATGTTCAATATGAAGCTGCTGATAGGTTTTTGGAAAGACTGCTGTTTGGCACTAATGGGGATCTTTCTTTCAACACTTCAAATAGGCTTCAATCATGCACTTGGAACTGCATAATTGGATCAAAAAGGCATTTGACAGATTCTTCACAATCATACCTTTCAGATGGTACTGAAATTGAAATGGATGGAACACCTTTTTGTACTTTTTGAACATGTTCAATATGAAGCTGAAGCTGATAGGTTTTTGCAAAGACTGCTGTTTGCCACTAATGGGGATCTTTCTTTCGACGCTTCAAATAGGCTTCAATTATGCATTTGGAACTGCATAATTGCTTCAAAAAGGCATTTGACAGATTCTTCACGATCATACCTTTCAGATGGTACTGAAATTGAAATGGATGGAACAGGAACACCTTTTTGTACTTTTTGAACATGTTCAATATGAAGCTGAAGCTGATAGGATTTTGGCGGGAGACTAAATCGACCGAACATAACAGCGCGAGTCCTCAGTGATGAACCATCGCGCGGCGATGGGAATTTAGGTTTGGTCCCGGGGGTCATTTTACAACCATTCCTGTTGAATGGGGAGCCTGTGGAAAGGTTTCACGACAAAAAGTACGGATTTCACAGTGGCGACACTTCACTAAAACAGTTTTTGGGTTATTTAATATCTCTCTACTTCGTGGTTTTTGTTCGGTCAACCTTGTCTTTGTCAACTTATTTGGCTAACCGTAGATAGCTCCGGACGGTCTGGTGTGGTCTTTGACAATGAATCTGAAAATCACATAGGACGTGATGAACGGATTTTCAGAGAATTTAGCTGGCTGGACCATTATCGTTTTCCCGTCAGTAGCATCCCGTCACGAGGGATTGGAACAAGACTGTGGCAGTTTCCCGTCAGTACCATCCCGTCACGAGAAACTGCTCCCTAGATTGCCCCTCCAGCGTAGCTATTGTTCCTTGCATTATTCCCACATTGCCCCAAGTAAATCCTCTGCTCCTCTTCCTCCTCCAATATCTATATATATATCGAAGTTGATAGAGGGTCAATCTTATACTCGACTTGGGT
Source organism: Phaeotremella fagi (assembly GCA_001599715.1). Classification (NCBI taxonomy): domain Eukaryota; kingdom Fungi; phylum Basidiomycota; class Tremellomycetes; order Tremellales; family Phaeotremellaceae; genus Phaeotremella; species Phaeotremella fagi. The sequence goes on from BCHU01000014.1 coordinate 95,133, forward strand.
TTTGTGGGAGTAAAAACCTTTGAAAGGATTCTGTAATGTATAGATGTCGCTCGAGTTAAATTTGGAATCTACACTACTCGACAAATAACAATAATATATTACATGTTATGTAATATACATGAATTACTATTATTTTTACTCGAAACATCCGTAAAAACGCTGTACCTGCTCCCACTCCACATCGATATCAACTTGTTGACATTGTCGGGATATTCCATTTCCCAGGATAGTCGGGTTCTCTGACCCTACACCCTTAGGGTGAAGAGATTTAGCATCGTCAAAATCGATAATTCTGATTCCGGAGATGGGATGACTGAAATAGTGATCCGGTTTCATACTGTGATGAACGACACCATTGTAGTGTATCGCTTTATAAGCAGCAGAAATTTCGGATTTTCTAAGTCTGAAACGAATTAGAAGTGACTCAGTGCCTTGGATACTGACGGTGATCCACTCCTTCCCAAAGGTCGACCAACGTGTTCCAACACTGTCAACAAGATTTGTTCTTCGTCATATTTACCCCGCCACATTCCAAAGAAATTTGGAACTGCAACACCCTGTAGAGGAATTAGTTGATTGACGTACAGACTAGCTTCGTTGAGTAGAAACGATTCAGCGTCGTTAAACGTGTTGACTCTCCCTCTTCCTCCAGGTTTGTAATCATGTCCACTGACGCTGATTTTTACTACGGCGGATGAGATGAAATAAGGTTTTCCTTCAAGAAACGTTGGTTGGTCTGACCAGAAGGTCAGGATTTAATCCGTCTCACTGAGATCGTCGAATGACTCGAGTTTCAGACCATTTACAATCTCGATTGTTGCCAAATAACAATCTGAGATTCTGCCATTTGATAGAAAATTCTTTAAATGAATGATGTGTGTGGGTGTTGGTTCAGCCACTGATGAGTTTTCCACCTTTGTTGTATTTGTATCAACTCGAGCAAAAGTGTATCGATTCAGATTATCAGAGAGGGTCTGAGCTGAATGATTCCACTGTCCGCTCTGTTGCCTATTGATTTGGATTTGTGAGATAGGATTTCGTTTCTGTTCAAAAATCTTAGCCATATGTGGTCAATTTAAAAATACAGGAGACACTCACAAGATATTCAATATCCCAAGCTCCCTTTCGAACAGCGCACGTTGACTCATTAACAAAGTAACCAGGTAGGTTGACAGGATAGACTTCCTCCAGAGATAAAGCTAGAATGGCTGCTACTATTCCAAAAGGATCTTTCGAATCAGCAGTTACGGGTACCGTTTCTGATATTGTCATTTGATTGATGGATGTCAGACGAATAATCGCAAGTCTTGTGGATGTACATAGGATTATCGCTTTCCACTGCTTCAAGTGGAGTTGAACAAATATCTGATACATCATCAGTATCTTCATGGTTTTTTTGGTGATGATGTATGGATAACTTACGTCTTCAAATAACGCTGGATTATTTACTTCACTCTTCCAGTCTACACGGCTTCTTACTAAATCATTCATGTTCTCTTCCTTCTCGAAAATCAATCCAATGTTACTACCAATTAACCAAGAACCATTAATAGCTGGAATGTGAATGTTGTAGATGTCATTGTCATTGTCACCTGTCCAAGAAATCTCCTTTAATCCTCTTCTGAGTGAGATGACATTTTGGCGGTACATATTAACCATTCCAATAACCTTTTGAAGAATCTCCCCACCGTTCAAAACGTTCTCATTCGGATTTAAGATGAATTTCTTCCAACCATCAAATAGAGATCTCAGTCTGAAAATGCTATTGTCGTCTTTGATTTGAAGTTTGCCACTATGTTCCTGAAGTGTCTGCCGTAATTGAGGTATACAGGTTGTATCCACAACCTTCGATATACCCATCTTCAGTAATCTTACTAAAGATCCCTCCGCTCTATGAATCAATTTCTCGGGGAAAGCGGTAGGTAGTCCTAAATGAATCTTGAACATGCTCTCCTGATTCACAATAACTGTCTTGTTCTTGAGTAGATGAAACAAGGACTTTTTGTCCAAAGTAGAACAACTTGAATTGCCAACGTCGATACCAGTTTCTGTGAAGCTGAAATGATTCTGATCCAACTAGTCGCATGAAATCAGAGAATGTTCTGAATACCAATCTCAGACTCACTTTCAACAGTACCTTGTGTATGATGCAAAACTTGACCTTGGTTCTGCCTTCTTCAACTACTTCATGACAATCACACGTCTCACTTTCAATCAATTCTACTATTTGAAGCAGACAGGGTTTGACCTATTGCATCAGTTTCGTCTGAGAATACTTGAATCCCTTACCATTTGCTTCTCAGGGATAGCGGTTACAAGTGCAACCGTCTGTTTAACATCATCGGTGGTGTGTGTTTCTGGACTTAAATTTGCGTAATTCAGCATTATAATTGTTACTTGAAGTTGGAGAGAGTGCTGCTTGAATGTTTAGTACAAAAAGGCTGTTAGATGTGAGGTTCTCGTGTGTGTGTGCGTTTGAGAGAAGTGCACACAAGATGTCGTCAAGTTACATCTGTAAGCACTTAGGACTCGTTGTAGCGGATCATTTCAGTACAAGATACTGGGATGAGATCGTTCGACTCTCAAACACGACTCTAAGAGACCAGCACATTAATTTTCTCGAGTCAGGATCAAAGCCAAAAACATGAAAAATGCGAACCAGGATCAGAGAGAAACTCGTCCGACAATTTATTGCATGCAATATAATAACTATCACTTGGAGAATACATAACAGGATTGCATAACTATCTACGCTTTGTACCAAGGCTACTGAAAGCAGATTTAACCTTACTGAAGCTGTGAGGAAGAAGACTATTTAAACTACCAGATAAGCTACTTGGTTCTTTCCATTTGAGAACACCATAAAAATTGTATTCACCACACATAGCATACCACAAATCCCCGTCTTTATTTGCCGAGCACAAAGTAATGTCTTGACATAAATTATCGGTACCGTTTAGAACGTCGAAATGGATGATTTTGTGGCGACTCCAGACACGGAATTCCCTCCCGTTCGAGAACGTCTTTGATAATGCTTTCGTTATACAGTCTTTTGATTCTTCAAACGGTTCAATACCAATGACCTCGTATTCGTGATCTCTTGGGAGGTGTGAAGCGCTTGAATAACCAGTGGGGGTGTGACCTTTAATCCAGAACTTACCCGTATGATATTGAGAAACCTTTCTGGCTGAGGCTGTGTTGTCGTCTGATTGACTTGGGGAGCTTTTCTCCATGATGAAAGTGTGTTGGCAGGTGGGTCTGGGTGATATGAAGAAAGAGAAGAACATCAGAAATAATTCAACGCGAGGTCCGTTTTGTTTGAGCTTTCCAGCAAAGAAGGCCAGGAGCGTCATTCAGCTCCAAAAAAAAGAGCAACTCAAAGGAATTATGAACATTTTCATTGTCCGATCAGACATTGGCAGCATGTAACAGTTCATTTCAGACATTTTCCTGCTCCACAAGAAAGGCAAAATGGAGGCAATGCAACCAGACTGTAAGAGGGTAGTACGTTGTTTGCTCCAGTCAGAATCAACCCAAAAGACATAGAAAAATGCACTAGTTGAATCAGAAAGAGATTCGCACGACAAAGCTTTGTTACAATGAAACATCATTTTGTGAATAACAAAATTGCATAACTCTCTACGACTTGTAACAAAATGAACTACTAAACAGATGGACTATCAGGTCTACTAACCATTATATACTCCTTCTCAAGAATTTTCTTATCAGAGACTGAAGAAGTAGCGGTATCAACAACTGATGAAGAGCTGGGGGCTGGAGTTTGATGTTTTATTGTACAAGGATATTGAAGTGATGGGTTTTTGAGGAGTGGAATAAATTATGAGCTCCATATCTGAACATTTGAACTCTGTAGAATCGACTTTATGTTGGTCTGACGCACACCAGATAATCGAATCACGGACGTATCGTACTTCGTTTGTTGGTCCATTTGTATGGCCGTTCGTCAGAGTTCCTTCAGATGATTGGGGATGAAGATTGGCGCTGTTGGTGGACATTGTAGAGCTGAAATGATTTACGGTAATAGTGGCAAAAGTGGATGTTGTAAATCTTGTGAGGAAATGGTTGTCAAATACTTTATTCTGGCCCTTCTATTCGATTCTATATCGAAGGCATCCAGATGATCAGATGTACAAGAATCCGATAGAACAAAAGAGACCAACCTTTGATGACAACATTGATGAAATCGATTGTTCTGGAACAGTCAGAGAAGCAATCTGCCACTTTTAAAGAATGGGTGGGGAAAGTTGAAGCTGGCTTACTTTTCCTGTGAGGGCAGTCTAGTAACTGTCTACAGCACGTTATTATACATTGATACAAGATAGTACGGACACTATAAGGCATCCTTACACATGATTATCAACCAGAAACGGTGTGATCTGTTGATGCATTCTTAATGCCAGAATCTTCTTCTCCCTACAATTTCTCATCCTCAATTCTCTTCTGAGACCAACTGAGTCTCCCCTTCAAAGTTCTACGACCACCACCAACGACCACATCCGATTTACTGCCTTTAGAGGTATTCCAAGACCGCCCAAGTTTCTCTAAAACAACATTCTCACATACCGTACTTCCATCAAGTGGAGTGATGGAATAATGACTACAACCTTCATCAACAGCTTTACACTTTATACCACTCGATAGTAAACTCCACATTTCTTGAGTCATATCACTACAACGCCAGTCGTTGGTGATATAATAAGCATGTCCTGACGGTGTACATTTGAACTCCTTCGTTTCTGGGGCGATTGTGATGGGTTCTTTGAGCCGGAAATGAACATCACGAACGTGTCTCGATGGATCTGTTTTATCGCTAGCAACGGCGAAGATCTCTATCATCTATTTACTTGTATGTGGTGTTTTGCTTTATTGGTTGTTATTCCAAAAATGGGCTTATCTATCTGTTGCACTACCCTTCTAGTCAATTCCCCCTCGAAGGCGATTGTCAACGTGAAAGGAAAGTCCAAAGAAGGCAGATTGACAGGTCAAGTGACGGCTGCAGTACTCTACAGTGTGCCACAATAACCCAAAGATGTTGAGATTGAACTATCCATTTCGTCAGCTCACGTTGACATTGATAGTATTGGATAAATTTCGCTTTTAACCATGTTAATCTCTTGTGCTAGTCGAGCTAGGAACCGATATAGCTTTTAACGGTCAATTTATAACAAAAAAAAGAGTACTGTATGCATATGAAATTAATGATCTAGATGGAAAATACAAAGCCTCTGCTCTAACTCTCCGACAAAATAACTTCATCCAAGAAACCAGGTAAAACTCGTTCGATCCGATCTGCCGATGCGTTCCATAAATTCTGTTGATCGACGGTTCGATCATCTTTGACTTCTTCACCGTCTTTAATGCTTGGTGGTGGGATAAGTAGATTAGACGAGTTCATGACGAGAACGACGTTCTTTAACGATTCGCCTGCTTCGTTCTGTGACTCGTCTCAGCCATCGTTCTCAAAATCAGGTCAAGGACTCACCAATAAATCCCTTTCACCTTTCATGAATCTCTCCAATTTATCTAAAACCTTGATGAACAGATCCGCAACAGTTCGTTTATCCTCCACAAGTCTGACGACATATTGTAAGAAGATCTTACAGAGTAAAGTCGAAGCTTTCAATCTCGTTTCACCCAAAGAATTTTCTTTCGATTTCAGTAATTCCTCCATAACTGGGAATAAGACTTTATCAAAGATAGTTGGTAGAGTCGATTCGTCTCCCGAGAGGAGTTGGGGTGAGAGCAATAATCTTTGGAGATAGGTTATAGCTCTTGATCGAATATCTCGATGGCCGTTCAGACATTGTTTACCGATTACCAGTAACGGTGGAAGCCAGAAAGCGTTCCATGCTAAAAGACCAGTCAGTGGAAAGTACGTTCCACATTTCAAAGAAAACTCACCATCCTGGGTACTCTTCCCACTAGCTTCCATAAGTTGAGGAATAACATTTCGTAATTCATACAAACTGTCCAAAGCAGTTAAACCCCTTTCAACACTCGGTCCAAGACTCGAAACAACGGGACCATTTCGATTATGACTACGACCAGCAACAGCAGCACCAGCGGCCGTAGCGAATTCATCGAGTAAAGCGACAACTCCACTGTAGTTATCACCACTCAACCCGTGTGAACTGCTCGAAGCTAGTTTGGTGACAATCTCTAATGTCATTTTCGATGCTTCGGGATGAGCGACCGTTGCTCTGAACAACGCGATGATTAACCCCCATTCAGTTTGTGATCGAACTAGTTGCTTATCGGTCTCGAGGATTTTAGCAACTCCAGCCATTAGCTGTTCTGAAACTGCGTTGAGCACTGATGAAGGTAAACTTCGTAAGACGTCAAGAGCGATGTAAAGTTGATCACGGAGTTCAGGGGTTTCAGAAACGATAAGTGAAAGTCGTAATAAGCCGACGACAGCTCTTTCGATCAGAAGAATGGAGTAGGATTGAGCGGACGAGAGAAGTGACGAGATGTATTCAAAGATTATCGGCCTATATCCTATTAGCTTTGTTGTTGGAGAACGTTTCGACTCACCAAGTCTCAGCAATATGTTGTTTACTTCTACTAGCCAACGAAACCATCATTTCCAAATGGAAAACGCAAGCTGGATCATAAGGTAATTGACCGTCTCTACCAACAAGAACCGGTGAACTATCACCGTTAGAAACTTCAGTAGCTCTAGCCTGGATTCGAGCGGTAGTCCTCGCCTCAGCCAAAATACGAATAGCTTTCAAAGCAGAAAGCAAGGATTCTAATTCTAGGGATCTAAACGAGTCGATTAGTAAGGAAATATCCAAGTTAACACGGTCAACATACAGAATCTCTCCATAGAGTTCTTCAAGTTTACAAGAGGATAAACAATCAACCGCCACCAAAGTATTTTCAACATCCTCCTCTGAACTTTCGACATTCAAAGCATCCGTCGAGCTACCATAAGGACTCAACAGGTAACTAGAGAGTGTACTCAACAAACCGCCTTCAGGTCTTCGTTCAGGTGCAGGAGAGGGTGAGATAGTTTTCATCGGGATTGTCGTTGTTCCAGCTAAGAAATCTTCCATTTGAAGCATTGGCGCAGGTAGCAAGGAATGTAGGAATAAGGTTTGGAACATTTCGAAAATCTGCAACCATCCTTCTCTTATGGCGTTACCATTTCCGTTGGCTATGGTGAACAAGACGACGGTGGCTAGTTGCGATCGATAGGATGTACCGAATCGAATTGAAAGTGGCGATACCGTGACCGATTGATTCTCTTTTTCTACAACAGGATAAGTTGCACTGTGTGAGAGATCGTCCAAATCTTCCAATAATCCTGTTGCCGTGGATAAGGATAAAACGATGGAATCAAACACTTCGGGAAGTTTGAAAGCACCAGCAAGTGTCGCACATTGTCTGAAACCAGTGATCGAACGTTGAATAATATGTTCATCTTGTTCTGACATTGTGAAAGCATAAGCGATGGCTGAGATCAAAGGTCTCCAAGCGAGTTTGAACATTGATTCGTCAAAGTAAGAAGTGTTACAGTTGATCATAAGACCTATACATCAGTCGATGAATGCAAAGAATAGACTCACCAGCTGATCTTGATCTTTGCATCAAGCTCTTCCATGCATAATCGAATCCAGGTTGACCAACGTGTTCTTCAGGTAAAATGATCTCCTTCTTACGTAGTGAATCATGAATTGCAGCCTAAATTCCCATTCAATGAAAGCTCAACAAATTGGACTCCAAGACATACCAGATAATCAGGATCGAAATCTTTACCATCGTTGACCCCTCGTAGATTCTTTCTATAGTCTTCAATAGTCATTCGACGTTTATTGACAGGATTATGCAGATCGGTATTAAGCATGATGACAGAGTAAGCGAGTACGTAAACGGCATCTTGGGTAGCGACTTCGGCTATAGACTTGAATCAGTAAAACGATTTTATCAAAGTGAAACAGACCAACGAGGTGCGAAAGAGAAGAAATGTTCCGCGAACGTCTCAGTGATTCTAGAAATTGGCTGAGCTTCACCAGGAAGACGGAAAGTTTCCAACAACTCCCTCATCGCATCTGCGATAGTTCGCTAACCACGTCGTCAGTTCGGCCAACAATTAAATGGGACACAACTTACCCCTTTGAAATCGAAAAGTCCAATGAAAGCTTTCAACAGATCCGTTCTATCAGGTCCACTGATATATTCTCCAAGTAATTTCTTGTCTAGTCTGGTACTACCTCTCAAAAACTTCGCAAGAGCTTTGGTACGTTTTTCATCATCTGTACCAGCACCTTCGACGGAGTCTGCTGTTATCAAACCGTTTTTCTCGAGGAACGCTAAGCCGAGTTTAGGTTTCGTGTTGAAAAGAGCGGCTCCTTGGAGGAGGAGAGCTTTGAGAGCTTTTTGTGAAGTCAATGTGGATTGGGTGGGTGCGTTCTATGTCTAATCAGTGGTTGTTTCGTCAAACGTTCGTGACACTTACGGATGGCCATTCTTCGGCGCCCTGCAAATGAAGGTCAGTGTCGGCATCATAAAAGGAGGACAACCTTCTCGTACCTCTTCCAAGCGATCCGCCATGCCACTAACGAACGACAAAAGGATCTCCAAAGACAACGACTGAATATTATCCAATCCATCAAACAATGCCGTCGACCCGTCAGTCTTAGGTGGACCAAGTGGGTAAATGCCCTGTACAAAATTAGTCATGACCCATGGACCCCAAACCCACCCTTGTCAAGAAAGCAATCAATCTCTCAAACATGTCCTCATTCTCAGTTCCACAATCGTAATTGACCCAACAGTCAACCATGAAACTGGGTCTTATACCGATTTGAGTTAGGGTTTCCAACATGAGTTCTTTCGTTTCATTTGGAACTGGTGGTAATAGATTGATAGGTCTTGGTGTTGAAGGTTGAATAGCAGGTGTCTCAGTTCCTTCAGGTAAAGTCACTCCTCCGTCTGAATTTGCTGTACCGCCAACTGGTGTACCGGGTCTAGAAGATTGAAGATGTAGTAAATGAGCTGGAAGTGGAAGTGGTGTAGGAGGTGTTAACCTGTCTATCAAGTACGAGAGGAAAAGTTCTAATTGGAGTTTGAGATGTGGACCGAGGGTTGAAATTAAAGTCGAAGTCGTACGTAGAGATTGAGCTAGTAAGGTTGGGGAGTCCGAACGAATGAGCTAAGTGTTGATTAGGATTATGTAGGATTGGAGAAGACTGATACCCACCTGGAAGAGATATCTGCACCCTTCATCTCTAACACCTTCCCTCAGCTCTGGCCAGTCACCCAAGTGAGCACCACCAACTTCTAGTGCAGTGTTCAGACTAGCCAGAGCGCTTAATCGCATGGTATCCGTATGAGCTTGATCTGACGGATTCAATAAAGCTATCAAAACTCGTAAAAGTTCCAGTATGGTTGGTAGACCATAAGGAGTGAAAGGTGGGGGAGTGAGATCTAAAGAATCAGTATAAGTCACCAAAGCTTTTAACTCACCCTCCACCGTTTCTTCCGATATTGACTGTTTCTTCTCAGCTCCGTCGTCTTCACCATTCAACGAGGATGGTGAAGCAGGTGTCTCAAGCCTAGCCGTTGAGTTTGAAGAAACGCTTTCTGGAGATTTAGGTTCAACAGTGTTGATAGCAGCTTTATCAGAATTCAACCCAGCACCAACAGCTTCCAGTTGTTTCTGAACATCCTCGTATCGTAGAGTTCTCAATCTTCCAAAACAAGCTCTAACAATTGATTGAACACATGATTGAGCGGTGTTTCGTAATCCTTCACCTAATCTACCTCTGGCACCCATACCTAAACCAACTTCTAACAATTCACAAACAGACTCGTCACCCATTTGATCAAGCATTGAACCGTAATCACCGGATTTGTTGATTGGATTTGAATTGACTAAAACTTCGATCACTTTTAATAGACGTAGTAAGACTAGTTCATCTTGTTGGGGTGAGGATGAAGGGAATCGACATTGGGACAACGATGATGTTAGATGGGCTAGGGCTACTTGGATCGGTGTTGAGGGTTGAGATGGGATGGTGAAATCTACTGGTGTAGATGGGAGATAGAGTGGGAGGATGTTTTGAATGAGAGAATGTAACGTCGTTAGCGATAACGAAGTGATCGGACCAGAGGTTAGAGGGGATTGAACAAGTGCCAAAAAGGGAGCCAAGATATCCAATGGAGGTAAAGAAGTAAGATCTAAAGAAGTTCCGAGTCAGCCCACAACAAATTATATGCAAGATCCAATCCAACCCACCCTTGACACCCTCCAAACTCCTCCTCAAAACGATGAATCCTGTCATCAAATCCCCCTCCTCATCTTTACTTTTACGACCACCAGAACTACTCAATGTACCCGCACGATGTCTTCTATGTCTATTCAGATAAGGCTGGAGTGAATTGGAAGTACCACTATAGGAAGAAGTTGAAGATCCAGTGGCCCAACGTTGATTCCTTCTCATTGAGGAGGTTACCGTTTGGATCTCTTGGAGGAGTTGGGTTATGGGGTTGAGATCTGTTGGTGACATTTTGGACGTGGGTTTTGGGGTTGTCACTGTCACTGTTGCTATCGTCGTCGTCGCTGCCTCGACGCTGTCTAAATTGAAAGTGTATGTATAGAATTGAAATCTTGTATCGGGTCCTAGTATTCTAGATGGACGTGTCCGAGATACTGAAGTGAGCCTGACACAATAATGACAGCAAAGCAAAGCCACGTGTCACTACCTGATGAGCCTGAAATCAAAGACGCGCAAGCTGTAATCCACCATCACCATCCTTCTTGAATTTCAACAACATCTTCCCACAATTCTACAAGAAATCAACTCAAGAATTCACTATCCAGAACTCAATCTCAGCACCCACCATCTAACCCCCCACCCCAGATCCAACCAACAATGGAGTGTTCATTCGGTATCACCGGTAAGTCCAAGTCCTCCCTCATGACTCAATACTTAACCAAACCCTCCAGGTAAAGATTTCGTTCTCCTGGCATCAGACCAAACAGCCGGTCGAAGTATTATCAAAATGAAATCTGATGAGAACAAGATCAAAGCTCTTGGACCCCACTTGGCAATGGCTTTCGGTGGTGAACCAGGTGATACGAATAATTTCGCAGATTACGTCGATAGGAATCTGAGATTATATCATATCAGGTAAGGTCAACACTTCAACTGTATAACCCAGAAATCGTAGCTAACGCCAAACAAACTTTTAGAAACAACCACGCTCTCCTCCCACCATCCGCCTCCTCATGGATCAGAAGATCATTAGCAGATTCAATCCGTTCTCGTAAACCCTACGCCGTAAACCTCCTTTTAGCAGGTTACGACACGACCACCTCTAAACCCCATCTCTACTGGATAGATTATCTAGGTACGAAAGCCGTAGTCCCTTACGCCGCACACGGTTTAGGTGTCTACGTTTCACTCAGTACGATGGATAAATATTGGTATGACGGGTTAGATAAACGTGAAGGTGTTGAGATTTTGAAGAAATGCGTTGCGGAGGCTAGTCATCGTATGTCCCCCCTTTGCTTTCTGGAATTTTAGAAGAGATACTGAAGATTGACTTTAGGATTGACTGTTAAATACGATTTCAATTGTATTCTTATAGATAAAGATGGGATCCATCATCTAGATCTCAATTCCGAAGATCCAATTACGTTGTTGGAATCTCAAATTCCAAAAGAGGTCGTCCCACCAGCAGACGTTACCCCTGCTGTCGTTGCTTAGTGGAGACGAATGAGTTAATTGTGATAGAAGTTTATTGTAGTATAACCATGAAAGACATGAATTGGATTCATTGCTTTTTTGGCATTTTCATTTTATTCATTTCATAATTCATGAGTACCGGTATAATGATATAAAAGTGTTGACAAATCAACAGAGTAAGATTACGAGAAAGTTCCATTTCCAAAATATGTATATGAACATGGATATGCTTTAAGTCTATAGGAATCCAATGATAGAGATGAACAGAGAATCCGATCAAGTCGTAAATCTATTTCATGTCAGTATCAACATCAACCCAAAATATCAGACAAAACGTACACTCCAAGTAATCTGAATGGCGGAGATGAAGTACCTTCATCACCCAATAACACGCATTCGACCTAACAACAAATCAGTCACTTGCTATGAACCCGCTTAAAAAGAAGACATACATAATGAGGACCAGCTGCGACGTTCTCATCGATTTTCGTCAACCTAAACCAGACGTCAGTTAGACCAGTCATCCTGAAAGATTAACTCAAACTCACGTCGGTAAAGCCTCATGAACATTTGCATTGCCACTTAATTCCACTGCATTGGCGTAATTGTCGTCTACCCAACAAGCGACTCTTCCTTGAGGTCTATCTTCAGGGTTCCTAAAAACGATTTTCAATCAATAAAACTCCCACCCCTAAAGACCAAAAACTAGACCTACTGTAAATAATAAATCGAAACGTCCCCAGCACCCAAAACCACCGGTACTCTCAATCGACTCCCAGGGATCTCACTATACCAATAATGTTTATCCTCCACAGCGGCACCTTTAGGTGGATGATAAGCCAACCAACCGCTCCCAAAGAAATGAGAAGGTGGTAAAGGATTAATCAAGTCGTCTGCACTAACGCAGAACGGCGCTACCTCCCTGAATTTAAGTATATCACTGGGTCTGTCGTGCAATCTTGCTTGGGGGACTTTGATGGCTCGGAGTTTCGATTGGATTGAACCACCTTCAGCGTCAATGTCTGAGGATGAGAAGGGTGAATTCGGTGAAGATCCTAGGACTAGACTGTCACCTTTGAGATTCTTTGAAGAGGTTAAAGCGGAAGTTTCTGTTTCGGACGGTGTGCCCATATATGGAACGTCGAACGCGTGACCCATAGTCGCTGCCCATCCTGCACAGATTTGAGTTTGGATATAAGAAACGATAATGTCGCATATCAAATCGTGCCCGGCTGGATTGGCCAGAACTGGATCGGTAAAGTATTTAGATCTAGCTTCTTCTGGATCGGTGAGATATTCTTGATAGATTGCACCTTTGACACTGAAAGGTGTTAGTGCTGAACTCCAAACTACATAGCTATTGGACCTACCTGATATGTGGGACGTCGTAGAATTGAGCGACGACAGTGTGTAACAATTCAGGACCAGCGAATCCGTTCTGAGCTTGGATCTGGGGTGCGAAATGACCCAAAATGATAACAGCAGGAGCTTCAGGTCGAATGAGAATGGATCGAACCAGAAGTTCGAAATGATTGAGCCATTGTGGGTCACTAGTTCAATACGTCAGTGATCATTCAAATCCATATGTAGAGTTGGAACGTACTTTGGATCCGTGGCGTCGAATTCAAGAATGACCAAATCGACGTGATCAGGTAGATGGTGCATATGACAGAAAGCGAAATAAGCTGAATCGGTTCTTCTTGCTGCTCCGTTGGTCAATTCGTTCGATGGATGTGGAAAGACTGAATTCCACCACTCGAAGAATCTAGTGGGATAACATCTTGATGACATTGGATCGTCACCTGCACCATGACATGCGGAAACTATACCAGTCATTAATCAAGTTTATATTGAAACAAGAAATAGCCCACCTGAACCACCTAAAACACTTATCGTGACTGGCAACCCACTCATTCCTTTTTGGACGAGACGCTGGATCCTGGCACCTGAACCAGTGTGCATTCTAGATTTGAGTAACGCCCATTGACCTCTTCTTTCGGTTATCACATCATTTGGACCAAAGACTGGACAGAAATCGAAAGGCGGTGGATCTAATGATGAAGCGTTTAGGTAGTCTTTGGATGAAAGTAGATGAGTTCCTGTAGAGTAATAGGAGGTTGAGGTTTCGGATGATGATGCTGGGTGTTTGAGTTAGTTGACTGTTACAGCTACTCGTGGCTAACTCACAATAAAGTAATCTTGATAATGTCATTAAACCTATTATGCCTCCTATAACAAGCCAGACTCTTTGAGGTATACCTTGAAAAGAGTTAGTATTTGATGACCCAAACCTAAGTTCGCTCACCATAAAATAACGTAGATCTCCTACCGGACAACCCATCTTCTGGATTCAACTTGACTTCCCGTAACATGACAAACAGGTTTTCTAGCACCAATAAGTATCCTATCACTTTCACTCGAACCTCTAGATTCTGAATATCTCTATCAACCACTCAATCAAAGAATCCTAACGGGACCAAGCTCTCCAAGAAGTAGAAGTAGCTTTACCAGAAGCCAACAACTCCTGAATCTCTTGTTTACCGTGTGGTGTTATAGCTCTCCCTTTTGAGCTGAATAAAAGTCGATCCAGATGAGATATGCTGTTGAAAAATGAAATTGAATATGTTGGATTTATTCAAAATCAGAAGCTGAATTTGGATGGTGTTAGTCGCGACAACTACAACCTAGAATTACCACTTCAAGTAATAAGTCCACGTGGTCGACGCGTCTCTTCGAGAAAGTCATTTTGGATCTCTACACCTCATCATCCTCATCATCAACATCCCCGTCGTCGCCATCAAACCCTCTCTCACCACCACCCGCTCCGATGGCCCTACCAAAAATCTTAGAACCATCACTAACGCCTGATGAATTATCGTTCATAGCCGAAGATGATTTGATCAGTATCGTACCGTTATTCTCAATGACCAGAGTGAGGTTGTTAAGTGTAAGTCTGAGTTTTGGTTATGGCTTTGTGCTGAATGGTGAAAAAGGGAATTTATGGACCGTTCACACCGCCTTCTGCTTGTAGTGTACCCCTCTGGTTGGCGATTTCTTTGAAACGTAAAAGGAAATGTAGAATCGTTAATCCAGATTGGTTGACTGTTGGTACGTTAATTTCTAGCGTCAGAACCGTGATGAATGAAAGATGCTGATCAGCGTCACAGACAAATTAGAAACACTTTTATCGGAGGAAAGGAAAAATGCAGAAGGGTTTGAGAGATTACCCAGGAGATTTATTGAGACTTCGAAAATATTACTTGATGTGTGAGTCAATATATTGCGGAATGGACTAAGCTGATGTTGGTTTATAGGGCATCAGACGATTTGATCCAATCTTCAAATCTACGGTCATTGTTAAAAGATTTACGTGAAGTTCGTCAAGCAAAAATAAGGACTGGTTTACAGAGTGAAGGAGTGATGAGGGGGTCGTATCTACAAGTAAATTCATTCTTTTTTCAATGGTAAAATGGAAGCTGATTGAGAGGATAGGTTACGAATCTAACGCCGTTGGAGTTGACTGAACTTAAACCGTTCTTAGTCAAGGCAATGGGAATTATGCAAGGTCTTGAACCTAATCAGGAGGACGAGGAGGACGAGGACGAGGATCCTGAAGAGGTCGGATATGGGAGAGAGGGGACTGTTGATACGGTTTAGAATGGGGCATTATCTCCCTTCAATGAGGTGTTGTTGAGGTTTATCCTCCGACGTAGGGCTGTAAGTCAAGTACAACACAAGGTTTTTCAAATCTGACTTTCATTTTTTGTAGCTAATCATCTGAGTCTTTCTGGACACAGAGAACGCTCGCCCAAGGGGCTATCTGGATTTCAAATCAATACCATTACGAATATGGTTCTTCGAGCTAGATAAGAATCTGTGAATAAATCTTACATAGATAACCCATTCGGCTTTTGGAAGTGAAATTGGTTTTGTAAATATGGATGATTGCGGGATGTGAATGATGAACTGAACACTAGAATCTTAATGGCTTTACAAGTGTTTCTTCAATAGTCTCAAGTACTCGTACATGGCTTTGAGACTTAAACAGTTATTTCTTCATTGTGAGACTACTGTCCTTTGTGCTTACGGAATGTTCGATACTCGTTTGTCCTTGTACAGGAGAACAAATGAACTGTGGCAAAACACCCAGCTGGTCTTACAAGTTTTACATTTACTTCTATGTACCCCCGAAATCTAATAACGCAAAATGGTCTTGAAAGCAAATTCATCCCTTTCCATACGTCAACTGTTTTGTTTTAGCCTCGAATGTAATAACACCTTTCAACAGGTCTTCAACGAAGGTCAATCTCCTTCAAACGGTCATGAAACGGCGGCGAGTAAATAAGTCTCTTTTCACATGACAAACGTTTTACAGAGCGAGGTAGAATGAATTTGGCTCCGAGTGAGTCGAACCTTTGATATAGCCTTCTTGAGGAAGTCTCCTGACCCCTTCTAACGGTTATGTGACGTCTGATATTCAAACCTGACAAAGGATTGAAAAGTGTGGGTCATCGGTTTTTTAAGTAAGAAGGCCACTTGGTTTTGTCGTTATAGACATATAAATACTTCACATTTTTCTTGTTTCCATTGCCATTTCTTCCAACCAATTCATTTTTCCTATCAACTTCCCCCTCAAGTTCTAAATACCACTTTAGTTTCAATTTTTCACTCATGTCTGAAGACTCAACAAGTATTCAGTCAATCACCAAGTCAGTCAACGAGATGTCAGTCGACAACACCAACATCCAGTCCGACACTACTCGTACCACCACCATCAAAAGTCAACAAACCCCCGAGTCCCAAAACAACTCCTCCAAACAGACTCTCAAAGGCCGAATTCTCGAAGACGACGAATTCGACGTTCCCGATGGGATGGCGTATGCTTTCAAGGCTTCATCAGTTTCAGGTCAAGACCTCCACTCAACCTTTCAAAAGGGCAAAACATACTTGTGGAATGTCCGCGAGAAGAAAATATACCCAACCTCCGAAGACGGTGTTAAAAGCTCGTTCAAATCAGTCAGCTATGTTGGTGATCAAGAGGAGTATCCTGCTAACCCAGCTCCAAATCCAGGGGACGAAGAAGAGCATTCAACCTACTTCAAAGCCAAAGAAGCGCACGACCAAAGTCAAAAACTAGCTCGTCTCATTAAGGAGGGTATAGCCAGTGCTATCGACCAACTAGACGCCGAGAATCAATCAATGGAGTTCTTCAGATGCTCGCTCATGCTCAGAGAGAAGGTGGATGGGATGTATGTAACAGCTTTCAAAGAAGCTGAGAACAAATTCTATTCACAATTCAATGATACCATTCACGCTAAGTATGAACAAATAACCGAAGTTGACTTCACTGGTTTCTTCAACGTCGAAAATGTTGATGCCTCAGACTAAGGCTCTTCTATAAATGGTTCTTAGGTGTTGTGAGGTTTATGGGTAGAGAGTATGGTTGAGAATGAACATTGTGTGGTTTAAGAGGAATTTGTTTTTGGTAGTGTGAAAGTCAGATATTTGTGTTTGTGTAAAGTGATGAAAGATCTGTGGATGTTGATGCTCCGGCACATGCAGTTTGCAGAAAGCATTTCGGATTGATTTGATCATTTCTCTTGCTATTTGTCAAACATCTTACCAACCCAATTGGAGTTGCGTACGATTACCCTAAATGTAAAATTAACGACAGGGTTGAATGAACATGTCGCTGACACGGACAAAACATTTGTAGTGAGGCGATTACAACAAGGAGGGATGTTGCAACAAGTCTTTAGATTTTCTCAACAAGTAAGTTAACATGTATTTATGCATCCGACACTACTACCTCTGCCTCCTGTTCACCTCAGACTATAACTACTAACACAAACCAACACCATGACATACCCAAAGATTGGATGAATCACTCATTAGTGGTGGCGTCGTCAGCACTAGCGGAGCTTGGTTGGTCTTCTGCTTGGGTTGTTTGTTGGGAAGTAGCGTTTTGGGTACTTCTAATCAATCGTCAGTTGATATAGGATTTTCAGTATACACGACGAGACTCACTGAGCTCCTGCTTTTGTTTTAGCTATGAATTGGAGCGCTAGCACCATAGCACCTAATGAAGTGGTGTCTGAGATGTTTTGACCTTGAGTTGATGTCTGTTGATTTTTTTCTCCTTGAGCTGTTGAGATACTTGTGTTGGTGTTTTTGTCGACTGGTTGGTTCTCTGGAATTTCTGACATATTAATGTTGTGAATCTTCTTGATGATTGAATCTGTCTGGTGGAAAGGTTTAGTATTTTGATGATGTGGGATGAAAGAAAGAGAAAATGAAAGAGGTGGGGACATATCAGTAGAATACACGATATCGGACTTTAATGAAAGAAGGCGTTCAAGATAAGGATTTGGTGATTTTTCTCATCGGGAAACTCGTCACATACTTCTTTTTCATTATTTTTGTAGTGAGCAACGCTGATATTCCCGAATTAGAAGACATTTCTTGCGAGATTCTTTATTTGTCCGACTTAGATAGTCTTCGGGGAGTCATGAAAGAATAGCAGCTAATGAGTGCGGCAGAATTTCATCAGAGACCTCTATGGGAGTGTACAATCGAGGTAATATCTATCTAAAAAATGCCATTCCAGGGACATCTTAGACATCTGGGTGGTATCATCTTATTCTCTTTTCTCTTCTTCAGCCTCACTGATGTCGTTTTCCATCTCTTCATCGTCTAAGGATTGCCTATGAAGAGGTCAGCAAGAGCTTCATCTTTGTCTAAGATCTCTTACTCAGATATGATCTCGGCAGTGATTTTCCTCAAAACATTTCTCTCGGTGGTTGATTTCTCCCCTCGTCGACTGACAGAACTCTTTGTATCGTTTTCATCGAGTATATTGATTTGTGGTTCGGAAGTATCAAGTGTGTCAACACCTGAGGAGTCTTTATCATCCATTTCTCTACTAAGTCACCATCAGTAACAAAATATCTCTGGACAAAACCGAGGTCAAACAAAACAACTCACTTGATATGCCGATCGAGAAGTTGAGTGGCATTTAGCAGTCTTGCCATTGTTTCCGAATCCAAATTTTGTGGAGGTTGATTTTCTTTGTCAGAAATCTCACTAATCGAGCTCCCTCTTGACATTTTATGTTTTTGAAGTACTTTGTTAAAGGTAAAGGGCAAGTAATAGTTAGATAATAGGTAAAGATAAATTCGATCAAAATTGTCCCAACTGCTAAGACGTAAAGTTTTTTCTGATCATTTTCATTTGTAATTTGTTGTGGAGCGCAAAATGAAAGGATGATTTTGAAAAGACTGCTAAAAATTCATAGATTTACTTGAAGCAATATGTCTTCGTCTCGTTTCTAATGGGTCGGAAGTTCAAAATCTCGGGATAATCGAGGTTCAGATAATGCAAGTGTGGCGTGCCACATTTCAAATGCTGTAGGAAGATGATTCTGCAGCAAAAGTCTACATAACAAATATCTATCCACCTTCGGTGGAATTATCTGTCTTCGTATCTTGACTAACTACCGTAACACTGGATTCGGAAACTGAGTTGAGTACCGACCACAGATCAGCTGGATTTTCAACGCCAGTGACTGGCGATGAGGGAGGAGTGAAACCGTAACTTTTGGTAGTCGGAGAAGATAACGAGAGGCTAGGCAATTTCAATCAATCCACCCATCTTCTTAAATAGTAGCTACTTACTCCTCGAATTTGACTGAACCAATATCCGTATCCCCCTGTTGAGTTGTTTTGGTGTCCGGTTGGTCAGAAGTATTTTCTATTTCATGAACGGTGATGGTAATTTTTGGATGATTTTTATTTGTTGGCATTGGATGTTCTTCGTTGATTAAGAAGTCCCGTAGTGAGGATATTGATGTAATTAAGAGCTTGGACCTTGGGCTAGGGAGAAACAGTGAATCTGAAAAATACAAGTGATTGTAGATTCTTCTATCGAAGACCTGTTTGTTGATATCAGAAGTCCAAGTTCGATATGCATTCTTCGGGAAATGAGAAGAACATCTATTTTGATTGTGGACGGTTCGGCAAAATCCCTTTTGCCCGCCTTCCTACTGAAACAAAGCAACAACGAGTTACTTAGCTTCATTCTGCTAATCAACATACGGTTTTGCTTCATTGTCATCAAATCCACTTTCAGTCTTTCCAATCCCTCTCTTTCAGCTCTCGTTGTACTTTTCGACAAAGCCAAGTTGCCAAGCGCACAGAGATTCAACACAAAACACATTGCATCATCATGTCCGCCTACTCGAACTCCCATAGAAAATCCTCCCAAGTCACGCTCGATATCACATCTACTTGGGATGGCGACAGTGCTGTTGAAGATCCGATTCCCTGCAGTATCAAGTATAATACTGTAATACATTCGGAGGCATTGCTAATGATCAAATCATTACTGCTCTTGCTCTTCCCAATTTCAATCTCCAAAGTATCAACAAGTCCCATTTCGACCTCCGACTGATTCCCACCGACGCTGGTGATGGACTCTGCAGAGATATCACTTTTGAGGTATATACGGTGATAATTCCTAAATGTCGTGCATCAACTGATATTAAGACTATCACTGTTGGTGGAATAATCAGTTGGTTAAACGGTGGAAACAATACCAGTGACTCAGTTCAGGAGATACGAGTTGATCATCCTGCAGCTGGGCGGAAGAGGGGATTTAGTGTATTCCAGAACGAAGTGTGTGAGAGGAATTGAAAAGGGACACGGAAAAGGGATCACATTTGTACTGTGGTACTTTACATACTGTATGCGGCGTGGACGTGAAATCTGCTTAACAGAATAACTGAAATGTAACGGCACACAAACTATAGTGAGATTGTCCTCATCATTGATGAAACTTTACTTACAGAAGTCCTTTCAATACTGTATCGTCCGTTCTCCGTCTCGTCCGTTCTAAGTACAATAGCGATTTGATCCGATCTTGTTAACCGATGCAATCCAGTTCAATCCATCATTGCGCAGCAAAGGAATGTGTTTCCTTTCGTTCTA
This sequence comes from Phaeotremella fagi, assembly GCA_001599715.1. Taxonomy (NCBI): domain Eukaryota; kingdom Fungi; phylum Basidiomycota; class Tremellomycetes; order Tremellales; family Phaeotremellaceae; genus Phaeotremella; species Phaeotremella fagi. The sequence continues at coordinate 115,834 of BCHU01000014.1, forward strand.
GCGTTGGCAAGGAGGTATAAGTACTTGGGCATTGTCTTTTTTCAATAGTTCTTTTCATTCCCCTCTCGACGCCCAATTCAAACAAACACTCTCAAGTCATGTCTTCAACCAAACATACCGCTTTACTCTCCTTCGAGATCACCTCCGCCTGGGACGGTATGGATTTGGTTCTAGATCCAATCCCTTGTTCCATTGATTTCTACGAAGTACGTGGACCGGGTGCTACACGCGAAATCACCAAAGCCCTTCACTGTGCCGATGGTGAAGAGAAACCTCTCTTCAGATTCAAACTCCAAAGCGACCCAGAATCGTACGAACATTTCAAACTCATCCCAACTTCAGACGAATTTTTATACGGTTGTTCAGACATCTCATTCGGTAAACCGCGGTCCGCTCAACAGCGTGGGGCGGAAGGTGAGAATACAAAAGTCAAGCTCGAGGCTTTTGTCAGTTGGACCCAGATTGAAGAAGGTAAATAATATCTTTCTTGTTAATCCGAGTTTGGACTTGTCTAATGCATTTTGTTAAACAGCTGCTTAAAACGTCGAACCAAGTTGTCCAGGTGGCTGTGTGAAAAGGTGATTACACGTACAACACATTGTCTTTGATGCACTATGTTCTCATGATGTCCCACCCCTTGATGGGATAAGGGACAATGTCCTCAAGTTGCGTTGACCTTTTTGACGTAAAGCCAGGGGCAGACCTCGCTTTTGTCCTTCATAACATGTCATAGTGCTGTAGTGTACTCGTTGAGTAATCTAAAGAGTGATACATAGATATTTTGGCAGAGGCAAATACATTGGATCTCAGATTACGAATAAATTGTTGGATGAAAACTCGATCGCTCGTCTTTCAAATCAAATTCTACCATCTATAAAGATAGTATCACAACCTCCTTGGAGTGAATTCTGTAGATACATGAGCGACCTATTCCGGGGCTTCGTATCGGATTACAATGTAATCCTTTCAGTTGACCTTTTTTTGTGGAGCAAGGGATTGTGTAATCTCATATCCGTCAGTACGGTGGCCTTCTTTGATAGCGTTGGCGATAAGTACTTGATTTTTTGGTCTTCATTTCCTCTTTCTTAAATATTTCTATTCTTCACTTTTTCCAACCAACCATCCTACAATTGAATTCCCCGTTTAATAAATTTCCAAACGTGCATCAATCATGTCTACCGACGTCACTTCAACCAAACATACCGCTGTTATCTCCTTCGACGTCACCTCGACCTGGGATGGGAGTTGTTCTGTCCCAAATCCAATCGTTTGTAGCACTTCTTTCAACAATGTGGTTTCAGAGGATGCTACTCCCGAAATCAAGAAGGCTCTTCACTGTTTCGACAGTCGCGGAAAAACCTTCAGATACAAGCTCAAAAGTGTCGATGGGTCCGACGAAAAATTCTCACTCACACCTACGTCAAACGATTTTATGGAAGGTTGTTCAAACATCTCTTTCGAGAAACAGAGCTTTGTGTGTTATGGGGTAGGAGGTCCAACTGAGAATAAGTTAGTTATGCTCACGGCTGAGGTTAGCTGGAACCAAGATCAACCTATTCAAGAAAGTGGGAACGACGAGGGTAAGGAGTCCGGCCCCACCGACAACTCCGAATAATCCTTCCTTTCAATGATGTTTTCATCAAAAGAAAGATAATCCTGTTTTCGCGGTAGTTTGTGGTTGAATGGGGATGGTCGTATAAGGGTTGTTGTAGTTATTTCGTAGTTTATGCACAAAAGTGGTGGATGACTGGCATGTACGTTTGATCTGTGAAAAGTCATTATGCGATTTTATGTAGAATATTGCACTCATGAGGTAAACAGTAAACAGCCTTACATATTTTGGGTTGCAACTGAAACTGCAATGCATCTATATTATCATACGAATTTCGGAAACATCTAACATCAAATCTCAGAAACCAATCCAATCTTAATTCCTTGAAATCAAATACCACCATCTATAAAAGAACAATTTCTTTAGTCAAAGCCACATCGACAGTATCAGTCTCAGAATCATCTACTCAAGGTAGAAACACTAATTTCCGTAACACTAGTTGTTACATTACTCTGTTTAGTTTTTTGAGCGGATGTATAACGTTTACTAGAGAAACAAGTTGAACCAGCTGAAGAGAAATCGCCGACCATTACCATATCGTCTTTGGCGTCTTTGAGAACGAAATTCAAGGTTTTGACTAACCAATGGGATTTTTGGGTTTGGGTTGGGATTTGGGTTTGAGCTTTTGACGACATTTTATTGATTGTTTTGTTTCTTCTTTAAGAGATATGGTTGTTCTTGGTGGAAAGAAATTGAAATTCAGAGTTATCAGAGGATAATGTCTATATCTCTTATCTCTAGATCAGTTTCCCGATTGATTGTTGATTTCCCGACTGCTGGTTTCGCCTTCGACACCTAGTCGATCAACCCGATCAAAGTTTTACAACAATAGTATATCGGGTATTTCTCTTGAAATGCACTATGGTGTTGTTGCATGGTATCAGGGTGCTCGACTGAGTCTACAAATCATTTTATACTCAGTCGCGGGTAGTCATACCATAACGCCGTATACTGCATCTTTCCGTGAATCTATTTGATACTGATAAGAGTCAAGCAAGAGAACATCGGGAAATTTGATTTGGGGCGGATTTTCAATTGATCATTCTGCGAGTGAGTGATTCCATCATTCACTTATTCACTTGACAAACTCGATACCCAAAGTATGATTCATTCCGATAGAGTCGCGACCTGAAAACACCATGCATCCATCGCCTCGTCAAAAATGCCACTTGTAAATCCATGCCACACTAGCGGGAATATACGGAGTTTCGACCAATGAACAAATAAAACCGCCACTCTCACTATACCACCCAAATCCAACGAAACCTTTAATTCTTCTTTTCCTTCATCAAAAAATCAAAAAACGGCAGTCGTATCGTAAGTATCATTCTCACTATCATCGTCATTCAACACCCCATATTCGACATATCAACCCGGAGTTATCCCCTCTATCCTCCAGTTTCAACGGCAGCGTGGGACTCGTTATTGATAGTTTTTCTTAGTTCAAGCTCTCCCTTCGACTTCCGATAAATCCCATATAAATTTCATTTAGACAATATGTGAGTTAACCTTCTTGTACGTTACTGGACATGTAACTGATGATCGCTTCTAGGGCTCACTCAAATGTTTGGTTCTCCCGGTAAGTCTCGCTTTTTAGGATATGGGATTGTTTGGGATCGTGTGAAAGGAGGACGTGATTCTTTCTTTTGTGGTGGGGGAATGTTTGGTTAGCGGATCAGATGATATGGTTCAAGAGGTGTCGAGCGGGATGTGGAAGGATTTACGATTAATTCGGTCATGGACTTCGAACTGGACGGGTATTAGAGATTTAGATTGGGGAAATTTTGGAAATTGAATTTCTTTGAGTTCTGGAATCTCAATACACTTGGTTGGATTTACTCAAATCGGATCGATGAAGGGAAAGTCTGGAGTGGGAACAGTCGTGAAAATGTTACTGGGGTTTTGGTGCGGAATTGAGAAGAATTTCAAGTTTTACCAGGATTGTCCAGACTCCGAGGATTGATGGAGGGATAACGCGTCCTCCTTTATTCTTTCTTGTTTCCGTGTCCTGCTCTACTTGAAACGAGGATGGAGGGCATGCGATGACTAGGATCTCGTTCATTGATAATCTACTCGAATTATTTATGGTCTTTACTGACCCCTATCTCAGTCCAAGAACTTACGGTAAAGGTTCTCGTCAATGTAGAGTCTGTGCCCATCAAGCTGGTATCATCCGGTGAGTTGTGTATAGAGTAACTTGTTAACATAACTGACATCTTATTTTAGTAAATGGTATGTTTGATAGCATTCAACATTGGACTAGTGAAGGAAATGACTAATACATCTACTTTAGGGGTCTTGACATCTGTCGTCAATGTTTCCGTGAGAAGGTGAGTCAATAAGCTCTTCACAAGAGAATCCCACTAACTCATCTCGTTAGTCCGCTGCCATCGGTTTCGTCAAGGTTAGTCCAAGTCCATGGAGATTTATCTGTGGAAACGATAAACAATGGGAACTAACTCTTCGTTTAGAACAACTAAACTCTTTTGTTTTTGATGGGATTTTGTACGGTTCAGATGTAGTTTCTGCCTTTATTTCTGTCTCTGTCCTGCTGCATCTACGTCCACTCTATTTCATCGTCTGCCATCTATATCTTGGATACCCACCCCCCCCCCCCCCCCCCCCCACCACCCGCCACACCCTCCCTACTATCGGCATTACCATCGGCGATATAAATAGCCTGACCCAAAAACGTGCCCACCTAATAAATTTGATTCCGTCTCAGCCAACTGAGAATCTCTGTAACAATTTTGAACTCGAAAGAAATTACTGGTAATTAAAAAAACTTGAAAATTCAATCAACAAAAAATAACATTCAACAGTTCATCTTTCTCAACATCTATAATCCTATCTATCACCGATACCTCGACTCTCTTCACCTGTTGTAATTTCTTATCCACCCACCCTCAATTTTTCATTCTTCGGGAAACAACTTTGAACTTGATTTGGTCGGTCATTCATCAATCCTTTTCTTGAAGCTTCTTTACTGTTTTGAAGGAATTCTGGTTATCGCCAAAGATCTTTATCTTGCTGATATCTTTTGATTATCTCTACCTCATGTATGTATTCCGTTCGAAAGAAAATACACAATAATCAAGTGGAAACTAACGTTGACCTTTCTTTAGTCTTCCCTTTGATCGAACTTTCGTCAATCCATTAGTTGACGAATTAACCTTGGAAGGTACGTCTTTTCGATCACTGGAACTCTTATCTAAACTCATTCAAATTTAGGTACATTTAGAAACTCAACATGACTACCGATAATTCACCGTCTAAATTGAACGGTACAAAATCTGATCCTGATGTTAGAAAATCTGCTGAAGAAGCTGTTGCCAACGGTAATGGTCTCGTCAACGGTATCAAAACGAATGGACATGAAGCTTTAGATTTAGCTGAAACCGTCAGTTCAAGTCTGTCGTTTTAATTGAAATCAACTGACGTCTGAATTAGACCGAAGTCTCTGCCAAACAAACCGCTGAACGTCTCGAACAAAAACGTTTGGAACATGAACGTACCCGACTAGCTCAACGTGCGAAATTCGAAGAACAAATGCGTTTATTGGAAGCAGAACAATTAGCTGAGGAACATCAATTACTTTCTGGTGAAGCTGCTTCAGCACCCACAACACCTCCTGGACGTAGTCCCCAACCTGAATCAGCTAGTTTACCAGATGGTAAACCTGAACCTATAGGTCCACCAGCTAGAGATATCAACGGTGCTAAATCCATGCCAGCTTCTCGTAGAACCAGTGGAACTGCTGGGACTTTTGGAATGGAGAAATTGAGTTTGAGTGTCATGAACCCAGGTGGACCAAAGGATTGGGCTGAGGACGAGGATGTTGATGCGGAGGGTGCACAAAGTAGGCTTAGTTCTGGGACTGAATTGACAATAACAGACTCGGTCAAATATCTTCAAATGGGTGATGACGATCCTTTCCCGGGATTACCAAGGAAGGAATCTAAGGTGGGTTTGGTGTTTGATGGTGAACTAACTTGAATAGCATCTTTCTGCTTCATCGGCTGCTTTGGATCTTGCTCCTCTCTCCCAAACTCCACCAAGAGCTTACGGTCAAAGACCATTCGAAACCTCATTGAAAACATCGGAATGGACTCAATACCAACAAAACCCCACTAGAAATCTTACATCACCGAACCCACCTCAAGGTATTCTAACAGCTGAACCAACTCATGATCCAATGTTCGATTCTAGAAAGACTTCACCAACAGGAATGGCGGATTCGATCGCTTCTTTACCTGCTATGCCAAGTAAATCAGTTCCTGGAACTCCATTCGGTTTAGGTCCTTCTGGATTAAGTGGAGTTAGAAGATCTGGTACCGATGTTGGATTGGAGAACTCAAATCCTGGATTGAGTCAATCTCAAAGAGGTTTCTCTAATCCAGATCTCGCTAGGGCTTTCTCCAAAGTTGGTGCTGGTTTCTCCATGAACGATGGTCCAAGAGTAAGCTTTATATACACGTAACTTGAAACTGATTTTCTAGCCATACGGTGCCGATCCTCTTTATGCTTCTATGGGATTACCTCATTCTGCATCACCACTTCCTTCTTCCGGTGCTTCAGGTTTCCCACCTCAAGATGGTTATGATCCTTACGGATTTGATGATGACAATTTCGGTTCTGGAGCTTTGTATCCAGGTGGATCAATGGGGTTGAAGAATAAACGTGCTGAAACAGATCGTGAATGTAGGTCATAACACGTCATTATCAAAACTGACATCTAGTCAATCGTTTCGCTGGTATGAGAATCGAAGAACTTCAAGGTGATCTCTTGTCATTATGCAAAGATCAACACGGATGTCGATACCTACAAAAGAAACTTGAAGAAGGTGATCCAGCCCACAGAGATTTAATTTTCAGAGAGACATACGGACATTTCCCCGAATTGATGACGGATCCATTTGGAAATTATCTCTGTCAAAAATTGTTAGAATATTCTTCTGAGGATCAACGTTCGGCTATCTGTGATAGTGTCGCCAATGATCTTGTTGGGATTTCACTCAATATGCATGGAACACGAGCTGTTCAGAAGATGGTAGATTTCTTGGCTCAACCTAGACAACCTAAAATGATTAGAACTTTGATTTACGCTTTGAGTATGAACGTTGTAGCTCTGATCAAGGATCTCAACGGTAATCATGTAAGTGTATCCCTGCGACTGTTGATTACTTTGCTAAACATAAATTTTATAGGTCATCCAAAAATGTTTGAACAAACTTATCCCCGAAGACAATCAATTCATTTACAACGCCATCGCAGCCAACTTGATTGAAGTCGCAACACACCGACATGGATGTTGTGTTCTTCAAAGAAGTATCGATCATTCATCACCTGCCCAAAGAATGCAATTGGTCACTGAAATCATCTTCAATTCCCTTTATCTGGTTCAAGATCCTTTCGGAAACTACGTTATTCAATATATCCTGGATTTGAACGATGCTAGATTCTCCGAACCTCTGATTAGAACTTTTATCGGAAACGTTTGCAGTTTATCTGTCCAAAAGTGAGTCAACGTTTTGCGTCTGTTTGATTTTCGGTATTGACACCAAAGTTTAGATTCTCTTCCAACGTCGTCGAGAAATGTATTAGAGTTGCGGATCCTGAAGTTCGAAAAACTTTGGTTACGGAGGTACTTAATCGATCGCGTTTGGAGAAGCTTTTGAGGGATAGTTATGGAAATTACGTTATTCAAACTATTTTGGATTATTGTGATGTCGCCCAGCGTATGCTTGTGAGTTGTCTAAATCTGGTGGGATTGAGTTCAACTGATATACCGTTTTAGCTCGTTGAATGTATTCGACCCATTCTACCTTCCATCCGAAACACTCCATATGGGAAACGAATCCAATCGAAATTGGCAAGGGAAGATGCATCTTTCAGTACGGGTTATAACGGTTATGGTGGAGCAGGTGGTGGTGGTGGAGGCGGAAGAGGAGGAGGCGGTGGTGGATACAGAGGATCTTCATTCAATCCTCGTCACCTGGGTAGAACTCAATTACATCACGTCAACGCTTTAACTGAAGTTTACGCTTCTCAAGGTGGTGGTTACATGGGTGGCTACAGCCATGGACCAGGTGGTCATGGTCATCATCAACCTGGACCTGGAGCTCATCACGGTAATCATTTCAGACAAGACGCAGGTCAAATGTTGCCTAACAACACTGGTTCATACGCTCCTGGTCCGGATGGTCAACCATGGCTTCATTTACGTGGTTCAGCTACTCAACCTTGGAACAACGGTCAATCCCAGGGTCAAGATGGTGGACATGATGAGAATTCAGAGTTTGGGGGTGGTCAATGGAATGAACAACAACAACAGCATCAGCATCAACAACAACAGCAACAGCAACAACAACAAAATGGTCAAAACGGTTTCATGTCTTATCAAAATGGAAATGGAAATGTTAACGGTCAAATTCCATTGATGTAGTATATATATATCTTTTCTTCTTTTCTGAAATGTTCATCGATACCTTTCATTTTCTTTCTTTTCATGGAATTATCTGTACAAATACAAATTTATCAAATCGTATTATCAATCTATAGATTTTTTCTTTTTTCTCACCTTTCTTCTTTCTTTCTTACAATTTTTTCTTTCTTTCTTTTAAAGTTTATACGTATGTCATAGGTGAATTGGGTGATTCAAATAATTGGGACGAAACGTTTGAATATAAGATCGGTGATAGAGATATTGATCTTTTCTTTTATCTACAGTATATATGATCTTCATGTTGATTGTATGCATGTTTTTGGTTTGATTGGGTTGGGTGCCACGTTCGGATCAGTGTTTGCCGAATAGGAAATTTCAAAATTTATTGATTGAAGTATGGTGAGTTGAAATTTAGGACTCGTCTGACTCGAAGTAACTTTTTTGATTTATTGATATTATTCTGGAATACACAACAAGGATATAGGTGAAACCAACAGCGACAAAGACGACAGCCAACACTCCAAAAACCATTCATTCAATCATATCGCTCAAGTGTTTATCCGTTTCGAAGCACTTGAATAACCCTTCTCAATCACACGATTTTTAAGTTCAACATTGTTTTCTATGCAAACTGAAGAAAATGATACGGAATTCACATCAAAATACGAATCAACTACAACCACAACAACATCATCAAATCACAACACTGAGAACAACGTCAATCGACTTACTGCAGCAGAACTCATTCGAAACATGGTTACAGATACAGGTTCAGCAGCAGCAGCAGCAGTCGCTGACACGGCGTCAGTGATGTTCTCCAATCACGAAGGTATGAATCTAGAAGGGACGAGTTACGGGACAGACATAACTGTGAAACCATCAAGACCAACTCAATCTTTACCTCATTACATCAATCCATTAGGTTTACATTTATTGTCTGATCCCAATCGAGGTCGTGGAGTGTTCAGTGATCGGGTTATCGAGATCAATACTATCATCGAGGAGAGTCCTGTTTTGATTTTGTCTAGGGAGGAATGGGAACGTGGGGATTTGAATTCTACTGTGTTGGGTAGTTATGGGTTTTGTTGGACTGGTGGTGGAATGGGTATAGCTTTGGGTTTAGGTCAGTTATGATGATTATTTGGGTGATTTAGGTTTAGCTTGTTGACGGTTTTTTAATAGCTTCTTTGTTTAATCATTCACCAACTCCTAATGTCAATTTCATACGTTCACCGGCAACTTCTACGATAGTCTTCAAAACTTCAAGAAAGGTCTTACCAGGTGAAGAATTGTGTATTTGTTACTCTGCAGATGAATCGAGATTATGGTTCACACCCGCCGGTCAACGTAATTTTAACATCAACGGACACAACAGTAATATCAATAGTGAAGGTGAATCGAGTCTTAGTCCAACTTCCAGTCCAAATTTATCATCGGATGAAGACAGTTTACCGGCTTTTGACGATTGGTTCGATGATTTGCCTTCGACTTCTGGTGATGAACGACGAATGAGGTTACGGGAGATTGAGAGATTTGATAAGAAATTGGAACAAACTGATAAATGGAAACGAAAACAACTTGCTATCGCAAGCAGTTCAATATCGAACAACAACGATACCACCACCATCATTCATGCACCACGACCAATGGCTTTCAATTCAGTCCCTATCCCTTCTCAACAAGATAGTATCCCAATCCCATCAACTTCTTCAACACCAATTTCAGAAGGTTCAACCAACGCTTCCAATATCACAACGACCACATCTTCTTCATCGCGGACTTTCGATATACCCTCCTTCCCATGTCTGCCTGAAGATGTGGTCGCAACTCTACCTGCACCTTTGCATTCTGATAAGAAGAAACGAAAGGGGACTAGACATTATCATGAAGGGCCTGTTGTGTTGACTGAGGATTTGGATTGGAGAGAGAAAGATTGGTTAGAGGGTAGTGGAACCGGCTCTGGATCGGGATCTGGATCTGGGGAAACTGATTGGACTGAGGTAGAGCGAATCAAAGGTCCCGCCGAAATTGAAGAGGACGAGGAATTAAGTGATGAGAGGGAGAGTGAGTCGCATTTTTGGTCTTCTTGGGATTATTGCTCATAATCTACTTTAGTCCAAATCTGGGTCGTCGATGTCGAGGATCCCAAAATGACAAGGGTTGTTTTGAAGTACGTTTTTGATTGATTGCTTCGACTTACTCTTTAGTTATATCAAGGAAGCGATGGATACCGCTGATCCTCGTCTGAGACATCTGAAACGGGTCGCACGTAGATCAATAACGATACCAGAGACGGGCGCAATCGAAGGTAAGCCGTGATTCTATTTGATTTGAATGAAACTGATAAGCTTAGAACGTAACCTGGTCGCAATTTGCGCCTACACCGATATAGAGTATCCAGAACTCATCGATTCATTATCAAACTTCTCATCACTTCTGTCCAATCTTCTCCCTATACCTTACGCCGTACCTTCAAATCCAGCACGCACACTGGAACAATTACGTGCCAGATCCTTGATCTGGCCAATCCTCTTCAGTCCAGTACCAGCGAAACCTGCAGACGGTAAAACGTGGTCAGCAGCCAGACGAGAATGGGTTCGAAGTGGCATACAAAGAGTTTTAGACGACGCTAGGAAAGCAGGTGAAAACGGTGAAATCCCATCAGCGGTTTATTGTACCTCAGCACCGGAATTGTTATGGCCTTCAGCAGAAAATTTCATTCCACCGACAATAGGACTTCGAGCTTCGTCTTGCGATACGAGGAATTCGGAGAAACATCCATTAAGACATTCGACTCTCAATTGTATCGCTCAAATAGCGAATCTGAGAACGGTACCACCGTTCAGTGAAATGATACCAACAAGAAACGGTGCCGATTACTTGTTGACTTCGTTATCGCTTTTCATGTCACATGAACCTTGTGTCATGTGTGCCATGGCGTTACTTCATTCAAGGGTACGAGAGGTTTTCTTTGTTTTCCCGAGATTCGATGGGAACGGTGGATTCTGTGGGGGAAGTAAAGAGAGAGATAGGGGTTTTGGGATTCATGGACATGGGAGTTTGAATCATCGGTTTGATGTTTGGAAATGGACTGGGGAGGTTGATCAGGATACCATTGGGAAATTGACTATTGAAGATGGGGTTTGTTTGTAAACTTATACTTATACTTGCTCAGGGTGGGTGTGGCCCGATGGGATATCTTCTCATACCTTCCCTTCCCTTTTTTCCCTTTCTTCCTGGTGGAGTTCAACTTGTATACTGTAGATATTCTCCAATTCATCATTTCATTCATCAACTTTAGTTTACATATCATGCATTCATCGTACAGTGATTGAATTGTAAGGCTGGTGGCGGTCAGCTGAAGTGGCAAAATCTCATGCTCAACTTAGAATACGGAAAAAGATAAGTCTTGCCCAGGTATCGTGCTTAGGGTTGAATCTTAACATACTCGACATGGTCGTACTCTACTTACACCTGTATCTTTCCAAAATTCACTGCTCGAGTAGAGATTCATACATAACACGGAATCACTTCCCCCTAACATTCCTCAAAACATCTTTAACATCTTTTCCTTGCGAAGATGCCTTTGAGATCCTAGAAAGTTCTCGGGTTTCAACGAACCGTACAATAGATGTTTGACCACTAATTAAAAGCATCATCAGTATAGTGTAAAAGTCGATAATAAACATCTTTGACCTTACTTAGTCGTATCGACCTCGGCATAACGTGTTGTGTCGGTTTCATTATCCTTAACTCTGACCCATCTCAAGTCTGCAACCAGATGTGAGGTTATAACTTCTTCTTTCTCACCTTCGTTATCGGTTCCGGTCTGAGTTTCTAACCATTGAATCGATCTTTGGGGTAGATAATGTTTCTCAGATATCAATCTATCGACGATTACAAAGCCTTCAGGTGCGACTTCAACGACCGTGTTTTCTGCGTTCTCTGTGTCCCCTCGATTTGCTGGATTTGCTGGATCTGCTGGATTTACAGGGTATGTTGGAGCTGCTGTACCCAGAATCATGATTATCTTCACCTTTACTACTATAATATTCTTGATTATTACTATAATGAGCTTGATCACTACCATAAGAATCTTGATGACTACTATAATAATCTTGATGACTACTATAATAATCTTGATTACTACTACTACCAGCACCTCGACTTCCACTAGAGAACTCTTGACTGGTACTGTCTTGACTACTATAAAAATCTTGATTACTATAGACACCAAGACCACTACTACCATCTTGACTGCGGTAGAAACTCTGACCAGTGCCATCTTGACTACTATAACAGACTTGATTACAAGAAATGCCTCGACTACTACTCCCACCTTGACTAGATGAACCTTGCGTGGTAGGAGGATGATATCGTGTTCGACTTCTCCAATAACTTTTTTGCTCGTCTGCTGTACGTGGATCAGCCGTAGAATTTGAATAATAATCAGCGAATTGTTCTTCGTTTAAGTATTGTTCAATGCTGATATCATTACTATGAGTGAAGAGAGTTAATGTTAAAGCTTTTTTAAGTCGGGGCAAAGTCATGAAAGACTTACTCAGTACCTTTGACCTGTACGTACATAGGAGTCTTCGTTGTTTTACCGTAAACAGTAAGATAATTGGAATCATTGAGCCCAATTACTTTGAATTGGGGACCTTTTCCTCCTCCTTCATATCTGGACATGATGGGATTTCTGTCTCTGCCTCTACTGAACGTTTCTTCACCAAATTCAAGATCAGTGGGTACAAGGAGTTCTGAAATTTTGAATACGTCGTAATGGATTCTTTTATATCTGAAAATTTCCGACGCTAGTTCGTTGATATCGTCTCTGCACTGTGCCATTGCCCAATATCCATCGTTAACGTATTCATCGTCATCGCTCGACTTCTTCCCCGATGGGTTGTCTGACATATTTCGATTGCTTATTGTTTGAAAACCTAAAAGTTGGCGTCGTGTATTGTCTCTGTGGAAGGTAAACGACAATGTTTTAAAACGGGAAAGAAAAGAAAATAAAACCTATTTCTATTTTTGCCATTGGATGTATCAAGAACAAAGACCTCTATCTCCTTTCTCGTCAATATATATATTTGATTGTTTATTCACGACAATCAAAACGGGGATATAGAAGCCCCTTTCTCCTCCTTTCATCTGTAGACACATAGTCATTTTCAATTGCATTGATTTGTAATGTAATTTAACTCGCACAAATTCATTCAGCCGACTAGGAAGTTACATGAGTGTTACCATCAGTGTGTAGGCATCTTTTGTTGGAACTTTGTGTGTGTAGTTTATGCTGAACACTCTATGGGTAGATTCACTCTCACATCTTAAAACATAAAATACTTCTTCAAAACTTCTCCTTCAATCTCCGATCACGTTTCTCAAATCTGGTTACAGAGTCTCTACGGATCACATCCCTATCGTTTAGAAGTCGTTCTACTACTTCCTCCAGTTGAGCTCTTTGCTCCACCTCCCTCCTCTTCTTTCTTCTCGTGTGTAACCCATTCTTCGCTTCCTGTATAGCTAGTTCTAAGATAGAATTCTTTTTCATCGAACTCAGGACCTCGCTTGTCTGGATGAAGTAAGCTGGTGAAATAATCGATAATATCTTGTTCGGCGACGACTCCGTCTATTTCGATATCTTTCCTGTGAATATAGTCAGTCTCGTTCCTCTGTAAGGAGTTTGGAAAACTCACCCAGAGCCGTTGACTTTTATCCAAAAAGGTTGACTATATTTCTGGGTTGTGAGGGTAATATAGTTACCACTTGGTACGGTGAGCAAGTTGAAGAGTGAGTATTTATCACCATTTTCATCGGTAGTGATGACCCTCTTCTTGGTCTCTGGATCTATATAAAAAGTATCGTCAGAGAGTAACAGATCATATTCGCTATTGATAAGATTTGTCGTGAATGACTTCATGTGGACATTGAGTGTCCCCAATGAAGCTCTAAAATCAGATTCCGACATGCTGAGTGTTTGTATGAAGAAGTTTTTCTTGACAAAAATGGTGTTATGAAAGATTAATTTCTATGGAAGACCGATGAAATTTGTTTGATAACAGAAAGAAAAGGAGAGGGGTCTGTGCTGTAATTTTTCTGATTTTGTACCAGTTATTTCGACTTGCCTTCCACCATTCTCATTGTGAAAGGATGAATATCCCATCATTTTATTCTCCTATTCATTTATTTTCAAAACTGTCGAGTTATGTACCACTGTCTAGGCAACCTTTTATCCTTTTCCCGAATTGTTTCTTGTTCACTTTAAGCCGTTCAGTCCGAAGGATTTATAGAAGCTCGTCGGGTTATTTTCATACACTGTACTTGTATCTCCTTTGTCATGAAACTCGAGTAGAAGAAGTCGCACTTAGAATAATACTGCCCAAGTTTTTTAAGGTCTGCTTTACTTTGATCAGGCGCGAAGCGTACTTCACTCTTTCGGTCTCTGTGCAATAGGCCGGTACTGTAAGTACGAGTTCGTCAAATCGGTCTAGTTTTGTACAATGTGTAGCACGTACAGTACAAGTACGGTATTCTACCGGAAATTTACATACTGCATGTTCGTTAGTATCTCATCTGACTTTCAATACACCACCATTCAATCGTCTGTAAGAACTAGTTGCAACGATGATTGATGAATGGAAGAGTTTCTCCTTTGATGAAACATACTGTACACGCAAGTACAGCACTTGCACTGAATGTACAGCATAGCAGTTCGCATGAGCCTTACTCGAAAGTTGCCTTACTCGAAAGTTTCATCTTAAGTATCCGTGTTCATGGAATAGCAAAACCCATCAATCCTATTCTCTAATCGTACTACTGTCCTATCTATCAATTTAAATAATTTCCTTGTCTAATCTAACACCAGTATAAACACGTCCTTCCAAAAATCCATCGAACATCAGCGATATCTTATGTACTCGAGAGTATTATTCTTGTTGAGCAGGAGAATCTGCAAATTCAGGTGGTGGTGGACTCCTAGTTTGAATTCTAGATGGTGGAGGACTCCAAGCTTGATTTTGAGGAGGTGGTGGTGGACTCCTATATTGATATCAGATAAAGACGTTCAGTTCCACGTTCTGAAAAACGACTTACCGAAGACGTGATGGGGACGGAGTTGGAGTTGAAAATGAATTTTCTCGGACCGGTCTGGGAAGAATAGCAGGGAAACTTACACGTCTAGTTTTGATCGTATAAGTAGAATCTTGGGTACCATCGGTCGTGATGATAGTTTCATCGTTAGTAGCGTTGGTGGTGTCAACACCGAAATCAGTGCCGATATGATTACTAGTATCAGCATCGGTTCTAGGACTGGAAGAAGAGTTCGAGGCTGAGGCTACGGTTGATTCTTGATCTTTCGACATTCTGATTTAGATATGGTATTGACTGTTGAAATTGAGTAATGAAGAGATAATATCTACAACGTTAAAAACGTTCGATGAATTGAGATGCAGTCTTTCCACTGAGTCAGAGAACCTTCGATTTCAATCTCAAAAACGAACGTTTAGCTGAGTTACTGTACATCCACTGAATCAAAGAACCTTTGATCATCGCTTCCACCGATAGAATTACCATTCATCTCTCCAGTGCTTTCGGTGAAAGAAACGAAACCCTTTTAGCGAAGCGAAGGTGCCACTTTTTGATTGTGTGCATTTCTGGTTAAGGACTAAAATCAGATACCGACTGTTCTTTTTCTTTTCTTTTTACCGATGGCCCAAGTAACTCAGAGCCCAATCTATAATGAGCGAAAGAAAACATTATCTAGTAATACATTAAAAGACATCTATACGAACTGACAAATTGATTTATAAATATTATACCGATCTAACAGGTCTCCGGGTCAAACCTAAACAGTCCCATTCTCATCCATATCAGCTTGTAACCTTTCCATCAACCTATCTAAATCCTGTATAGCCGGTGATTGTGGACCAGAACTTTTCCCTTTATCCACATGTTCACTCTTACTGAAATCAACGACTGAATCTACAATCTGACCTTCACCACTCGTATCGTTATCCTGGCCATCCGTGATACCTAACCCGATAACCTTGCCTGTATCATCATTAGATTCAGAAGCCCATGGATTAGGTTCGTTCGGTGGACTGGGTGTTGTGATCGTTTCAGCTAGATTATGGGTTGGTGCCAAGACCGACGGTATGTTTCCTTCGGATTCTAATGGTGATTTCGTTGATTCAGTGGTTGGGATTGGAGGTGTATATTGACTGGTGATGACTTTAGGTAATTCAGGTACTTGAATCGTGTTTGTGTTTAATTTCGTCGGTGTACCCTCTCCAACGTGATGGATAGTTTCTCGAAGCGCTTGATAATGTTTATCAAGATCTCTCGGTTGGAAGTCTTCAACTTCTTCTTCGTCTTTGGGTTCTTCAACATCAGTCCTGGATTTAGACTTTGTCTCCAACACGTCATCCGTCTTCCCACCTAGCACCTCGACGACTTTTCTCAAAGCCTCACGTTCACTGATAGCTTCTTTCAAACCTTCTTCAATCTCTGCCCGTTTCTTTCTTTCATCGGCAACCATCTTATTAGCTTCTTCAAACAAAGCTTGTGAGAGATTTTCCAACTCAGCCTCCATCTCTATTTTACCTTTTTTCAGATCCTCTAATTCCTGAGACATCTTTGACATCTTTGCCACAGCCGATGAATAAGCTTGGCGAAGGGTGTATAACTCTGGTGGGGGCAGTGTGGAAGATCTGGCAGAATTCGATTGTGATGGGTTAGGCAGGGATGATGGTTTAGGAGGTGACGTCGGTAGATTAGAGTAGGAAGCTGATCTGGCTAATCCAGGAGCTTCAAGTTTCTTGTCGTTATAAGGTGGAGACCTTAATGTCTCTTGGATCCCTCGAGTACTTGGTCCAGGTGGACTTAAAGCAGATGCTGAAGGTGGTGATGTACCCCAACGTTCCGTGTCGAACATCTTCTCTCCAGTTGGCGTTCCAGGTCTGGAAGATGGAAGTGCAGCCATCATTTGAGCAGGGGAGGGGAGAGTCACACTACCGAATCCACCTGGTAATTTCTTCTTACCACCATTCCAGAATCCACCAAAGACCGATTTGGAGGGTTCAGCGGTCCCTACACTACTCGCACCTGCAGAGTTGGGTGTAGGAAATAAACTCGATGCAGGAATTTGAATCGAGGTTGGTCGTACTTTATCACCGAGTGATGCTCTTCCAGGGACTGAACTGGCTGGGCGTGGTTGTTCTCCACTCAATCTTGTCGTCGTAGCACCAACCGTTGAGATGGCTCTTGGAGCTCCAGCTACTTGAGGTGTTACCGGGGTTCCCGATCTCACTGGTACGGGGGCCTTGACGACGGTTGAAGCTTTTGTGCGACGTAGTTCGTCTTCAAGCATTTCGGCGTTAGCCTCTGCCATGGCTAGATTTGATCGTGCGATTTTGAGAGATGTTAAAAGTGTTGTATGAGAACTGAGCAAGTCGGTGTGAGAGGCAGACTGGGAGTGATGTCAATAAACGGCGCTAGAGAAAGATGTTTGTGTACTCACCAGTTGATTCACTCGTCCAACCACCTCCTGCAATACTTTTCGAATAGACTCGGTTTCAGCGCTAACGGTTGGGACTTTATCACCCTTCGTTGACTCCTCCTTGATTGGTTCATCTTGCTTACTTTCCCTCTCTTCCGTTTCGGCGTGTTGATTTTCAGATTTTATATCTTCTAAATCGTCTCTAAGAATTTCGACCTTCTCCTGCTTCACTTTCGTCCCACCATATCCCAAACCCTCATCCTCACTCTCATACAGACCAGGAGAATCCGGTACTCCCAACTTGGAATAACCCTGTCGTCCACCGACATCTTCATCACTATCATCGTCATCATCATCGGCAGGCTTAGTAGCACTACCTCTACGAAATCCAAATGTGAATTTTGATCCTGAAGAGTTGGAATTGGTTTTCACCATTGAAGGGGCTGAGGGGGGCGGTGGTAACAGTGGGAAATCCTTTGAGGGTGCTGGTACAAGTGGCTCGGTTTTGGTTTCTACCTTTGGGGTAGGTAGTTCTATACCTGCAGCTTCACTCCATCGTTTGATATCTTCAGATGAGATTACTCCTTTGGACGCTGAACTGGCCGCCTCGTCCCCAACTTTGACGTCGCTCATCAAGGACTCTGCTGTCGCTATCGGTACAGGTGGTTTTGGTTTATCGACCGGTAAGGCATCCAACAGAGTTTTAGGCTGGGACGCAGATTCGACAGAACTTTTCTCATGGCTGTGGGAAGCTAGTAAATTCGATGGCAAAGGTTTATGACAGAATGGACATAATACTTGGTCGTCCGTTTCTGTCATCGTTTCTACATTTTCACCGATTGAAGAAGGTTGATCTAATTGAGTGGTTGGAATTTGAGGTGAAGGGGGTTTGGATTTATTTCCAGAATTCATATGTTCAGGTTCAGCCGTGAACGAATTAGAGATTGATGATATCGTACGACCAAGTTTGGCTATACGTGACGAAGGATCAAAAGCTGGGAAATCGAATACAGCTTGATCACGTTCTGAGGTTGGTGTACCGGGATTCGACCATTGGAGACCGATGGGTAGATGAGCTCCGTTCATGGGTGGAAGATGGTGGGTGGGTTAGGTTATCGCGTTCGGAGATGATAGAAGGTGGTGATAACCGACGTGGGAGTTGGAGCTGGAAAGGGTTTCTGATGTCTGATCTGTGTGATCTGTTGTTTTTAACCAGATATTTCACTGTATATCTACCTACCTTGTGGTATCTAATAAGAATATATATATACCTATACTAGATTGATTTGAATAAATTGTTTATCTTAGTCGCCAGTTAGTGTCTCAAACTCGCTGATGACGTGGTAAAAACGCCCTCTATATCATTACGTAAGCAGAGACTAGACTCTAAATGCAGGGCGCAAAATTGTTTACTGGGGCTCCGCAAAATAACTCAAAACTAGAGCTCCGCTAGATTTCCGTAAACTGTGGTGTAATGTGGTCTGGTGGTGGTCGAAATCGATCAAGAAATTCAACAACAACATCTAACCAAAATGACTCAAACCAAATCAAACGGTCACTCTAATCAATCTGAACCTCTTGCTAGAATAGCTATAGACAGAGGTGGTACTTTCGTAGATGCCATATGTTCACGTCCAGGACACCCCGATATAGTCGTGAAACTCTTATCAGTAGATCCAAGTAATTACAAGGATGCTCCTACAGAAGCGTATGTCCCCTTCTCCTCCCAGTCAATCATCTAATACTGATCTGGACTTCAAAAGTATTCGACGTATCCTATGTGAATTAAATCCTGATTCTCCACCTATCTCTAAAGACACTTTGTTGTCTTTGGATAAAGTTGAATCTATTCGGATGGGGACGACTGTTAGTACTAACGCTTTACTTGAGAGGAATGGAGAGAGATGTGCTTTGATCACTAGTAAAGGCTGGGGCGATGTTTTACTCATTGGAATGCAGGGTGGGTCAGATTTTAGCTTATCAGCATGGGGTAGACTGACAAGTAGACTCTTAGCTCGACCTGATATTTTTGACTTGAGTATCAGGAAACTATCCTTCCTCTACGACGAAGTAGTTGAGGTAAGTTCAATCTAAAGGCTTAAATCTAAAACGATTTCTTAGGTGGAAGAAAGAATCACACCCTTGCAATCCCTAGTCTCAGCTCCAGTCCCAGTACCCAAGAACGATCCAACAATAATCAAAGACACCACAACAGGAGAAGTCATTCGTATACTCCAATCACCGGATCTCGAAAAAGTTTCCAAACAACTTGATAAACTTTGGGCTAAAGGGATTAAATCGCTTGCAATTGCTTTCGTCCATTCTTATCTGTGGGGTGAACATGAGGAACAAGTTGCTAAATTGGCAAGAGAGAAGGGATTCGAAGTTAGTGTTAGTAGTAGCTTACAGCCTATGGTGAGTGAACCGAGTTACTCAGTAAGGATATACCGTACTAAACCAAATGTAGATCAAATTAGTTTCCAGAGCCAACTCTGCAACAGCAGATTCATATCTCACACCAGTCATCCGAAGATACATCGAATCATTCGGTTCAGGCTTCGAAGGTGGTTTAGAAGCTTTCGGTAACAAACTCTTATTCATGCAATCTGATGGAGGTCTGTGTTCATGGGATAACTTCTCGGGGTTAAGAAGTATTCTAAGTGGTCCTGCTGGAGGGGTCGTTGGGTTTAGTAAGACTTGTTATGATAAGGATGAAGGTCGGGCTTTGATAGCTGTTGATATGGGAGGTATGTTGGCGGATCAGTTGGAAGATTGCTATCGTGAAGCTGACTTTTATCAGGTACTAGTACAGACGTTTCTAGATTTGCTGGAAAGCTTGAACATGTTTTCGAAACTACTACCGCTGAAGGTGAGTTTCGTGATTTTGAAGTGTACTGACATATCGTGTTTAGTCATTATCCAAGCACCCCAACTGGATATCAACACAGTAGCTGCCGGAGGTGGTTCAAGATTATTCTATCGTCATGGAATGTTCGTAGTAGGACCAGAGGTAAGTCCAAGCGCCAAAAGAATTAAAATCTGATAAAATCAGTCGGCAACAGCTCATCCAGGTCCAGCATGTTATCGAAAAGGTGGTCCATTAGCAGTGACAGATGCGAATTTGATTCTAGGTCGTCTCTTACCTGAACATTTGTAAGTCAAAAATCACATTGGATCATCATACTAACGGATAGCCCCAAAATCTTTGGACCAAACGAGAATGAACCACTTGATATCGAGGCTAGTAAATCCCTTTTCGAGTCAATGGCCAACGAAGTTAATGAGGGTAAAACGGAGAAACTCAGTCTTGAACAAGTGGCTGCTGGATTTTTGAGAGTGGCCAATGAAACCATGTGTAGACCTATTCGAACGTACGTTGAATTTCTAAATCTCGTTGCTGATGATTGGGTAGTCTGACAGAGGCGAGAGGATTTGAATGTGCTTCACATAATTTGGTAATGTTCGGTGGGGCGGGTGGTCAACATGGATGTAGTATCGCCACTACGTTAAGTATCAAACGAATCATCGTTCCAAGACTTTCATCACTTCTTTCAGCTTATGGGATGGCTCTAGCCGACGTGGTTAGAGAAGTAACAGAACCAGCTGCGTTAACCGTCAAGGATACTTCCAAGATCAACGAGAAAATGAAGAACCTAGTCAAAAAAGCTGAAGACGACTTACGAAGTCAAGGATTCAGTGAGGATCGAGTTAAATCTGAGAAATACTTGAACTGCAGATATCAAGGTACATCTACCCAATTGATGATAGAGAAAACTACGGAGGAGGAGGGTGTTGAATTTGATTACGAGAAATCGTTCGTTGAAGAACATAAACAACAGTTTGGATTCAATCTTGAAGATCGCGATATCCTGGTTGATGATATCAGAGTTAGAGCGGTTGGGAAAAGCGTTGGTTACGAGACTAGAAGTCCTTTCAAGGATTTTGAGGAGATGGAGAAATCTGCTTATGAGGCTGATCGATTTGATGAGAAGAGGATATACTTTGATGAGAGTGGCTGGATGGATTCCAAGGTTGTTCCGTTATCTGAGTTGAAGGATGGTGATCAAGTTAGGGTATGTCTTATCATATCTGTTTGAAGATATGGTTAGTGTTGACTGATTTGCTTTTAGGGACCTGCTATCATTTTCGATAAAACTCAGACTATTTTGGTGGAACCTACGCATTTGGTACGTAGCCCATATGGAGTATTGCTGACAAAAAGGCAACATCACTTCCTGAACATGTAGTCATCGATCTAGTCGAGGAGAAGGTCATTGAACAGAAAGTTGATCTAAGCGATTATGAACATGTTGACCCAGTTCAACTTTCTGTTTATGGACATCGGTTAATGGGTATTGCTGAGCAGGTTAGTGTAACGGAGACCAAGTTGCGAAACTGACAATGGATAGATGGGAGATATTCTTCGTAAAATATCTATATCGGCCAATATCAAGGAAAGACTTGAT
The DNA here is from genome assembly GCA_001599715.1 of Phaeotremella fagi. Classification (NCBI taxonomy): domain Eukaryota; kingdom Fungi; phylum Basidiomycota; class Tremellomycetes; order Tremellales; family Phaeotremellaceae; genus Phaeotremella; species Phaeotremella fagi. Next base: position 137,859 of record BCHU01000014.1, read on the forward strand.
TAGTGAGTGACCACCACCTCGGCGTTCGTAACATACTGATACACCTGCCTTAGCTCTTGTGCAATCTTCGCAGCAGATGGTGGATTAGTGGCTAACGCCCCTCATATCCCTTGTTGGTCTTCGTCATCTCCCCGTTTCCACAATCTAACAATGTCTTTTAGGTCATCTAGGAGCAATGTCACATGCCGTTCGTCATCAAGCTAGAATCCACGGTGACACACTTAAAGAGGGCGATGTTTTGTTATCGAATCATCCAGGTATGTCTAAAGTAGTGGATGGGACTAATAGAACAGCCGCCGGTGGATCTCATTTACCAGATCTGACGGTGATCGCACCTGCTTTCCATGAAGGTAAAATCATTTTCTGGACGGCTGCAAGAGCGGTAAGCTCTTTTTATTAACAGACAAAAGATGACGTGTTGATATTTACATTCAATAGCATCACGCTGATATCGGTGGAATTCGTGCTGGATCCATGCCACCTTTTTCGAAAGAGTTATGGGAAGAAGGAGCTCAAATGAAATCTTTCAAACTTGTTAACGCTGGGAAATTCGATGAAGAAGGTTTGATTAGGATCATGTCAGATGAACCTGCTCAATATCCAGGTTGTTCCGGAACGAGAACTTTGAACGATGTTCGTATTCCATCTCAGAAAAAGGGTATTACCAGCTAACAACACCAAAGAACATCTCCGACCTCCACGCCCAAGTAGCTTCCTGTCATCGAGGAGCCGTTCTAATCAAAAACCTGGTCGATGAACAATCATTGGAAATAGTCCAATTCTACATGAAAGCTATCATGAACACTGCTGAAAAAGCAGTTCGAGATCTGTTACGACATGTGAACAAGAAATTTGGGGGGAAGGATTTGGAGGCTGTTGATTGGTTGGATGATGGGACTCAGTTGTGTTTGAAGATCTCTATTGATGAGGTTGATGGGAGTGCGGTTTTTGATTTTACGGGGACTAGTTCGCAGGTGTAGGTTTGGTTTTTGGCCTTTTTGGTTGGTTAGGGCTGACCTTTTTGGGGGGTAGATATGGTAATTTGAATACACCGACTGCTATTCTTTATAGTGCAATCATCTACGTTCTGCGCTCGTTGATCGTATCTGATCTACCTTTGAATCAAGTAAGTCCAATAGTGTAGATTCAGTAGTTAACAAACCTTTAGGGATGTCTCGCGCCGATTACAGTCATCGTACCCCCCGAATCGCTGTTAGCGCCAGGCGAGGACGTAGCTGTTTGTGCGGGTAACGTGGAATCTTCACAGAGAGTTACGGACGTCATCATAAAAGCTTTCCAAGCTTGTGCGGCTTCACAGGGAGGTTGTAACAAGTGAGTCAGGACGTTTAAGTTTCGGACACTGTACTGATTGGGTACTGTAGTTTGACTTTCGGTTGTGGACCTACTGAGGTTGATGGGAAGAAAATCAATGGGTTTGGATATTATGAGACTATCGCGTTGGTTCCTTTCCATTTTCTTGTTTGTGTGGTTGGTTACTGATGGCTTGGGTTGATAGGGGTGGTGCTGGTGCTGGACCTGATTGGGATGGACAGAGTTGCGTTCATGTCCATATGACTAATGTGGGTTAGAGTGTCTATACTTTAGGACTCACGACTGAGAGAGAATCGTTTTAGACCGCAATTGGTGACGTAGAAACCACAGAAAGAATCTATCCAGTGATAGTCCACCAATTCTCCCGAAGACACAACAGTAAGTCTGAAAACCCCCTTGTCTCCAACATAACTAACCAAACGAAATTAGCCGGCGGTAAAGGTCGTCATAAAGGCGGTGACGGTTGTATAAGAGAGATTGAGTTCACGCAAGATCTTGACGTAGCCATCTTATCGCAGAGGAGAGTTATCCCACCGTACGGGATGAACGGTGGTGAATCCGGTAAAGTCGGTGAGAATTATTGGGTTCGATTTGGGCAAAAGTCCACCTCTGGAGCGACCTCCAACGGAGGGGGAGACGGCGGGGGAAAGAAAAGGAAAACACAGAGTATAATCAATTTAGGTGGATCGAATCAATGTCGTATGAACGCTGGTGATCGGATCGTCATTAGTGAGTCCCTCCACACCTGCCATCGACTGGAGATAAGTTTGACTAAAGATGACACTTAGATACACCTGGTGGTGGGGGTTATGGGGTACCTGGAACTGTTAATGATAGACTCGACGACGAGGTTTATAAGAGAACGGTCATTCCTCCTGTTAGAGCTACGGGGACTTTGGCTGCGCTGAAAGCCGCTGCGTTTAGTAATTAGATCTTACCTGGGGGTTGAGTTTGGTACTTGGAAATGAATGAATCATATGAATCTAGAGTTTTTGGATTTTCCATTTCAAAAAGGAAATTGTTCTTGTATAGTATTGACTCGGGGGACGTGAGTCTTAATCTTGTTCTGTGCTTGTGAAAGAAACACAGACTAACGTGTTGTATGGGATACGATCTGTTTCCAAAATCTGCATTTCCGTTTTCCAGTCGTTTAAAAAAGGAATGAGAAAGATAGAATTTCACGAAAATGAGAAAAAAAAGGTTATGTGGATGTATATCGAAACCTGAACGAAAGAGAAAGTCGAAAAACTGAAAGAAAAAGAAACGTACAATTACATATATCGAAATGAAAAAAGTATCAAAAACTGAAACTGAAAAATGAAGATGGATGGATGACAGTAGTAAAGTGGACTAGGTTTGGGATGAAGAAAAGAAAAATGTTCATCAAATCGAACATTGATAATAATGGGGTATCATTTCCTTCTTGCTTTGATCAAGTCAACGTTGGGATTTAACAACAACCACCTGAAGATTGGGAACCTGTTTTGTTCACGTCGACACCTCTTCGATCGGCTCCTAGGGTTGTTGGAGCGTTGGAAGCTGGTTCAGGTTGTGAATCGATTAAACGAGTTTTGATGTCTCTAACAGAATCGTATAGTCATTAGTATTCAACTGTTTCATGGTGAGACGTCCGCGCCCACCTCGCAAGTGTGAAGAAAGCTTCTTCAACACCTTCATTAGCTTTCGCACTGGTTTCCAAAAATCTTAAACCGAATTCATCAGCCAACTCTTTTCCTTGTTCCAAAGTGACAGCTCTTTTTTCGTCCCAATCGCATTTGTTACCAATGAGGATTTTGTTGACACCGGCTGAAGCGTGTTGTTCAATGTTTGAATGCCAGGTTCGGATGTCTATCGGGGGGATCAGACTTAAGTTTCTGTCAGGAGATGAGAGGGGACCCACTGTTGAATGATTTCTCATCAGTTACGTCGTATACTAATAAGATTCCCATGGCTCCTCGGTAATATGCTGTTGTGATTGTACGGAATCTTTCTTGACCGGCGGTATCCCACTGCATTCGGGGATCAGTTTTGGGGGTTTCAAGAGGGTGGAGAATGGGGACTAACGATTTGTAATTTGATCTTCTTTCCATCAAGTTCGATTGTTCTGATTTTGCTGTTATAGTGGGAAGAGATATATCAGTTCCAGGTTGAACCTCCGGTTAAGGAGCGGTTTGACTCACAAATCGATACCTACAGTTCGGATTAGTTTATGTTATCTCACGTTTGATTGACTCCATGATAAACTCACCAATGGTGGTAATGAATGATGGTGTCCATGAATCATCACAGAAACGAAGTAAAAGACAAGATTTACCGACACCTAAGAAGTGGAGAAGTGGAGTTGGGGTGATTGTGAGAAACGAAGATAAAATTAAAGTTGGAATTGAGGTAGAAGTTGTCTGATCAGTATTTGGACTTTAATTTACCATGCATATGGAGAACACATACCAGAATCACCGATGAGTAGTAATTTGATTAAACTGGAGGGGAGTTAGTACGCGTCAGGAGAGTGTATGGTGGGACATTATGATGAAGGTATGGAGATAGAGACGCGACGCCACTGCGTTGGTGTGATACTCACAAGTCATAATGAGGACCTGCCATTGTGAGTGAGTGGGAGAAGGGATGTAGGTGTTGATGATGCTGTTGTTAGATGGTGTTATGACTATGTTGTTGCTCGTTGGTTGTGGTTGGTTGAATGATGGTTGATGGTTATTGTTATTGTATGGCTCAACTCCACCACAGTGAGTGGGTGGTCTCATAGAACGTCACTGGTAGTGGTCGGTGTTACGGCATTATAATCAAAGTGGCAATTATTTCAACCTAGCCACTACTCGTAAATCAACATCCTACGACCACCACCATCCTACCACCATGTCAACTTCATCACCATTCCCTCTATCCTCCCAACCAATGTCTTCGACTCCAGCTGCTAAACCTCCAACAACAACTACTCTAACCTCTCTCTTAGCTCAAGCTAACTCTCTAAACAACATCGATCATGATCCTGAATTACCTCAAATCAGATTCGGTATCGATGAGATTGAAAGGATGAGTGAACAAGTTGCTGGTAGAGGTAAAAGAGTAAAATCGTCTAAAGGAGAGGGGTAGGTACAATGAGAGTAGAACCTTATTACCTACGCGCTAATACATCAACAGGCATACACTTCTTTCCAACCTTGGTATCAACACTTCACAACTTACACACACCATTTCACAGATTCCCAATGCAACGTCCACTGAAACACCAACAAGAAGACGTAGGAGACCATTACCATCATCACGATTAGAACCACTAGGAGATCTTGGACCAGCGTATGCAATGGGTGATGGAGACGTAGGAGCATGGGGCAGAAATTGGCATGAAATGGTTATACTTTCAGGCATAGAGGTACAACGTCAACGTGTAAGTTGGAAATCCATTGTGCTCAGAACCCATAAATAACAAGTTTTGACGTAGACAATCAAATCGTTCCAAACTCAATTCCAACAAAGAATCCTTCAAAATTGGGAATCTGAAAAAGCTAGAATTCTGCAAGACGAATTAGGTGTTACGGATGATGAAATGGCCAAGATATCTGGTTCATCTGCCGGTGCTTCAGGTTCAGGTTCTACATCAGGATTGGGTGATTCTTCGTTAGGAAGAAGTAGACTTGGAGCTAGTGTCAGAAGGGTATGTCGGGAATAACGATCTATGTGCTAATTGGTTGATAGTTTCCTATGGCTCAAACTTCAGCTTCCAAATCTAGTGCTGAATCTCGTGAAGGGGGATTGGTGATGCATAACAAGATGGTCAAGTATGAGCAGGTCGTCAGTGTAAGTCTTTTTGCTTTCGTTCACAGTTCTGTGCTTACTTCAAACAGGAATTGAATCGTAGAAGGTTACGCAAAGAGAACATCGAGCTTTGTCAAGCTTTCGAATCTACGGTCAAGGGTGATCCAGTATGTCTTTTTAGTCGCGAGATATAACAGACGGATACTGACCCACAGCAGAAATACCCCCTTCTTCCGACCGCTTATCAACTCCTCGCTTACCTGATTAATGAACCATCGACCCGCTCACAAGGTGCTAGCTCCTCCACAAACCCATCATCGATCGAAACTATCGAAGCTAGACACTACGCCAAGGCTTATCTCGGTGATGTATCCTCGAAACCAGCTACTCAACTCAGACTAAAACTTGTCAACGGTGGGAAAAGGTTTTTGGAGAGAGAGTAAGTTTTGCTCTTGATACGGACGCTAATCCAGTCCAGCTTTGAAACCCATGTCGACGAAACTATTGCCAAACATCCTAAGGAAGCGGCGTTGGGCGGTATCCCTGGTATCACCAATAAAATCAGAGCCTTTGTTGATGTTACACTTCGACATCGTGAAGTTCAGGAAAATTTCAAACCAGAGGTAGGGGATGATTCTGCGGCATCAAGCTGACGACCTTTAGACTGTTGACGGAATCCAACTTTGGGCTCAAGTTTATTACCTTCTCCGTGCAGGATATCCATCAGAAGCATTGAACCTTCTCACCAATCATCAAAACTCACTCAAAAGAGATGACTACACGTTCCCGGGTGCATTCAAAGCATACCTCTCCTCACCAGACAACAGACTACCTAAACCCATCCGAGATCAGTTAAGCAACGATTTCAACGCTCACATCAGATCGAACAACAACGTTGATCAATTCAAGTACGCCTTGTATAAATTGATCGGTCGACTTGAATTATCAAGAAAATCAGTTAAAGTAGCTTCGACAACTGAAGATTGGATGTGGTTCCAGTTGTCGCTCATTCGTGAAACGACTTCTGTTACTGGAGCCAGTGATTCCCCTTCTGAAGCTTATGATCTGGGAGATCTATCGAGACAAGTGGTTAAATTTGGTGCGGATAAATTTGACAGTAACGGTCAAAGACCGTTTGCTTGGTTCAACTTGTTGTTGTACACTGGGCAGTTTGAAAGGGTAAGTTCGTGGTAGGACTGTTCTTGTGTTAATTCGATACAGGCTGTTGCTTATCTCTACACTAAATCTGGATTGAAAACGGATGCTGTTCATTTCGCAATAGTTCTTCAATATTATGGGTTACTTCGTCTCCCTGCAAAGATCGAATCCACAGATCTCTGTAAGTCAATGTGTGAAGCGATCGCTGACCTGCCTCAGTATCTATTCAAGAAATCGGCGGCCATGATCAAACATATCTCAATTTTACAAGATTGATCAATCAATACATCAAACCTTTCGCATCTGTCGAACCAGCAACTGCATTGCAATACGCATATCTCGTTAGTCTGGGTGCTGATATACCAGGAGAAACTGGTGTCAAACAGAAAGAGATTTGTTTGGATTTAGTCAGGGACATCGTTTTGTCTTCAAAGAGTTGGTCGAAATTACTCGGAAGTGTTCGTGCGGATGGAACCAAGGAGGTGTGTATCGTTGTACTTCCTGCAGGACTGCATCTAACCCATCGTAGATCGGAATCATCGAACGTGATCTGAAATTGTTGAACCTGATCGACGAAGAAGATTATCTACGTCAAATAGTCTTGAAAGCAGCCGAACAAGCGTCCTCGGAAGCGTCGTTAACAGATTCAATAGAACTCTACCATCTCTCAGGGAACTACGACAAAGTGATTGAAACAATCAACAAAGCCCTCGGTCATTCACTAGGATCCATCTCTTCCCAAGCGCAAACTCAAATCAGACCTACAACATTGGGATTGAGTGGTGCGTTTGGAGGTGGAGCTGGATCGAACGATTTGACTGGATTAGCGGAAAGAGTTAAATCGGTTTATGAGCGCGATTTCTCGAAACGCTCGAAAATCTCTAAAGAGTCTTGGGAGGTTTTGGAGATTCTGTTGAAATTACAGAAAGCTTTGGTGGAGTTTAACAACGATAGATCGGATTTAGCTTTGGAGGTGAGCAGTACCCAATCTTATATTCAATCCACTAATCCCAACCCTAACCCTGTTAGACATTAAAATCAACAGGCATCTTACCATTGGATAACGATCCCCAAAGGATCCCTCACTACATCCATAAATTCAAACATCTACTAGACAACCCATCAATCAACAACCTCGACGAGATCATCATAGTTTCCATGAAAGTCTTGAACAACCTGTCGAACAATTTGAAACAATCACCGTATGGGGATCATTCACGGATGACTTTGTTGGGGAATTATAAACATAGTTCACAGTGTTTGATCCAGTTCGCTAGTGGTTTACGGTTACGGTTGGGACCTGATGTTTATCGTCAGTTGTCTTCGCTTAGTGAGTGCTTTTTGGTGGTTTTGGTGTTTCGGTGTTGGTATTGACTTTTGGGTTAGGTGCTTTCTTCTGATGACGTTGGGATTGGAAATCTAGGACAGGTTGTGGAGCTGATGAATGAGTTGAACACGTAGAATACGTATAATGAAAATATGTGAAAGTGCATATGCACGTACATGCGATTCCCGAAAAGTCTGGAACAAGAAGCAATGCATCCAACTACAAAAATCCACAAGATATCCAACACAGTGAATCTACGTACCACCACCAGATCGTTCTACTGGGATACGTCTAGTTGAATCCCTCTTCGTCGAATCCTCCTGAGCATGGGAACCAGCTGGATCTCTAGATCCATCTTTACCTTGAGCCAATTCTCTTGAAGTCTCCATACCGGCCACATGAGTGAACGCCGAATCCAAATGTAATTCTTTAAGACCAGCGGCGATCTAGCACGTAGATATCAGCAACTGACCACTAATCCCTCGAAAACATAAACGACATACCTCGAGATACTCTTGGAACTCTACAGCTCCCTTTCCACCAAAATCAACCTCTCTCAAAACACCATCAGCAGTCTCTGAACTAGCTTCGTATCCCATACTAGTCATAGCTTTCTTTAGATCCTCACGAGTGATCTTCTGATCATGATCGAAATCAAGTGACGTGAATTGTTTCTTCAGATTAGCGACTTCTTCAGGTGAGAACTGAGCTCTTGAGAACAGTTCAGCGTCTTTTTGACCGGCTAGACCTAATGGTCCGATTGAGGCTCCTGATCTCTTGACGTCGGCGAGGGTGAGTTTGGTTTGCTGTTCCGTATGTCAGTCACCATCCAATGATACGAATTTCTCTACTGACCTCTGGTAATCCCATACTTTTAAGGAATTCTTGGGCATCATCGAATTCTTTCTCTTTTCTCTTTTGGTCCCAGTTCAATTCTTCTGCCATGATATCGATAACTCGGGGTAAGGCTTCCAAAGTGACTTGAACGTTTAGGAACGAAAGTCTCGTTCGTCGGGCGATGAAATCTGTTGCCTTCAAGGCGTATTCGGCACGACATGCGTATCGAGCTTCAGCTTCGATGTATGGGTAAAGTGGTGAGAATCTTGTTCCGTGTAATGGCCAACTTAGACCTAGAGTTTTTGGATTAGCATTAATGTAAAGAAAAGTGTGATGACTACCACACTTACCAGTTGGTTCTGACATTGATGCAACAGTCCATGCTCTATCACCATAACTCTCCGACAAATGTTTAGCGACTTCAGTCTCTAAACCGAATTGTTGAATTAACTTAATGTACATAGTTTTAGACCAAGCGTGACCACCGATCAATTTGATATGATCAGTTTGGGAAGGACCGGTAGGTTTGAGGTTGAATTCTTTAACAGCGGCATCGATAGTTTGTTCTGCCATTTCACGACTAAAGTTTGGGTTAGATTTATATCCTACAGACTTAGCCACAGAACTCACTAAGTCGTCCATTTCCCACCGGCGATAGTCAAAAGACCGGCTTTGGAAGTGTTGATCATATGGTTTCTAACCAAAGATTGAGTGTTTTTAGCAGCAGGATCTCTGACTAAAGGACGAATACCGGACCAAGCAGATAGAACATCACCACGTCTGACTTTAACATCAGGTGAAAGGTAGTTTCTGACTTCGTCAAGAATCCATTGAATCTCTTTTTCAGCTGGGATAGGGTTTTGCGAGACTGAAGTTGGTGAATCTGTTGTTCCGGCGATAACGTTTCCTTGCCATGGGAGGAAGAAGATGACTCTTCCATCTGAAGTTGCTGGATCAAGGAGACCGAGACCTTTTGGACCGTAGTAGTTCTGAGTGAGTGACATTAGCTTTGTAACCAGTATTCAATTCCAACTGCAACTTACAGGAAGGGTGATGTGGACACCAGCGGAGGGGGCAACGATTTCTTGTGTAGTTGGCTCGTCAAGTTTTCTGAGACCGTCACTGAATGGACCGGTAGCGTTGATAACACCCTATAAAGATTTAGTGCCAAATAGAACATAGTGAAAAACAACTTACACGACACTTGACATCCCATTCCTCACCAGTCATGTTATCCTTCAATCTAGCACCAACGATTCTTTCTTGACCACCACGACTTGGGTCTGCCTTTTTGTGGAGAGCAGTGACTTCAGTGTGGTTGGCGACGATAGCACCATGTTGAACAGCAGTGAGGATAAGGGAGATGTTCATTCTGGAATCGTTGTGTTGACCTATGGTGTGTGAGTTGAAGCCCCTTTCCGCAAGAAATTGTAAACTCACCATCGTAGTAAACGACACCACCGACCAAACCATCAGTTTTCAACATTGGGAAAGCCTCTAGAGCTTTACCCTTGCCCATCCAATAGGCAGATTCCATATTTTCTTTACCAGCCAAAAGATCGTAAACCTTGCATCCGGCGTAGTAGTATGGTAATTGCCACCAAGTGTAGATAGGAAGAAGGATACTATTTAGGATTAGTCGATTTCCTTAGGAGACAAGTATAACTCACGGAAGCATGCTACTGAGATGAGGAGCGGTTTCCAAGAAGATTTTTCTTTCTCTCAAAGCTTCTTTAACCATTTTGTATTGAGCTGAGAACAAGTCAGAACAAGTCTTTACATATAAACTCACCATAATCCAATTCCATAATAGCTTTCTGTAAATATCTGACACCACCATGAACCAATTTAGTACTTTTCGAACTGGTACCAGAAGAGAAATCGTCACGTTCAACACAAGCGACTTTCAAACCTCTTGAAGCAGCGTCAACAGCAGCCCCGGCGCCAGTAGCACCACCACCAACGATGAGTAAATCGAAAACGTCTTCATCACCCGAATCATCTGGTTTATGACTCAAAACAGGACCTGGTTCTGGACCACCGTGAGCGGTTCTTTTGATGAAGACACCGGACGTTCTGAGATGTTCCAACATCTGTTTTCTGGTTGGTGGGGACCATAGTGGACCTGGTCGTCTTTTCGTTACTGGTTCATCGGAATCGAGGTGAAGTGTTTGGTTAGCTGGACGGAGGAGGATGTAGGAGGATGTTAGAGCTGCTGCTGTACCTCCTAAAAGGAAGAGACGACGTGTGGAGAGGGGAAGAGCTGATGCTCGGAACATTTTGGAGTTATTAGTGATTGAGGAAGATCAAGAAACGTGCGTTGTTTTGGTTGGGCGGGGGTTGTGGTAGACAAAAGATCGAGCTGAGTTTCTCTCGTTAGCTTGGAAGTCAAATTTTGAAGATCGAAAACAATAGGAATGAACGAACGTTCTGATAGAAAGGTGATTGGAGATGTTGAGGAAAAATGGAAAACCCAATTGCAGAGACTACCTTATATAAGTAGTTATCCACTGATATTACTAAGCAAATTGGGGATTTTTGAGAAGAGATGTGTATTTGATGATGTTGTTAGAAATGTGTATTAGTTGGATATGAGTATCAGAAATTGTTATTCTCTTTTCTGCTCCTCTTTTTTGCGATTGGGAATGCGGTTGCGGTTGTGACGTTGATTTGACATTTACCCTGTAAAGCATTCCCCGGCCCGAAGCGGTCCGTCACTCGTTCATAGTAAAAGTGATTCCGGGAGGTTATCATCCGTTCCAGGTCCTTTGAGGTACCATCAAAGAACTCTCTGAAGGGCGCAGGTGTTCTCAAAAGCTAGCTCGCCACTTTCAATTATCCCCAATTTCATTCTCTTCTTATCATATTTCTTGTTTGATGAATTCAATCGTCATCGCAATTCGCCTTCTCAAAAATTCCCAACCTTGCAGCATGAATTTGCGTTATCAGTTTCGCCACTTTTTTCTCAGAAATTGGGAATCCGGTTGAAACGGCGCCGGAGCATTTGGGCACGTGTGCGCGTTTTTGGCTCTGCGAAATCTTCCGGCTCAGTAATCACATTTGCCAGACTGACAACAACGTTGGAAGAGGCGGTATTCTCTGTGGCACCATGCGCAAGAGAAACACAAGTACTCAAGTAACAAAGGACCCTTGCAATAGCGATGTGAAGATTCTGCGAGGCTCCGACCTAATTTCGATAGAGGGTACATAAGCAACCTATCATACTGCCTTCTTACGTATCTAATCAAATCTCCTAATCAGACGAGCACGATGTATTGAATGGTATCTCCTCGTCAGTTCCTTCCGTAGAATAATATCTCAAATACTCCGGCTCCTCCTCCCTGATGAACGACGAAAATTCTTCTTCAGTCGTATGATCGTCAGGCCAATCCTTGTCATTGTACTTGTACCTATAACTCCCTCCAGTAGTACTAGCTTCTGTATAATCACTGATGCAAGTACTACCGTTGTCAACGGACCTCAATTCATCAAAAGTACTGGCTGCAGAGTCAACCTTCTCTTTGGATTTCACTTCACTACAGGGAGAAAGATCAGAATCGGATGACTCATTCGTAAGCCCTTCGGTATCGTTGGTAGACTTTTTACCCCAAACTATATCATTGAAATGTGGTTTCTCGGATGACTCTTTCTTATGTTCATCGGTAGAGTTGGTGGACTTGTCAGGCGAGTTGGAAGCTTTGGATTGTGAAACGTCGAATGATCTCGTAGATTCATCGGTAAAATTGATAGACTTGGTAGACCCGTTTGAATCATTGAACTGTAGTTTCACAACAGGTATATCTAGATACAGATCAGTAAGAAACTCAAATAACGCATCATTGACTTACTAAGTTGTTTCTTGAGCTTGATAGCTCTCCTTTCATAATCTGAATATCTTGGGGGCGGAGTGACATTCTCTAAACTAAGATGATCAGATATCGGTGCTCAAACCTCTGTGCCCATAATGTTACACTTTACCTGATGAACATTCGGAATCACTCATGCTAGTTTTAGTAAATCTGGTTTTTTGAATATCGAAAACTTTCAATTGAAACTCATTCTGGATCAATTTAGTCGTTTTGGTAACAAAGGATGATCTTGCTTTCATATGATAGACATGTTTCAAGGTCCGAAAAGAAAGGTAAAGTAACAAAGGGTCGGTGTCAAAACTGGTTTCAGCTCAGAATGGGGGAGTTTCCGGTCTTTGGTACTCTGATTACAATCAGTCTCAGGTGTACAATAAATGAATGAGTAATTGCTACATACAATTTGCTATTCTGCTCCTAGATGGCAATTTTAGATACTTGTGCTGTCGTCATAGGTTGAAAAACATAATTTTCTATAATTCAAGATCGGCTTACAATTCTAAGACTAATATACCGAACAAATTGAAACAGGACCACCAATCCGAATAACATCACAACTCACAGAACCTGAGGTGGGGGTGAGGGTGCCAACCAGCTTATACGATAACGGTATCGTAACTGTCGCTGAAAAGTAGGCCAGCCTATTCGAAAAGTGCCACTCGTCACTCTCCACTGTCTAGCACTTGAAGAGCCATGTTCGTCAAGTAGAATGATGTATTACAAAAGATTTTATCGGAAAACGCCTTTCTTTTGATGCATTCTGAGCAAGCGATTGGACCTCTTTTGTTCATACAGTGGAACCTTTCCTTTGTCACCTGTAACGTCTGGCAAAAGTGATTGAGAGTTATCGTTTCTTTTACATTTCTTTCTTTCTTTCCTCTACCATTCGCCACCGGTTTTCGAATTAGTAATTTTCAAATCAAACTATTGCAGAAGACATGTCCAACAATAACACACTCTCCTCTAAGATCAAATTCCCCATTACCGCAGAATTCTGGGATGCTGAAGAGAACAAAGAAGTCAACGGGATCTACGTCTTCAGACACAGCTTAAATGGCAACAAACGCAGTCTTATTACCCCCTTTGGTTTCGTCGAGTCCAGCGACTCAGCCTACAGGACAAACTCATCCGCGTCTTATCGACCCGACTACGATCATGCTGCTCTCAGCGAGAGTATGGTGTCCGTCCGCAAAAAACTCGAAAGCCGGTTTGGAAATCTGTCGAATATCTTTAAAAGAGACGATCCAGAAAACATCATCAGATCCGCTTTCCTAGAGGATAAGACGTTCTCAGAAAAGATTGATAAAGAAATACTCCTTCTCGTATACAACGACAGGTACGAAAACAAAAAGACCGAAGAAACCACCAGCGTCCGCAGATACATCGAAGAGGTCTCCAAACTCTTCCGCCACTCAGAAGAAAGAGAGAGAGACTGAGGGGGAGATCTCCGGGTGAACGAATTGGTGAAATGAAAGGTGGGATGAAAGGATTGAGTTGGTAATATGTTACTGCGTACATGATAGCTGAGTCGAAAAGATATGAATTGATGAAGGCGACTTGCTGTCATTAGTGCACTTGACGATATGCACCAGGATTTCCGCCAAAAGTTTCGATATCTCAAATTTAGCTGAACGCTGCAGAGATTTATTGATGTACTGTACTGAACCCAGGATTGGTACCGTATGTCTTGTGGATCAGTACTTGTCATGGTCATGACAATCCGGTAGACTTGAACATCCACTTGGGCACCGTTGGTCAGTTAGATTGTTATAAATCGACTTTGTCCATTACTTGTCCACTGACACCAAAAAGGACAGAGCATAGATTCAAAATTTTGGTGATAGAGAAAAATTCATAAGCTGGCACATTCATTCGAATTTCAGACTGATGTATGGTTCAAGATTACAGTATGATTGTATCAAATATACTATACAGCTTCCACTCATTCTAGATTATGCCCCTTCTTTCATGTTTTTTCTTCTGCTTTCTTCTTTTTAGCTACATTCAATATTAATAATCAAACTGATATGTATCAGGTCCTAGAGCTCACGTTTTGGAAGAGGATCTGGATCGACACCTCTACCCAGTTTATTGTTATACTTTTCCCAGAAGTCGAAACGACTTTGTTGTGTTATTTCACCAGTCGATGGACAACGATGAACCTCAGAATGAACAGAGGGTCCGGGAGAACGATCTGAATTAGGAGTGAAGACATGTCTTCAGCGAGAATCAAGGTGTGCATAGAATCGATGACTTACTGTATGACTATGGAAGGATTGTCTCCACTCCCGAGTCTGCACTTTCGTTGTCGCTGTCGATGTCGTTTGATTCTGAGACTGTACAAGGTCAATTCCCTACAAGTTCAAACATTTAAATGAGATTGGCCTACCTTCATGATGGGTACCTCCGGCATCACTGACATAGCAGTCAGTCATTTCATTATCTCCATCACTGACAGAGTCAGGCATTGTACTATCACCACTGCTGACATAGTCAGTCATTGTACTATCACCACCACTGACATAGTCAGTCATTGTTAGATCACTACCACTGACATAGTCAGACATTGTACGATCACTACCACTGATATAGTCAGTCATTAAACTATCTTGGTAAACAGCCATATCGTTGTCTTTATTCTTAGTTCCTATTTGAAAAATTTCAAATTGATCAACAAATGCGATAGATAACACTCCTATATATACCCCAGCACAAGCAGACTGAACAGTAGGGGGAAACGCAACAAAGGCTCATTCCCATCTAGTCATGAGTTCAAAGGAGTACTGCAAAGACAATGAGACTGATGATTTCAGTCATATCGTATACGCGTAAGAGATCTGGTTTCAGTTAACTCCTGATCAACCTCGACACCTTTCATGCGTTCTATCGTGAAACTTGGTTTCCTCAGTGTGAGACGTGGCACTCTCAAGAATGTTGAAGGTTCAATATAGCACATATCACGAGCACTGTGTATATTGACAAGGAGACGTTTTGAAAGCTAAAGAAATGGTGCCATCGCAAAAGAGAAATCGCATGAGTACAGTATGGGGAGAGGTTCCTGTTACGACTACTGTGCATACTACGTGCCTTGTAGTGACACTTTCACCAAAAGGTACAAGAGTTTGACCTGCAGCTAGTTTCCACCAACCTACATCTAACAGATTGACATTGGATTTGTACAATTAGCAGTAACCCCATGATACGGTCCACAAACAGAAAGATATTTCGCTTGATTATCGATAGGGAAAACAATGTCATCATCAGTTGTGGCGATGCCATAAAAGTTGCAAGCTGGTTCCTGTACAAATAAGATATTGTCATACTGGGACTCACAAAAGCATTAATCGCTGGAACTTGAAATGGTAATGCGACAGTTTCAAAATAACCTAAGCCAATTTCTAAGAGTTGATCTGCGTACATGCTTTCTGCAGGACAATTCAAGGCTCCAATGATAACCTTCATTCTAATGTGACCTCCATTGACCACCGATACCAGGGCTGTGGCAATCAAAGAAACTTCGAGGAGCATTTTGTTTGTGGTTCGAGATGGATATCGGAGGGATAGTGAGTGAGCAGTCGTATTTAGATGAGAGAGATTATCTTGGAGTTTCTTTGGATAGAAGTTATGTGTTTATCACCAAGGAAAGCTGGATTTGAATGTCTTTCATATGTTTTCTTTCAGATAAGTCAGTTCTGTACAGTATCTTTGTTCGTTATCCTTTCATTATCCGCAAGTCATTTAAGTCCCAAAATGCGAGGGGGAAGGATAAAAGGGTAAATAAACAAGGAGCTAAAGAACAATAGCATTAGCGTAGACCACCCGTGGTGGTAGTAGGGTGGATTTTGGAGGTTGTGTAATTGTTTCGTTAAACTCAGAGTCAGGAGGTATCGTTGAGAACATTGGTAAAAGAAAGGCTGATAAGAGAAAGGACTTTCATATTTCTCGTATCGTCGGGTACCAAATCGTACATACATCAAGCTCAAACACATTCATCTTCATTAACCCCTCAAAGTCTATCGATTAGTTGGCCATTAAAAAATGGTTAGCTGGCAGTTGTAACGTAAAAGTCCCAACACTAGGAGCTGAAGAAGCGTCTGTGTAAACACTCCCATCGTCGCTGAAAACCATGGAAGAACCACCACCATCATCATCATCCTCATTGGTGGTATGACTAGGACCTGAGTTTTCTTGATCGGTTTCAGCAGATGTAGGTTCGAGTCGATGTCTATTTGCTGTTGTAAGCCTAGGCTCTGGTGGTGGCGACCAAATGGTTGAGGTTTCGAAAGTATCGTCGTTGTCGTTGAGAGGTGTGGGTCGGTTGGTGTTGGATGATTCTCGTTCTTCGGCTTCTCTCGCTTCTCTCATGAATCTTTCGAATTGTGTTTCCTCAGTGGTCTCTGTTTGATTGACGGGTGCATTGTCTGGGAATTATCGTTAATCTCTTTTGTGAGTGGCAAGACTCACTTTCTCCCATGGTACTCATGGATGATTCTCCATTATCAATCGAAGCTGATTCGATGTTTTCAGTTTGGATTTTTTCTGCAAGACCTGATGAGGTTTCGGGATGAGAATTTGTTTTGGAGTCGAACAAGTCTATGATTAGCTCACAACAGCAACGTAGTGGGTGAAAAGAGATTGAGAGTGTGTTAATAGATAAAGTCTTGTTGTTAAACTGCATTAAAAAGATGTCGAATCTCCGCCATGAAAGGAGGTTGTGAGCACGAGAACATTCCAGGAAACTCATGATTGACTCTATGAAGAACAAATTGGAGAACATAATCCATTGCATGCGTGAAGTAGGAAACCCGTACGTCATTCCGTCAGTATCCATCAAATTATATTCAATCTTCCATCAACCAAACCAACAAATCAAACGTGACTTCATTCATCATTTCTTCCCGATCTCCACTTTCCCATATAAGTACTAGAAACGTGAAATCAGGATCTAGCCAAAATGCATCGAAAGAAAAGAAAAGACTTACTTGAACGTTGCGATAGTTGTCCATTTTCTGTTTTCAGCTTCTGGGAAAACTAAACTTCGAGGTCCGTAGAAGACTTCATCATCGACTTCCTCCTGTTTTCTTGGTAGACAATGTAAGAATTTCCAATCGGGTCTGGCACCTGATGATTCGACTAGTTGATTGGTTATTTGATATCCCTTGAACGCTTCTATTCTCGCAGCTTTCTCTTCTTCTTGTCCCATCGAGATCCTAATCACATGGTTAGTATAAGTAGACTTGATAAATGGGAGTATTTACCAAGTATCTGTGACAACTACGTCTGCATCTTTCAGTGCTTCTTCAGGTGAATTCGTAAGTGTGATCAAGTTTTGGGTACCAGCTTCCTCACTGTCGAGTATCAATATAGCTCAAAAGCAGAATTCCAAGCAACTCACACTCTGGCCCAAACCCTTGGATCAACCTTATCATAACCCTTTGGACTAGCTACACTAAGTGTCATACCGAGTCTAGGCAATGATACCATCATTTCATTGACAATGTTATTGGTATCGCCGACCCAAGCGACTTTCTTTCCCTTGAACGAGTCCAATGGATTGACATTTGTACGAACCCAATTTTCAACAAAAGTTTGGGTAGGATTGCCATCGCGATCTCTGATCAAGTCTTTGGGGATTGGTTCAGGTGAATAAAGTTCATGTAGGGTTAATAGATCCGCTAAGATCTGAGTTGGATGATAAAGATCTGATAAAGCGTTAACGACGGGAACACCAGAGTTTTCAGCCAATGTCTATAAGATCGTAAAGAATAATGTTAACTAGAGCACTATATGACCGGTTTCTTTCCAAACTTACAACAACTTCGTCATGAGCACCAACTCTAGCCATGATACCATCAACCATACTTCCAACAACTTTAGCAGTATCAACCAAGCTCTCATTAACACCTAATTGAACGTCCTGACTACCAAGGAACATAGGATGACCGCCCAAGATAGCAGTAGCAGTTTCTGAAGCGACACGAGTTCTAGTACTACGTTTCGAGAAAAGTAAAGCGACCGTTCTACCATTAAGAGTGGAACTAATGGAACGATTTCCGACATGTTTACAGATATATTTGAACGCTATCGACGATTGCAGTAAACGATTGATTGCACCCGGTGTGAGATCAGCTAAAGTCAATAAACTTTTTGGTGGTGTTTTGGAACGGGTGTGGATGATCGAATCTAGTGATTTGGGTCTTGAACGTCTAGGAATTGTCTGGGGGATAGGATTTGGTCGACTCCTGGCATCGTCAGGTTTATGGAATCTTTGCGAAATTTGGAGTTGAATTGGTGAGGTTGAAATAGTACGGATTGGTGTTTGAAGAGAAGGTTTAAGGACTCTGTAGGATACTCTGGAAAGCATGTTGAGAGCAGTTGCGAGTTGAGAAATAAAGTATATAAAGTGTTGGAATTCGAGTCAAGATGTCAGATAGCAAGTGAAGATTTAACCGGTAATGCTTTCATTGTGTTTTGGAGTACACGTCATTTTGGATGAGATTTCGTTGACACTTTTGACTTTGAATATTCACCTCAAAAATAACCACCAACTGGGAAAATAAATCGCACAATCTACGACAAGAGACATCCTCAGCGACCACTTAAAACCCAAACAACCTCATCTAAGTTAAACTCACTCAAAAACTTCCCACTTGGACCGTTTCATCTTCGAAATCAAACAAAAGCCCTTACCCAACAACTACTCCAAAAAGAATCACGAATCAAATGTCGTTCTACACCAAACTCCAGCCGATAGCCTCAACCTCCCGTCTAATCCAAAGACGTCTATCAACTCAAACCCAATCCTCAAAACCCACCACCACCCCAACCTCAGCTGAACTACCACCCCCAATCCCTTCCACCCATCATCTCATCACCCTAAAAAGATCAGCCATAGGTCTCCCACCAAATTCGAAAAGAACATTAGAAGCTCTAGGTTTACATAGATTACATCAATCGGTACTTCATCCATATGGATCTACTGTCGCCGGACAGATTTTAGCGGTTAAGGAATTGGTTAGTGTTACGAATGTTAGTGAGGAGGTTGGACGGGAGTTGATGGTTAGACGTAGAAGTGAGGGGAGTGGGGTTGAGTTTAGTGGTAGAGTTTATGGCGGTGGGAAGAGGTAGTTTGGGATCTGAGTTGGTTTTGGTGGATTTAGAATGGAGATCTAGGTTGTGTAGATGAAGTTGGGCGGGTTCGGAGTGATGGGGGATAAAGGGTATAATGGAGCGAAGGATCAGTGGATTTCTGAGTTCAAGGATTAGAAGTAGACCAAGGAAAAAAGTCGTTGCCTTCATATCATGCATCAACTAGTCAACTGATCACAGAATGACACATACGAATCTACGCCTACTTTATCAATCTATTAACAACGTTTTACCAATTTCTTCTGACCCTAAATCCAACTCCAGTACTCCAATCCCTCAATCCTAACACGAACCCCTGGAGGAGCATAAGAACAAACCCCAAAAGGTATACTCAAACTCTTAGATCTATCCTCAACCTTCGCCCCAAGTCGAATAAACTCTTTAACCAACGCACCATCCAAATCCAATCCCCAAGCTCTGATTGTCGAACAATCCTTTAGAATTTCGAATCCATGTGACGCAGAGTTTTTCAAGTTCAGAATGATCTTAATGAAACTTTTTAATTGTTCCGCGGTGATGTTCGATGTCAAAAGAATTGTCAATTCGGTAGAAGAAACGCATTTAGGTTGGAATAAGATGATTGAATCATATTGATCGAATCGGGTTGAAGTAGTGTTGGAAGTGAATTTGATACCGATAGGGAAATCCACTGATGGTTCAGGTCGAATCGCGTTTAATCCCAATCTAGCTTCTACCTCTACATGATGGAACAGATACCCAGGAGAACTTGGATCCGGAAGAACAACCATTTCGTTATCACCAACTTGAATTCCCTCTAAACGACTTCTGAAAGCTTTTGATAAAGATCCTGATAACTCTTTTAAATCATTTTGATAAACGTATTCAAATCCCAATTCTTTCTCCGTGATTTTAATGTTATCAATATCGTTTAAAATGACATCGACGTTCTCAGAAGTTTCATCTATCGATCTACTGATCCAACCTAATCTCTTTTCGGTTCCGTTGTCGTTGGGGGTATCAGGACCGATATAGCATTTCTCGTAATGTCCAGGAGGGGCTACTGAGGATAAAAGTGAGCCGGTCCCTTTGGGGATGTTGAGAGTATTTGGAAGAACTGGATATGCACCCCATGATTCTGGCCATTTGGGAATGTTCTCAGTGGGACAGAGAATATAATGTAGACTCCGAAGTAATCTTCTACAATATCCTCGACCTGGCAATTGTTAGTTGCAGGCAACGATGACATAATCATGACCTACGTTGATATTCTTTGGGTGTGTTCACGAATGTCATACCGTATAGATGAACATCTTTGACCACTCCATCCTGCTTAGCGAATGCATCTCGACGTTCGGTTTGGGCAAAAGCGTATCCAACCCCATTTTCATCACCACGACGAACCAATGCCCTAAACCCTCTAACCTCAATCTATTGAAAACCTGACAGGATAGAGATAAACGTACCAAGTTATAACTCTTCCATCAACGAACCAAGGCTTGTTAGGCAGATTCTCCCATTCTTTGGTATATTCCTAAAGTGAAGTTTAGAAACAACTGGTGCCAAGGGATAGCTTTGACTGACCTCTTTCGATAATGAAGGTGAGAAATTTTGATTGGCTAGTTGACCTAGTACTTTCCTTTGTTCTGAGTTGGCTACGACTACAGTCGTTTCTTCTAACGAGGGTAGATCTTGTGATGTCATTCTAATGATCACTTTTACCGTTTGGATCAAAGTATAAACATGAGTTATAGTTCAAGAACAACCAACTTCAAACGCAATCGTCAGGTAGTGTTGCTTCCGTCGGATCTTACTGATCAAGCATCTATTCATCAAGGAAAAAAGCACAATAAATCTAGATCCACCCGTCCAACCCCCTCAAGCACCTAATAACCCAAAGCAGCTTTCTTTCTAAGACTCTCTTCTTTAGTCAAATCTTCACCTTCCCCACTAGCGAGTTTCTTCTTTTCCGAAGCTTCCTTCAAAGTAGCAACGGTTTGGATGAATTCTTCAACAGCCTCTGGTGAAGTTTGATGATGAACCACGATTCTCGCTCTGAATACTTTAATTGGATCAGGTAGGTTTTCTAGGGCTTCAAAGACTTCGTTATGGGTTACACCTAGTGGTGTTGGATCGAAGAATACCTATAGGAAAGTATGGTCAGGATCAGAATCAATTATAGGTGAATATTAGACTCACCATGTTGGTATCAGTTGGAGCTAGGATATCACATCCTAAACCTTTCAAACCGTCGGCCAAATGTCTAGCCAAAGCGTGTGTCGACGCCAATCTTGGGAAATGATGGGTGATAGCGTAATCAGCTGAAGCGGCTATACCACCACATTGTCTGATACCACCGCCGAAAGCTTTTCTGAACCATTTAGCTCGATTGATGAATTCTTGTGTACCGACGATAGCACTAGCGTGAAATCATTTAGCTAATGTATTAAACCTGGATGGGTTAGAACTCACGATCCAATGGGTGCACCGATACCCTTTGAAAGACATAAAGAAGCCGAATCGAATGGGGTGAGTAAATCAGTCAACCTATTCCAATCTCAGCTATAATACCACGCAAAAGGAAACGATCACGTACACAACCCTCAAACTCTCTTCCTCAGTAGCGTCCAACCCCCGTTTCTCAACTTCAGCAGCCGCGACATTCCAAATTCTAGCTCCATCGAGATGCATCCCGATCTCATGTTTCCTAGCCAATTCACCGATCTTAACCACCTCGTCCTGTGGGAAAATCATTCCTGATAGAGTGTTCTCGAGACAGATGAGTTTGGTTGGAGCTATGTGGATGTTGGTTCCTAGTTCCAGTGACGATTCGATTTCCTCTGCGGTTAGATGGATACCGTTTTTGGGGGTTAGGGCGTGGGTGGTTGCTTGGGAGAACATTGCTATTCCACCGGCTGTAACACAAATATATCATCAGTTTGGTCATCGTTTATTGAATACAATGAGGATTAGACCTACCCTCCATCTTATGGATATGAGCCCGATGATCACAGATAACACTATGAGGAGGTTGTTTCATATGAGTTCGGATAGCCAACTGATTAGTCATAGTTCCAGAAACCGCAAAAAGAGCAGCCTCCTTCCCAGCAAGTTTAGCAATCCGTTTCTCAAGAGCTGTAGTCGAAGGATCCTCTCCGTAAACATCATCACCTCTTGAAGCCTTTAACGCGAAAAGAAGTTGAGCGTCGGTAGGTACTGATAAAGTGTCTGAACGGAAATCTCTTGATGTTCGATGAAGGGTTGCGACGTTATCTGCACCACCTACTTCTGAGGTTATCTCGGCTGACGGTTTGGTCGAAATTGGCATTTTGACTATTGAGTTGATTGGTGTTGTTGTGAATTTAAATTGTTTGGGGGAAAGAAATGAATTCGTTGATAGAGATCTGGTTATATAGGTCAATCTTCGACTCGTGATATTCATATAAATCCGAAAGAAAAAGGTTGGTATTGGAGATAAAACGAAAAGAGTCTTGGAGATTCAAGATATTCTTGGAGATTCAAGAAATTGGATTGTTGGAGATTTCTAGTATTACTGTGATTGAGAAGAGGTCGAGTCGAGGTGATTTACTCAACGAAATAGAGATTCAAATTACAGTAATTGGTTGGAGATTTCTATTATTGGAGATTCTGAAAGATAAGCCATGCTACTGTATGATCGGGTGACCCGATTCAGGGGCACGATTTACTCTCTCAGAAAAAATGGCCAATCTTGAATAAACTATCTCCAATGAAAATATCAAACCCTTCACTCACTTTCCGCGTTACGTTTCTAAAATCTTGGAAATTCTCATTCAAGAATGGCGAATTAAGTCTTTCGGTCTTTGTGTTTTCTTATGATTGGATTGGAAAATAACGAAGTGGACATGAGGAGTATTTGAGTGGTGGACTAGTCCGCCGGAACTGATTTCCTCATTTCCGTTAGAGGGGGATGTGAGTGGTGGTTTTCATTTTGCATTCGAACATCTATTTACGTTACGTCTTGGGATGTGATTGTTCTACCAGTACATGATGTGTGATGTTTCAAATGCCACAATGATCAAAGGAAGTCCTTTAGCCACCATCAAAACCATCACGATCAATCATCAACCGCCATGACCCGTCAAACTTTTATTCCTAAATCCAACATTGAATTGAAGTAAAGAACTAAAGCCATCAGCGCAACAACCAATGACACAAAAAAGTTGAACCCACTTGATATCCCTAACCCAACCAGTGCCATTCCCAGCTCTTTCAATACAAGGAATCGGGAAAGGTGATTTCCTGATCAACACCGATTCCTGAGAATTCAATAGACAGACTTCTCGACCGTCGATAGATAATTCAGCAGGTGATCTGGCGAGTGGTGAGATCTGTGGATGTTAGAGAGTGTCAATCGACTGTTGATCGTCACTCACTTCTAGTCGTACAATCCCTCTTCCAGGGAGTATCACCGTTCGGAAACTTAGTGATCTGGGTGCTATCGGTGTTAATAAGAATGCATCGGTCTCTGGATGTGAGATTGGTCCTCCTGCAGATAATGAATAAGCCGTTGATCCAGTTGGAGTTGAGACTAGTAAGCCGTCTGCCTTTCTCAAAGTGTTCAGCTTGGCTTGATCATAGCAAAACTGAATCCACTTACGACAGCTTCGGTCAAATGCTGACCATCGAAATATGCATCCACGACCGTTAAATGTGGGTTCCGACCTCTGTGAAGTGTAACTTCGTTCATAACTTGCCAACCAGCTTCACCGACTGTATCAAGGTCAGCTTGGGCACAGCAGAACAAGTTAAACCTACCGTTAATAGAACATCTGTTCAGTACCCCACCCTCTTTGGATATAGGTACACAAGCTAATCTCATTCTATTCAATAATGATACTGGTCCATTAAGAGTATTTTCTAATGCACTAGCTAATGAATCGATATCTGTCAAGATTGCCTTATAAGTTTTCGTTTTCGCTATGACTTGAAGGGGGACGTACGGAATGGTAATAAGAAACCTAGGGAACCCATTGAAAAACTTAAGACAGGTGGACATTCACCTTGTGAAAATAGATTCGAGACGTGGAGAATCGTACCGTCACCACCTAGAGTTACTACCAGAGAAGTATGTAAAGGGAGAAGATGGGCGTCGTCTATTTCCATCATCAGTGCCGTTGAACAAAGAATAAAGAGATGGAATGAGGTTGAACATACCCGGCGAAGCTACTATCAAATCTGTGAATTCAGGATGATCCATAGCTGTATGCGGTTCAACTACTAATCGTAAATGTGGATGATTATCTCTAAGATGCCTATCGACGATTTCAGTTCAATTTGAACGTAAGAAAGAAAGGATTTACGATAGTAGATCCCCCATAGCAGCTGTGGTTCTACTATCATTAGGTTTTTGAACGAGTAATAAAGTCGTTGGTGGTGATGACCAAGTAGACAATCGATGACTGTAAAGATGATACAATGAATATAGAAGATCTATGAAAGTGGACGGTGACTTACGATGGATGTATCGCTTCAGCACCCATCTTTGATGATTCAGCTATATCAGACGATGTTCCCCATGTCAATGGATCAGGAGAAGATGGGACGTAAGAAGATGAAGATGAAGGGATGAATCTTGGTTTCCTACGGTTATCAGTAGGTGTCTTTTTGGGATTCGACTCACTTGGATAAATCATTTTGAGAGGGAACAGGTAGATCCCTCAATAAATGAACTGATCGACGCTGATATCCATTGTCACCGTTTAATCTAGATATCAGTCGACGAGAACCACGAATGAATTTAGACATGATTCGTGGTAAGTAAAATCAAAAGAAAACAAAATCAACTCGGAACGACCTCAAAATATTTATCTTTCTGTGCTGATGCAGTATATAAGGAGAAAAAGACGGCAGCGAGGTGATGCGTCCGACGGGCTTGTGGTATAATGGTATTATGTCTTCTTCGGGCTTATGTAATCTCGACCTGTGTTTATGGTTTTATTATGAAGGCGAACTGGGTTCGATTCCCGGCAGGCCCCGATTTTTGGAGCTAGCTGGGAGGATTTGGAAATTTGATTTTTGTTCTTTCAAGTGAAAGATAGATGTCGACTCAATTGGGAACAACATTATTCGACTTGGTGATACATATAAATTGTTTAGGGACGTTGATTTGGAGGTTTCTTTCAAATGTTCAGGTTTCAACCTTCCTTCCTTTGGTGGAGGATTCGACCACTTTTTCGGTTTGGTATTAAATTTCGATCATTACGTTCTGGTTTATTTGTATCGATCGCTCCTTTGATCTGAGCAATTGACAATTAAAGGAGAGGTTCATTTGAATATCCTCAATCTCAAATCGCTGAGAGGAAGTTTCGTCCGTTGACGATGGAGGTTGAGAACTTGATGGAATTGAAAGTTAGAATATTCGAATACCTTCAAACGATCATACGATTTCCTTCGATAATCTCCACCATCCAAGATTAAACCATTGTTAGTAGAAACTTGACTCAAATATCCCATCCTGAGTCTATCGATCGTCATAACCAAAAACCTAAACGCCCCAACCTCGATCAAAGAGGCAGATAAAAATACATACATCCAATCGAAACCCAAACGAAAACTACGAAGCAACACTTTCATCCTGTCTAGCACTCTCTTCCAACAACTCATTTATCCTCAATCCATCAACGGGTGCGGGTACCGGTGTATTCGATTTTTTACCATTGTTGTTCAAAATTTCTAACAATCTGAAATGTTTCCTTTTGGAATATGGTTTCCCGTGAATTATCGAAACGTGATCACCAGTTTTGGCTTCTACCCCCCAGAAGAGTTAGTAGATGATTTGGAGGGGAAGAATGTCGTCAACTTACTACCCTCTTCATCGTGTACTAACATTTTTTTATGTTTTTCTAATTGTTTCAATAAGATTGGATGATCGTATCGTCGTGTTATCTACGGGATTTGTCAGGTTGCCTGGAATTTTGATCCAGGGAATGACTCACTGTGACAGTTATTGTTTTTGACATTGCGCCCGTCTTTGTTACTAGACCTTTTAGTATGTTTGGCATTGTGGTGGTGGTGGTGTAGAGGAGACGTTAGAAAGGATGATTTGAATTTTGCTTTAATATTAAAAGAGGGGAATGAATAAATCACTTGTACTTGTCCTTCTATAAGCGGAAGCAATTCAATTGAGTGTATGGTGTGTGTGGGTGGATGACGTGTGAACTGACCTTGCCTTGTGCTGCTGCTAAGCATATGGTTAATCGCACACTATACCTATTCTATTCAATCATTTACATACTCCAGAAGAATCAACAATAACAATAACTAGTAACAAACCAGTGCACCAGTCCCAACTTCAATACCACACCTCAAAACCCACCCCTCCCCTTCCCCTTTCAATCCCCACTCGCAGCCAAGAAATCACAAGGCGGTGGTATCGTGTCACACTCAAATCTTCTTTGACTTTGGACGCTCGCGTGCATCTTTAATTTTTCATTTCAATCTGCTTTAAATACCATTTCCAACTGAGATAAACCTCGTTCATCGTTCTCGAATCACTTCACTTTCATCTTCACTCAACACCCATCACAATGACATTAACCCCAACACCTCAACTGGGTATGTAAAGTAACATTGATGAGCTCTTTCGCTCACACCACCTTTAGCCCCTATCGATCTCCCACCCCCACCACCCTCCTCTGATCCTCGTGAGCCCTCACCAGCTACCACTGTCCCGAGACATCGACCAGGAGCCAGAACCCCCGTTAGACATCGATCACCAATGTCTTCCAGAGCATCTTCACCAGTCCCACCCATCGCTCATCGTGCCTCTACAGCTTCAGCCACAGGTATCCTCTCACCTTCGTCTGATCAATCTTCACCTGCACATTCACCAGCACCTGTATCTGGATTAACATCAAATACCTTGTTTCAACCGACACCTCGAACAGCGTCTTTAAGTCCTTCACCGTCTGTACCCCATCATCATCATTACTCGACTATAGGTAGTCATTTATCTAGACCTTCTTCACCTTCTTCCATCCATTCGTCAACTTCAGCGATTTTCGAACGAGACATCGAATTACCCTCTGTTGCTTCTTTATCGTTGAACCCTAATCAACAATCAGTAATGGCTAATGGATTACATCACAAATCTTCGAGAATCTTTCAACCACCCCACGGTTCGAATTTGGATCATACAGTACCTGCCGTACTTGACGATGCAGTCGAGGCGTTGACCTATCAAAACATTGAAAACGGTTTAGGTGGTTTAGAAATCGAAGCTCCAATTTCCGTTGGTGGTTTGAACATGGCCAGACAATCTTCTGCATCACTAGCTAACATCGGTAATCAATCTCGTAAACCTTCTGGAACTGGGATCGGAGCTGGGATGTTGTCTACGACGTCTAGATCACCGAGTCCGATTAGTGTCGGTTCACGTTCTTCGGGGATCGCGTCACCTGTTTCACCAGGTATCATGGGTCAGATTAGTACTCAACAAATGAATGTTAAACCTACGGAGTTGGAGAATTCACCAACGGGATCAGGGGGGACGATCGCAAGACCTGGTCTTGGTCAACGTATCAGTACAGGTCCTTTGTTACCTGGTGGTTGGTCTTCTGGTTTCAGCGGTACAATCGATCCATCACGTTTAGGTGATCACGTCGAGACTCCGTCTGCAGCCGCAACCAATTCAGAAGAAGTAAGTCGACCCCCCTCACCAAATCCTGTACCCACTGACCAAACCAACCCTAGATCCACTCTACCCCACCTCCAAACCCTATCCCATCCCATCTCTCACCATCCAAAGAAAAACGCAGAATCTCATTCATATCATACAACGATCTCCTCCTAAGTGTCCCAACAGCCGTCACCCCTTTAGGAGAAATCACCAGTGGTAACCTCTCACCAGATCATTTACCGGGTACAGTCTCACCCAACGTTAATCGATCACCTTTAATCCCTTCGACTGAAAATTCTTTCGGGGACGAAAAGAAATTTGAGGGCGGTCAGGGTGGTTCTTTGGCTCATGGTTTGGGATTTGGTTCGGCGGGTACGACGAGTGGGGAAGGTGAATGGCATAGGGAGGGGTTGGGGAAGGGTTTGGAACAGAGATTAGAAGATCTGGTTGGGAACAAATGAGGTCTTGGATTGAAGATGATATTAAAAACTTAAACAGTAAATTTCTTTTTGGTGTATCAAGTTGGCTTGAAGGCGAGGTCAGAGAGGAGTGTTGATTTTTCAAAATATCTCGTGTTGGATTAGGATTTTTCATTCTTGATATCAAGTTCCATTTGATTAAATGTGGTTTTATAGGGCAGGATAGTGGGTTTCGAGAAATAAAATCAAGATACCTGTAAAGTTTTTGGGGAAATGTATATATATATATATATATTGAAATGAGATCAAGGAATGGCTTTTGGATGTGTATTCCTCTTTTTCAGTATATGAGAAAGTAATTTCAGAGGAAAATGCAGATTCGACCAAGTTTCATAAGAGATCTTAAGACTCAAGTATGAAAGACAATACATTTTCATCATGGTCAAATCGGATCGATGCATCGTTCGTAAAAATTACAACGTACAACCTCTCCAGGTCATAGGGACTCTAGTTCTCCAGGTCAGTCGCATAAACGTTCTTCGATTGGTTTGTGGGTTGTGGGTCGTGGGTTGAGTGGTATCCTTGACACGATTGTTGACGTAAAAATAATCAAAGGTGATCAAGATGTTGTTTGAGATAGGTTTTCGTAATTGTCGTTCGATTCATGAAATGATATTTTTAATACACCGTTAGAAACAACTCGTCCCTTCGACCACCATCGGCGAGTCAAATTTGATTAACGTCGAAGTGATCACTCCATTCAAGTTTGTCGCTAATCATCCAAATCCTTGATTTCCTCAATTTCCTTCTCCCACCCAATCCGTCTTTTCAAGGTCTCATCCGAACGATCTAACCGACTGTCAATCAACACTCCTAAAAAGAAACCTAAAAAGGACGACTAACCAGACAGATCCGAGATCATCAACCCAGTGATCAATCTATGATACCCTACAGCTCTGTTCTGAAGTTTCTTGATGGTACCAGATAACCCGATGACTCTTGGTACCACTGTTTTACCGTCTATTTGGGTTAGGAGGGTGAGGGCCGTCCAGATAAGTCTGTAATGTTGTCTTGAGATTCTTAGGATTGTGAGAGTCGTCTGTGTAGAGTAGTAGATCACTACGAAGTGTTTTGATCAATGGATGTTGGGTTTATTATGAACAGGAACATGAACTTCGACGTACCCTTGAAAGAACTGGCTACTCTACCCCAACCTTCATCCCCAAAGAAATCTTGTATACAATCCCTGACAGCTCTGAATATCGTTGCTGTCCCGTTATCATCCTTGAGAAGATTTGGTGCGTTGAGAGGTATCATAAAAGGGATCGATGGGGTTGGGAGGAATTCATCTTCTTCGTCGTCTTCGTCTTCGTCGGTTTCGGATGGTAGTGGTATTCCACTGTTGATTTTTTGCTCTCCGAGGTTTGGATTTGGGTTTAGGTTCGAGGGTTGGAGGAATTCTACTAGTAGATGGCGGTTTTTGAATCTTACCATTGTGGGTTGTTGGTGAAGTGTATAGCAAGACTTAAATTTCAGTCATTGGCCTGGTTATAATAATTCGAATATATTTCATCTTTAACTGAATGTCACGTGATCTGCGAGTACTAATTTTGATTGAAGCCCGGCCTAACTGAAAGCTTGAGTTTAGTGGAATGGCATGCATGCATGCATATTCAATCTTGGAACTCTCCAAACGTTTATACAGAAAGATCTGGGGATAACGGAAACACTAGGCGAAAGGAGAATTAGAGTAGATCCACTGCGGTGAGATCGGAGGTCATTCTCCCTTAGCTTTGACAGATCAGCTTTTGGTCGAGACATGCAACCTCACTTTGGGAGAAATGTTGAACAATTTCATGTACGGTATATCGATTTCGGGCTGTTTAACGTCTTTGCACCTTAAGATGCACGGCTTATTCAGCTTGAAAAGAGTTGTTAATCGCCAATAAGTACTTGTCGACGACCTCAAGAATCCGAGATTCTGAAATGCTAAATCTATAGTTTCAATGTTTTCGATGGTCAATCGACAACCGATTAGGTTGTAATCAAGCATTCTTTTAGACTACAGATCTTTACTCAAGTGTTTTACCTTATCAGATTAGAAGTCTTAATGATCTCATTCTCGATCCAGATGATATTTATTAGGTTCAGCTAAAACGACGGACATGACGACTCATGAATCATACTTACTGTACGTGTTCAGTGGTTTTAACCTAAGCTGCGATTGTCGCCATTCAAACCACTTGATTGACATCATCACGATAACTTCGTGATCAACAAATATATACTAAAGAGATCAATGATAAATCGGCCGACACTGTATAGAAATATCCCTTCACAAATAGATAATCTGGTAAAAATAGAATATCTCAACTGAATGCGATGCCAATCTTCTAATCTCAGATAACCCCCAAATTCTGACTAATCATCGACTGGCTGGAATCCCAAAAGTGCCTCATTCCTGATCGCCATTTATTGATCGAGGTAAAATAATTCCCAAGAAAAAGCAAACCTCGGCCGATCGAAAAGAGGCGTAGAGGCGTGAAACCAAGAAACGGGAATTGATGATGAATATTTTGACGTTCGGCCGATTTTCACTATCTGATAACCACAAGGTAACATACTCCTTCTCGCCTCGAACAAGCTGAGAGTATTCAATTAAAACTCTGGCATTGGAGCAGCAGCCATCGTGAAAAAAAATTTCAGCAATGTCTTGGCTAATTTCTGGAACCTTTGAAAAATCCATCAATTGCGGAATTGATGGTTTAGCGAGAAGGTCGGACGGGGAGGGGATTGGGGTGAGTGCGAGGTGGGTGTGAGTACCATGTTGTTGCCTTTACTGCGCAACTAAGGTAAGTTGACCTGCTCCTGTTTAACCCGAAAGAGAAGACAGGAGACAGGTCTTATCAGATTAACGCACAGACCCTCATCCCTCTTATCTGATTATGACCCCTAACGCCAATTACTCGAAGCGGTAATAAAATGATGGTAGATGTATAAATTTCATGGAGCGCAAACATCCTCCTTCCTCTCTCCTTCTCCTTCTCTTTTCTTCCCTTCTTGATTCCGATTTTATAGTATAGTCAAGTAAATAAAAATTTTTAAGATCGCTTAGTTAAATACGTTTTAATCCATTCATCATTCAGTCATTCATCCCTTCTTCTTCCTCTTCCTCACCTTCCTCATCTTCTTCTACTTCATCTAATTACCGTATACCTTCAACTAGATCTCCTCTATTAAGTAGACAACCTTCACCTTCCCCTTTACATTACCATTCTCAATCATTACATACAATGACTGAAGTCTCTTACGGTACCAACACTACCGCTAACAATCTCGATTCACATGATCAAGATCATCACGATAAACAAAAACTCCCACCACCCAACGATTACGAATATGACGAATCTGATACTTCCTCTGTTGAAGTTATCACCGGTGTAAGTAAAGTTGAAGCTGCTCAAGCTGTTTGGTAAGTACATTACTACTCATTTTAACACGTTTATATTAACTAACACTATTTCTCTCTCTAGGGGACCGAAATCCAAATGGTTCTTGTTCGTTGGGTACGTCATTCGATCGATTAACCGTACATCTCTAACAACATCTCTTTCAGTATCGGTTTAGCTTCATACATCTACTCTCTTGATGGTGAGTACTGTTGATCAGTTTTTTTTGTGGGAAAACTCTCCCGCCATTTAAACTTCAATTGAAAACTCTCACTAACGTTGTATCAGGTGTTACAACATGGCAATACCTCTACTATGCGTTAGTCGATTTTACAATCAAAGTTGTTAATAATGCTGATGCTTCTCGATCCCACAGCACTTCATCCGTTCTTGAACATTCGCTTTCAGGTTCTATTGCTACCGCTCAAGGTATCATCATTGCCGTTGGTAAACCTCTCATGGCAAAATTGGCTGATGTGTAGGTTAATCTACATGGACAAAAACTTTGACTGACTTTTCACAGCATCGGTCGTGGTGAAACTTTCATCGCTGTCACTCTTCTTTATGTTGTCGGTTACGTGAGTAAATTCACCCTTCTGTCCAAGAACAAACCCTGATCCCACAATCAGATCATCATCGCTACCGCCAATGATATCGGACAAATCGCAGCTGGTGAAATCCTTTACACCTTTGGTTACACCGGTCTTCAAATGCTTCAACAGATTATCATCGCCGACATGACATCTCTCAGATGGCGTGGTTTGGTCACTGGTCTTGTCAGCGCTCCTTTCATCATTAACAATTTTATTTCTGCCCAAGTCGCTGCCAACGTTCTTCCAAACTGGAGATGGGGTTATGGCATGGTAAATCTACATTGTCTTTATCACAAAAAATCATTGTCTAACCTGTTGTTTCAGTTCGCTATCCTCATCCCAGTCGCTTTAGCGCCTATCATCGTCGCTCTCATGTGGGCTCAACACAAGGCCAAGAAACAAATGATGATCAAGTACTCACGTCCACCAGTCACCAAGTAGGTTCATCAGACTTCAACATAAAACATATTACTAACCAAACCCAGATCATGGTCCAGAGCCACCTGGGACGTCATCCTCGAAATGGATCTCATGGGTCTAGTTCTCGTCGCCGCTTCCCTCGCTCTCATTCTTCTTCCTCTCGGTCTCGCCCCAGCTGCAAGTCAAGGTTGGAGAACACCATCAATGATCGCGATGATCGTCGTTGGTATCATTCTTTTCCCAATCTTCGTCGTTTTCGAATGGAAAATCCCAGCTAAACCAGTCATGCCAATCAGATGGTTGAAACGTGGTCCTATCTTGGGTGCTTGTTTGATTGGTTTCTTCGATTTCGTCTCTTTCTACCTTCAATACACTTATCTCTATTCGTAAGTCTGTCATTATTACCTCGGCCACAAACTAACAGTCTATAGCTACGTTTCCGTCACTCAAGGATGGTCTTACGCTAATCTCACCTACTTCTCCGCTACTCAATCTCTCGCTCTTACCATCTTCGGTATCGCTGGTGGAGCCCTCATGTTCGCCACTCAACGTTTCAAATGGATGCTTTTCGGTGGTCTGCTCATTCGTCTCCTCGGTGTCGGTATCATGATCCACGCTAGATCACCAAGTGGTAACACTGCTTCGTTAGTTCTCTGTCAGGTACTTCAGGGTTTGGGAGGTGGATTTGCAGCGATTGCCATCCAGGTTTCCGCACAAGCTGCCGTCGCTCACGTCGATGTCGCCACTGTTACCGCCATGGTTCTTCTTATCACCGAAGTAGGTAACTCCGTAGGATCAGCCATCGCAACAGCAGTATGGACCAACTACATGCCAGGAGAACTAGCTGCCAACGTCCCAACAACCAACGCCACCCTCCTAGCCGAATTATTCGGTTCCATCACCAACATCAACCTCTATCCATTAGACGACCCAATCCGTCTAGGTGCGATCGCAGCCTACCAAGCTGTCATGTACAAACTTGTCATCGGCGCTATCGTCGTCGCCGTCTTCCCACCAATCTTCTGCTTCATCTTCACGAAAGATATCAAACTCTCCAGAGCTCAGAACGCACTCGACGGTAAAGATTTGGCTGGGAGACCTACCAACGAGGAATCTGAAATTGGTCGTTCAACTTCTAGAAGTCAAGGTCAAGCTCAGACTCAGGCTCAGACTCCAGTTTCAGCATCTGCTTAGGTTCAAGTAAATAAATAGAATAATGAATTGCTTTGATCCTGGTCTGGCTTATTGATATGTCATCTTCATTCCATGTTATTCTTGGCTTTCAATCCTACGACTTGATCAATTTCCCCGTTTTCTGTTGCATCTTCATCTTCATCTTGATCTCACTTTTTATCTATTGTGACATAACTTATAATACACTTCGATGGATTACATATATGCAGGTATCTCATTTGATTTCGATGGAAATGAAATGATCTGCCACGACTTCAAACGTACTGTACGTTCCATTCCCGGAAAATGGTGGCATTGAATGTGATACGACATGACTGGCTATCATAACTCTAGGAAGATTGAGTTTTAAATTCAAGATCACTCAGCACTTATATCACAACCAGCGATTAACTTTAAAGCCAATAAACAGTACTCCCTTTTTCATGACCGTGAAGAATGAACTCTCGGGTGAAAGAAAGAGCGGATAAAAATAAAAAAGATGGCTAGTCAAAGTTATACAACGAATTCTTGCTCTAAGGAACATAGCTTATGGTTGGACTGATGCAGGAACGTCACTCGAAAATCTTCAAAGTACAAAATTTGAATTTTCATTGAGATGACCAAGATTTTGGTTAGCCATTTCACAGTGACAAAACTAACACAGTAACCCATAAGCGTTCTTCACCTACTGAGTCGCGTTTTCAGACATTGACAAGACAAATTGAAACTATACACTTAGGGACCTCAAAGGTTTCCATACTTACGGGTTCAGTTTCCTAGATTCTAATTAACTGTTACATGCAACCTGAATCATTTTGGCGCTAGGGTCTCGTTAGAAAAACCGTTCATAGTGGTTAACTAATTAGAGGTGTAGCGTGTGTTTTTGGGTGACAACTTGGTGCGAAGAGTGGTAGTCACTTCAATCATTTGTTAGACTTATCACTCCTGTGAGAAACATTTATTTTGGGGTTGCAATTGCGTAAGTTTACTTTTGATTTTGATGTTCGCAAACGCGAAAAAATCTAATTGTATGTATCTTCCTCCGCTTGTCTGTCCATCCACATAAAGAAATCCCACGGAGGATTACAACTTATTCTGTTCCGAAACGAATAAGCTGCTATGTTTTCGTCTTCGGTAAGTGCGAGTCACAGTCAAGTCACGGTCCAAGTCCAGAGCCAAAGAATTACACCATTTTAGTCGTTACCGTTAAGTCATCGTTTATTTTTTAAACTACCTTACTTTCCTTGTTAAATCGGATTAAGTCTTCAGTTAATGTTCCTAAAGTAAACCTAACGTATCGTGCAACGCCAAAGGGTGGACGTTGAAGAACAACGCCTGACGTAGTTGATAGTTCAGGTTATTAACTGCGTAGGAATTTCATCTTTTTTTCTTTCTCGTCCTTGCGTTCGCCTAGCTCGAGGTGAACCTCTCTAAGGGTCAAAGCTCAAGGTGGCGATCGTCGGAATAATCTCTACGCCTTCTTTCTTTACGTTACCTGTGACTTCTCCCGCTTCTCGTCACGCACAAACTCACAAAGTAAACGTAAACGCTTGGAAGAGAATTATCAAAGAACCAGGGTCAACGACAAAATGAATCAATTGCAGATTCCCAAGCTACTTTGTAAACTAACACTTCCCTAGTGAATTTCCCTGTGAAGTTCTATCTTTTTTTTTTCGATCCGGCGCGAACTTGTTCTATGACATTTGTCACGGCTGCAACTTAGTTTTCCTGGTGTATAAATAGGTTCCCAGTCTTATACATGTTTATTCTTTATTGTTGTCGATGATGATCAAACACTTGGAGTAGAATTATTGAATCTCCTTTTTGAAGTTTACTATCTTGGTAAGGTTGATAGTTTCTGGTTCTTGAATCCGTTAATTAGATTTTGACTGATTTGGTTGTTCTACAGATATCGATATATAATAATATGGAAGATCGAGGAGACGCAGAGTCGTTTACGTTTGGTAGGAGAGAGGTTGGTTTTCCAGAATCGTCTCTGGATGGAAGAAGACGATCGATTGAGTCGACAAGGAGTAGACTGTCATGTAAGTTATCATTCTCATCTGCGTTTGGTGAGATCATTGAACTAATGAGCTTAGGGACGGATTCTCTTTCTAGAGGAGGTTTACGATCGAGAAGCTCGTCTTTTGACGGATTTTCCATTTCTCAAATTCGACCCGAGACACAGGTTCCATCTCGGTTCGAATCACATCATTTCATCAGCCAATCCTCCTCCTCAGCACTCCGGAACGTTGACGTCGAACAAAGTATCGATCTCTCCTCACCACCTCCGTCACCAGCTAGAACTTTCACCAGTATTTCCATCCCAACTCATCAATTGCGCAGTCAGGTTTCTCTCGATGCCCTACCCTTCCCTCTTAATCAACCTTCTTCTTCACAGTCACAATCCCATAGCCATCGATCGTCTACTATTGAAACACTGCTCGATCCTATATCGCCTAAACCCACTTCACAGTATCCCTTCAACTTCACATCCAGAATTTCGATTCCCTCTCGAAACGTAGAAAACGATCATCCCGCTTTACAGCCTCAACTTCAATCTTTAGGACACGCGATCGAATTGAATGACGATCCAACACCCCGAAAACCGATTCAAGAAAACTTGGTTGAATCCGATATCAAAATTCGTTCGACTAAAGGTGTAATAGGTTTAGGTGAAGGGTGGGCAGGTGGACCTCAAGTCTCTCATGGACGTTCTAGATCTTGGTTCAAGAAGACTAAAAAAGTTTATTCAGATCCATTAATGTTATGGCAAACTGCCGACTCGGTTCCTACAGGTCCATCCAATCCTTCACCTCAATCGAGACTTCGATCAACTTGGAATAAATCTCGTCAAGCTTTGTTTTCAGCTTCTACACCTGCTTTACATGGTCATAACGAAAAATCTTCAACGATGGATCGAGCTAAGGCTTTGTTCAGTACGAGTAGATTTGATCTTACCACTCCTACTGATGAGGGGCCGGTCACTTCATCTAGACGACATAGTGGTATCTCTTTCATGTCCAAATCAAGGAGATCTTTATCTCTTGAACAGGAAATTAAAACTCCTCGGATACCAGCTTCACCATCTATGCCATCGCTTCCTTCAATCCAAGAACGATCGAAGAAAGGTCGTTCAGCAGCCCCAGCTACTCCCATACCACCCAGATCTAGTTCCTTATCTACGTTGTCCAGTCTACCGCCACCATGGAGACCGACAAGTCTACACGTTTCCAACGGTTTATATTCGACTAGAATACCGGAAATGGACGAAACTCCTGAGCTTCCAAGTGCAAGACGTAAATCGAAAATTCGTTTGGAGATGTCTAGAACAGCGACTTTCGGCGAGGAGGTTGAACCTGTTTCTAAACCACCTGTTGTTAGGGATATCTTGGATGAACTGGAGAGCGAAGAGAGGTTCTCCGATCATGAGGAGGTTATCCTTACTCCACCTAAAATGGAGACAAAAAGAAACTCATTTTTCGGGAAAATTCGTAAAGTCGTCAAATCAGATTCGAATCGATCCATCAGTACACTCGATCATGTCCAGGTCCTCTCCTCACCTATTCACACTATCAATAACACTTCTAGTCCAATATCAACCAAGCATGTCAGTCGCTCACAAAGGGATAGTATCGTTGGTTCGATACACAATACATACGCACAAGCTATGTCTTCACATGTCGACGTCACTCAACCAAGTTATCAAACTACACAGACGGTTGCTGAGGCTTTACTCAAATTCCCAAATCCTAACAGGAACACGGTGGCCAAAGACAGGTCGAGAAGGATGTCGTGGATCCCTAAATCTTTCTTGGCAGTCAGAGATCAAGAGAGAGTTTCACCCGGAAAGCAGGTAGAGACTGCCTCGTCATTGGAGAGCGGAATGAGGAGAAAATTGACAACAAAAAGACGTGGAATCAATAGCATCGACCAATTTTCTTCCAATACTCTACCGACTGAAACGTCATTGGATCATACTACCTTTACGAATCAATCCACTTTCACGCTCAATCTTGATCTTGGACCAGAGGGTTTAGATCTTGATGAAATCATTGAATCCAGTCATTCTCGAGATTCATCATACTCTCCATCACACTCGAAGGTACCCCGTACACCTCGTCAAGCTGGTCGCAATCATCGTTCACATTCCAGAAACCCATCCATCACCATTGACATCAATCAATTTGGAGCTTTATCCTCCAGCGAATCACTTGATCACACCACGAGGGAAGTCGTTGATTTCCCTCTCCCACCTTCATCTACTCCCATTACCCCTAAAACTGGTTCACGACGTTCTCAAGAGACCCCTCGAGCATCAGCTCTTACCCCACCAACACCTATCGATGCCGAAATCGCTACACCAAGAACTAAAAGGTTATTATCTCAAGTGTTGAATTATAATCATGATTTCCCATCGACACCAGCTATGAGTAACAGTATCTCTACGATTTCTGGTGAATCATCTAGTCTCTCCACTAAATCTTCTTGGGAATCTTATAGAGCACCAAACGGTGCTACGAAATTTGATACCCAAAATTCGATTCCAGTCGGTTTCCTCTCCGAAGATGTCAAGAGATTAGAACGTTCGACTTCTGTCAGATCAGATAGATCTGAATATTCTGATGCTGATGGTATGTCGAGTCTTCCATTGATATCTTTACCTTGCTGATTGATTTGTTAGTCGTTCAAGGACAAGCTGTTCGAGTCGACATGTTAAGCCGGGCTGCTTATGTTGATATTTAGAAACGCTCTTAAGATTTCAGTATAAAATATGTGGTATTTATATTAGGTACGACATGTAGATCTTAGATGTTGTAGAATACAATGTAAATTATGTTTCGGATACCAAGAGCATTTCTGTGTAGAATGGTATAAATTTTACTGGGTAAGATTCCATGAGCTACTGAATTACTACTTTATCAACCTGGGGTCATTCTCCTGATACCGTACCGTATGCCTATATCTAACACACTGATTCCGGATTAGTGCAAGTAGCAGTAAGACCATGGTTATCACCACAAACAGAGAGGTATTTGGCTTGATTATCAAGTGTAAAATTGACAATGTCTGCCGTGGCGGTACCAGAGAAAAAACAACTGATATTCTGTAAACGCATGTTTAGTGAGTCATGTACTCGTACCGCGCCGATAATGGAATTTTCTGTTACTCACCAGAGCATGAATTGAAGGAACCAGTATTTTATATTTCTTGGGTACGAGATTTCCCCAAATGTCAGGAACTAGGGGTGGACTGTCGTCCTCGTCCAATGTGATGTTCAGTATTTGGTCGTAACAGTTCGTATCGCAAGCGAAAACTCCGTTAATCGGTATGACGTGGAGTATCTTTGGTGAAACGACGTTGATTAGGATGAGACATGATACTAAGACAATGGTTGTGGTTGATAGCATGGGAACTTCACTGCTTGATGTTGTTCTGTCTTCCCAAGATTGGACTGTACGATGTTGTGATTTGAAATTTGGACTGTACTAGTACTCTTGCTTGAATTGCCCGTCGAGCTCTCATTGTGCAGTACATATGTTAAAACAGTAAGACAGCAACCTCCTTTACTCGGTTTCTCTTTTGTTGATCTCTTTTCGACGACTCGCTCAATAAAGGATACAATTGTAAAGAAAGGGCAATGTTCGTTGTGAGACAATTATCCTGTAGCCTCCTGCCACCAACCCTTGTATCGTGGCCAAAACAAATTTTGGATCAACACCAAGAATGATTCATCTCTCATTTTGGACATCAAGTCCATAGGTAATCTACATACAACTTCACCTCCATCGTCTCCTTT
Source organism: Phaeotremella fagi (assembly GCA_001599715.1). Classification (NCBI taxonomy): domain Eukaryota; kingdom Fungi; phylum Basidiomycota; class Tremellomycetes; order Tremellales; family Phaeotremellaceae; genus Phaeotremella; species Phaeotremella fagi. The sequence goes on from BCHU01000014.1 coordinate 177,773, forward strand.
CAATCCTCCCCCTACCTTGATACAGTAATATGGCTACAATCAACAAACGCTGATGGGATCACTACAAGTGGCGAAGATACCAGTATTGTTGCCACAAGGAAGGAGATATTTCGCTGAATTATCGATAGTGAAATGGACAACGTCTTCTTTGGAGGATCCAGAGAAGGTACAGGCGATGTTCTGTAGCAGACAAGGAAAGGTCAGCATCGAATCATTGAACCAAAAACACTTACGTTCGCACCTATGGCTGGAACTATCATTTGATACGGAGAGTTCATGGGACTCCCGTTCGCATCGAGGAAAATTTGGAGTGGTTGGGTGGTACTGCAGGATTCATCGCATGCTGAAGCACCGTTGATGGGTTGAACTTGGATCGTTCCGCCGTAGACATTGACCAAGGTTGAAGCAATGACGAAGAGGGTGGTGATGGAGAATAGTTCAGAGAACATTGTTGTTATAAAAATAGTTCAGTTTGTTTGGTGATTGGTTGTTGAGTTCTTTGAAGTAGAGATGATCGACTTCGAGTTAGATAGCTCTTCCATGAGATCTCTGATTCCCCCCTCAATTTATATCTGAATATCGAAACTGCTCCTTTGTTTTACGTTGATGAGGAGGGATATTCAAAGGGTTAGCGGTCGCCGATCAAAGGAGTTCATACTAGTGAGGTTTCACTAATTTCAAACTAGGTTGCACATGGTACATAATGTATAGAGTACGTTCTCATGCGATCGAGAAGATTCCAAGTGTTTGAAGGGAATGGTGCGACAAGGCGATGTGACTTAGAGGGAGGAGAAAGTGGAGCAGTCAAAGGCATTACTTGAAACATTTCATCGTCGTTTCTCACCACTATGCGTCACTTTATTGGAGATTATGCGTAAACGGACGATTCTCACGTATTGATGCATTTCGACTTTCTTATTTTCATTAGAATATTTATCGTACAACCACATCCTGATTCTTTTCATCAACCATCAAATCGTCTACTGTATTGTCATTATCCATCTACATCTACATCCCTCTATGTGCCAACATAGCAGCAGCACCAGCCGCGAACCATCTCAAACCTTTAGTCTTCTGACTACCTTTACCTTTAAGACCGATAGATTCAAAGCCAGCCGAGACAGCAGCAGCTTGATTTCCACCACCAGTACTGGAAGCTGTTGCAGCTGTCCCTGCACCTGCACCGGCTGCTTTGGAGGCTGCAGTTGATGTTGAGGATGTCGATACTGATGCTCCTGGTACATCTGCTCTAGCAGAGAGTTGGAAGGTATTCGCTTGAACGTTGGTTTGGAAAAAGACGTTTTTGAGGAATGTATCTAAGAAAGGTTAGGTTGGGGTTGTAATAAGAGACATACCTCCAAGAAGCCATGTTACATCGTCCGTTACTGTTCCAGCTGACACTGATGATACGCAATTACCGAGAAGATTGGTGGGATCGACAGGTTGGAAGATAAGATCCCTGGCGTCGATTCTGAGGTCGGTCATGTCAGCTTATGTTAGTCTTTCATAGGAAAAGATAAGTCTCTTACGTGAAGGCAGCACCACCAAAGGTCATTGAGACAACAGCGTTGGTCGTACATGGAATAGTGAATCCGCCATTTCCGTCACTAGATCATTTAGATGTTTATCAGCCCTTTTCTAACAGAATGAATTCAAACTCGATACTCACCTAGCTGAACCCTGAATTTGTTGGTGGAATGCAGTAGCACTAAAGGTCAAATCACATCAGCTTGCTGATCATCATCTTCGCCAAGGAATTACTGACTCTGCAGGAGGCGCCACTATCAAAGTTGTACCTAACAGTATGTTTAGTTTTCTCTCAAGGAATGCTGTGAGAATGCTTTGTCTTACCGGTATCAAGAATAGCTTGACGAGATGTAACTACGTCCATACCGTTTACTGTAACAGCCGCCATTGCAGCTTGCCAGAATCCGTTGGTGGAAGAAACCTTCAATGTCTACCATCGAGATGAGTAACCACCTCTCTAAGTGAAATTGGTAACGACAATGCTCACTTGTGTAGTTGCTGCATTGATCTTGCTTGAATCACCTGAACCGAAAATGATTTCTCCATCATTCGTACCATCAGCTGAGCATTTATTAGTGAAAATTTTACCAGAGATGTGTCTTACATACCGATACGTCCTAGTGCATAACCCATGATTGCTTGTTTGACAAGACCTGCCGAAGCTAAACTGTCGATAGGAGTTGCAGTACCTTGCTGTGAGAGCGTCTAAGGGTAATTATCAGAACTCCTTCTATCAAACTAGTCTGAGAGATCTACTGACATTGAAAGCTAATCCAACTAATCCATCGAAAGGAATAGTTGCCGCTGAGAATTGAACCGTTTCCTATCATTTGAATTCAGTTGATCGTCTACAATGAGAAAAGAGAGTTCTCACTTGGGTGGTAACTCCAAATACATGATTACTGACTGTCATCCCAGCGATTGACATGGTATCCGAACAAACGGTACCTGCAACACTACCGGCACCATAAGTAACGGAGAAAGCTTGAGTTGAAGCCTCTGAATGTCCAAGTTAGTGAATGACAATCTATGTTTTTGGCAGAAAGTTCTTACTGAAGGTACTACTACTCGCTGTTCCTAATGTTTGATGTTTACCACATTGAGCAGCAGAGCAAGCTCTATTTGAATGTTAGTACGGCTATGCACCTGTGAGAACGATTTGTGCGTACGAAGATGGAACCCAAGTATCAGCCGACCCAGAGTCCATCAACATCAAGAAATTTTGTGGCGGTGTGCCCAATTGAATTTCTGCCATGTATCCTGTTGGTTGTTAATGGATTGATACATGATTTACGCTGTGAGGACATACCAGCATCATTCGCTTCGATCTCATAATCCAAACCTCCAGTTACCAAAGCACTCGAAGAATCAGTGACTGTATTACCCTGTAAAGCCTTCAAATCGGCATTCGAAAATCCATTGGCGTTACTACCAGAAGCTAAACACTTAGTTCAATAAAGGTTCTTCTAGTTTGTCGAATATATCACTCACCACCAACTGTAATAGTAGCACCACCACCTGCAGCAGCAGCAGCTTTAGTAGCAGCAGTTACCTTCGTTGCTTTAGCGGCATTGTTGACAACAGCTTTTTCACCAGTTATTTCTTCTGGTTTAAACCATATTCTCTTTGCAGCTGTACCATCGCGTTTTTCAATTTGACCGTTTTCTTCTAAAAGTGCTCTCTAAAAATGTTATCAGCTTTGTACTATGATTAGTAAATGAATGACCTACTCGTTTCTCGTATCTTTCACGAAAGAATGATTGATCTGGAGCTTCGGTTTTGGCTGATTGACCATTAATTTGAAATTCGCCACGAAGCCAGCTGATAACTCACTGAATTTATGTAGACGTTTGATAGCCGAATTATGATGACGTTGAAAAGCTAAAACGGGATGCTAATATCAGACATTGATCAGCTGTGTACCCAAGGGATGAATTGTAGAAACACACCTCCCCATCCCTTACCAAAGGGACTTTGCGAAGTTTTAATCGGTGAACAGGTTCTTGCTCTACTGGGGCGGCTATCGTGACACCAACCAAAAGATGAAGGATCGCGAAGAGGGTGAAAGTTGAATAAATCATTATCAAAATAGAATAATAACTAAATAAAGGAAAGTGAAAAAAAGAACGCTTCTATCAACCAGTGATGAAGTTAAAGAAATGATCAATGAAATGGAAACAGAAAGAAAAGAGAAGAAAAACAGTCCAGCTGTGAAAAGAAAAGATGAAAACACTAAAAACGAAAGTCAAATATCAAGTATATGTACGAATTCAATGACAATAGAACGTCAATCATGATATTAACGCAAGGGGTATATATAACACCAATCCACTCGCAGTCGATATCGTGGGTATCGTTTGGTCGTCAACCAAGATTCATCGTTGTGAGGCAAAACCAGTTTCGGTCGCCTTGAGATGAGATTCATTAGCGGTGCTGTAGTTAAGGGGAAGTGAAATTTGAGCATTCAACTTTTGAGATGTTTTGGCTTGGTTTCCTTGGTACGCTTTTGTGAGGTAAGCGCAGTCTGTTGCTTCTGGTTGTTCTTGAAGTAAGTATACATGGAGATGCTGGATCAAATGAAATATACTTGTACTTACTTTACTTGAGGTGCCACATTGAGTATTCCTTTCACGTGGTAAATCGCCGTCCTGCTATAAGTAAGACTGCTGCTGTAAAAACCACCATAAACATCCATTCTTTTCAACCATCCATCCCCATCTAACACGACCCACAATGACATCCTCAACAACAGCATCGGAATCACAAATGGAAGCTGCAAGAGTACCTATAGCATGGAGAGATCAATGTTCAGCGTTAGTTGGCAATATCCGTCAGGGTGGAAGTGGAATCTAGAACTGACCATTGTTGGAATATAGATTATTGATCCCATTGAATATCTGTAGACATAAGAAGATCTATCAACCTTGGGAATGTGAAGATGAGAGGTGAGTGCAATTGGAGTTGGTTTATTTTATCTCAACATTTTGTATTGGGGGTTTTGGACCTATCGAATTTCGTTTGAGGTTGATAGTTTGCATTTGGTTTTCATTGTTCTCTTACTATTTTTTTTCATTCAATATAGGTAGACTGTTACTAACGATAAACCCCCTTTAGACACGGTTACGAAAAGTGAGATACAGATTCAATCAGTAAATACAAAGAAAATACTGACACCTTGCCTTAAACTCTCAGATGCCAATATGACGAGTAAGTAATCCCTCCTCAACCTCCTATTCAAATCATCAAAACTACAACTAATCATAACCAAAAAAGCTACATGGCAAGGATGAAACAGCTCTCCCGTCAAAAGAAAGCAGCTGCAGAAGCCGCCGATGAAGAGTAGAGATTCAACATCACACCTAGAGGTCAGTTTGTATAAGGGGAATTTATGTAACAAAAATCGTCAAAAAAAGGATTCAAAAAGCTACATCACTGTTACACTATAGTGTATCCTTTACAAACAAATGAGAATTTTTGAGTAGAGCTACTGAAGATTAAACTAATTATACGAAATATCAACAAAGTCATAATAAACAAACATACTTTACTTTATCCTACTTTACATCGTTACTCTTAACTGTTTTAACAGGTAAAAGGGAACCAACTAAAGCCCCAATCCCAGCTAAATTATTTTTACTGTTCTGAACCAAATTCCTTCTTTTATTCGAATGTGAAGGTCCAGAACCGTCATGTTCGTCAATAACGAAACTATCATCAGAGAGTTCACTATTCGATCTATCCCTTGTTTGAGGTGATTTATGGGGTGATCGACTACCGTCAGATAACATCGACCAAGATTCTTCACTCCCCTCGTGACCCTCCCTATCTCTTGATAGAGGTCGTGAGGGATCGTTACTGTTATTGTTACTGTTACTGACACTTTCTCTACGTGAACTGGAACCTGATTTCCAACCTGGTGATTTTATTGAACCAGTTATTGACACCCGTCTAGGTTTTTTCGTTGAGGCATCTGATTGTCGACGATTAGAGGTCAAGGGATGGAGAAGCGTCGTGGTGACTTTATCTAACGGGTTGGAATCTTTATCTTTATTTGCTGGTGGGGGTTTGATGATTGATTTGGCGTATTCCTAAAATCAAGCTCAATCAGAGGGAATTCCTGAAGAAAGTTGGAAAACCTACCAGATCTCGATAAATCGCTTCAATCGCACGAGAAACCCCATTCTCCTATTATCCAAATCAACATATCATCCCCAATGAAAGGTATGGAAAACATACCTTCCGAATCATAGCCCCAACAATCTTAGCTTTCGCGATCTGTTTCTCATCCGTCGTAGCTTTTATCAAAGCCTCAGCTAGATGTTCAGCAGTCAATTTCCTAACTGCCGAACCGACGTTCAAAGATTCCACACGTTCAGACCAGAAGGCTTGATCTCCAAAGAAAGGTTTGATGATAGTTGGCTAAGAGGGTTAGATACAATCCAAGTTTTCCTTGAGATGTTAAGGATACTTACAATACCAGCTAAGTGTTTGTCAGTATCCAACTTCTTGCTCGTTGACGTGACTTACCTCGTAAACTCGCACCATTGGTTCCTGCACCACCGTGATGACAAGCAGCGTCGATCCTAGGGAATAACCAAGAATGATCAATAGAGTCGATAGAGCTACACTGGATGTCAGTTTTGAAGCCTCAATCTCCGAAACGACTAACAAAATCTCAGGAGGATATTTGATCCCATCAGCACCACTCTTATCATCAGTTTCATCCTTCCCACTCTTGCCCTCCGTATCACCCTTGTTCCCCTCCTTCGTATCTTTACTTCCACGATCTGACCATCCCTTTGACAAGATCGCATGTACACCAGAAGCAATGACCGCGTCGACGACGCAACGTGTCATCTCCTCCGGATCTGAGACTACGATAGACCCAAATCCTCTGTTCGGAATTCAGTATATATCTCAGAATGAGGGGATAAAAGATGGTACTGACATATAAACAACTTTTTTATCATTTTTATGAGCGTTATCAATAAACTCAAGTAATCCTTCCGGTGGAGACCATTTCTTTTCTTTTTCCTTTGCAGCTGCTTCATCAGCGTTCTCAAGGAACCAGTATCCAGTGACGTGGATCCATTCAGTCCAATCTAAAGGTGGTGGAACAACGTTTGGTGAAAAATTATATAGAAACGGGACTAGGACTCGGTCAGTACAACTAAAACTCAACCACTGATATAGACCCACTCTTGTGTTGTTCGAGTTTATCGAAATTCGTCGGATCGATTTCCAACACTTTTCTTCTGAATCTGTTGATTTGACCTGAGATGGCTCTCCAGAAAACTTGATCGAACATTGTATAAGTCATGTAATTGTATGCGCCACCTCGTTTGTGTTCCGGAACGGCGAAGGCGTGTGGATAAGCTCTAGTCCTCGTCCAAGGCATCTATTCATGATTTCAGCTTGCTTTTCACCTGTATGATAAGGTGGTTGAGCTCACGGTAAAAGCTCTGAAATAAGGTATTCTCAGAGCTTCAGCTATATGTATCCCACCCATCGCACTTGGTGATTCAATAAGTAGATCAGAACCCTGACACGCTTCCCAAGATGAATTCAACAAATCATCGAGCCAACCTCGGAACTAACTATTGTCAGCTAATTTCATTGCAACAAAATACAGAACGTACCTTCTGTAAACCCTCTTTCAAGAATGAAACAGTGAACATCCCATTATCCACACACATCTGCATCAATTCAGCGGGATCACCACCAACAGAAGCGAATTCGATCCCGTGCTACCCAAGTATCTATTAGTATAATCCATCAAAAAGAAGAAATTCGACTTACACCCTCAACCCAATCCTTGTATTCCCCATGAGAAGCGATTCTAGTATGATGACCCTCAGCCTGTAAACCTTTACACAAAGCGATATAAGGTTGTACATCTCCTCTACTACCAATAGTCAAACAAGTAATTCTCATGGGTTCGGGTTTAAATTCCAAAAAAGTCGATGTGGTACTTTCGAACAATGGAGAAGGTGAAACCAAAGGTAAACCATCGTTTGAAGTTGATTGTGAAGAATCTAAAGTCATCGATGTGGATTCATCTAAATCGTCCATCACTCTATCATGTAATTTTTCAGCGTCCTCAGACGTGACTATTGGATTTCGTGATGGTGATTCAGCGTTCAATCTGACTGATTCCATGCGTTCTTCCAATAACGTTACGCAAGCTTTCCTTCTTTTCGATGATGAGAATTCGAGGAAAATCTCTTCATGGCCTTTGATCACAACTATTAAACCGTGATGACCGAATCGGAAAGCTTTCTGAGCTTTCAAACCGTACAGATCTCTTATTGGGATCATCATCTGTAAAAGGGTTAGCTACTTCTATCAGCAGAGAAACTGCAACTAACCTTGGTCTTGTAAAGCAATTGAGAGGAACGGAAACAGAAAAAATTGGTAGAAACGAAGAATCTACCGGAAACCGGTAAAACTCGATACAGATAACCAGGGAAGTCTGAAATTCATACGTTAATACTTGACCCCCTCAACACCGAAAACCACTTACGATCAATCAATTCTTCCTTCTCAGAAAGTGAAAACACGTTTCTAAATTTACGTGCAGTTTCCATATCCTCTTGAAACCCACTTTCAGATTTTTCCATCATCGAGAAATGACCACCGGTAGTTGTTCGACTAGAACTAGAGATATCCGAAGTGAAAGACAATCTTTGTTTCCTTTTCGAATCACCGTCTCCAGCGTTGGGATTAACGAATTCATCATCACTAGTTCCGTAATCTTCATCATCTTCTATCATAGGTTCAACGACTTCTTTCACCGTCTCTCTCGTACTCGTGGTAGGCGGTGATTTACCTAGATTAGATTGTGATGAGGGTGAAGTACCGAATAACCTCGATGCTGGATTTTTGATCCACTTCGATCCCCACCCGCTGGGTTTATCGTTCTCCATACTAGGAGGTGGTCGACCCGCTTGACGAGGTGGATAACCGTCATCTTCAACATCGTCCGATACCTCAGGTTCAATTTCGGTGAATACCGGTCGTTGACGTAGAGTCTCCAAGGAATCGTTAGATTTCTTATGCGATCTACCGATAAATGGAATAGGTATTGATGGGATTGGAATGGATATCCCACTTGATTCGTTTTCGTTTGAATCCTTCGATGTGAATGGTCGAAGTACTGAACCGATTTTTGGCAGGGTGAGATTAGTGAGATGATGCGTTAGACCTTCAACCTCAGATCGGTTCCTCTTGATGGTGGCAACACTACCTTCCATGTTCTCGTTGGCTGCTTCTAACGAAACACTCGATTTGACACGGGGTAAATCAGAGGGTGGTCTGGCATCGAGTAATTGTTGGATGGAGTTGAGAGCGTGATCGTTATCCTGGAATGACGCGAAGAAGTAGCTATCTACTGACATCTGATCGTCTGAATCGACCACTTTGATCTGTGCAAGTTAGCTATACATTCTACCTAAACTCAAGATCATATCTTACCTCAATAGTCTCTGCGAATTCCAACGTAGGACTTTTCTCAACCTCCAAAATAGCTTCGAGAGGGATGATAAGCTAATTGGATTTTAGTCAAGGACAAAGTAAAGTCAAAAATGATTGAACCAACCTTGACACTCTCCCCTTCATGTTGAGTTTTGAACATGACCTTCTGAATAGCTTTAATCCAGTCATCCCGACTGGATTCAGTATCAGCAGTAAAAGTATAATTCCGTTCCGAAGTTCGAAGTTTGAATCTCGTTTCGTCAATAGCATCGCAACTAGACGCATATTGAAGAGAAACATTGCCTTTTGGGAAGTATGGATCCTGTCAATCTGTCAGAGGGTTCTACGGGATTTATAAGTGTGACTTTGACTTACCGCTGTACTTTCGTACCAACTGAGTACATCGTTCCGTAACACGAACCAATATTTGGTATTCAGTTTTGTACGAGATGCCTTCTTTTGTAGAGGACCGGTTTTGACTATAACATTCTAAGAGTATTAGATATGACTCAAAACTGTGGATTTACCTCTTTATCAGGCATATGAGCGAAAAAGCATATATGTCGTTTCGTCAGATACATATATCCCTTGAGCACTAAACACGTCAGTCGGGGGTGGAAATGGAAATCTCGAGAACACTCACTGACGCTCCTCAACAACCAACATCTCATTTCATCAAGTACCTCTTCCCTTTCAGCCAATCCAAATACTTGCATCAATTTCTGACCCAATTTCTCCCTTCTCAGATGCATCCTTTCAGCTTCAGTAGGTCTAGCCATGGTATCTTCGATTAGTTCCGCTGGACCATCAGATTCACGTAAAGCAGCGGAAAGATTTCCATCGCTTGGAAGTTCGTCTGTCTTCAATCCTGGTTGGTCATCTAAAGCCGGTGCTAAAGTCATTGAACCTTGTGCAGCTCTATACATCTCCTCCTGCTCTTCTTCGCCCGCTATCGTCTCTTCTTTCGCTATCCTATCAGAAATCTCTTGACGAGTGATACTGTCGGATAGAGGTTCGCTGCCTGAACTATCAAGACTAGTTCGACTTTCAGGTTCGAACGGATCTTCTAATTTCACGGTTTCATCTGGAGAAGCTAATTTTTTCCGTAATTGATAATTCAGTTCCGATCGGCCTGGTGAGTGAGCACGTCGAGCTATAGTGTTGGCTCTGAAAGGGAATGATAGGAGTCGACCTGTTTCTCTGAGATCATGAGAACTAGGTTGGGTGGTTTCAATAGTTGGTACCGCCCTCGCTGTAGAATGCGGGGCATATACTGGTCTAATGGTGTGTAGTGAAGAATGAAGTCGGGAAGCTGAGTGGAAGAGTTAGTCGGTGCGCTGGAACATTGAGAATTTTGACCTGCCTTTGGGTCTGGATGGTTGTTGAGATATCACTGAGCCTGCTACCAGACTTTGATCTTTATCTTTTTGACGGATAGTCTTCGCCGTACTCTCCTCGTCACTCGACAGCTCATCTTCGTCCTCGGCTTCCCACGGTAAAGCGTTCAAAGCCGATATCAAAGCTGATGTTCCCATACGAATCTGTTTAAGCAGACGGTTGATTAAAGTGTGCATGATGAGGAGAAAGGTGTAGTCAATATCGGCAGAGTGATTAGTGATGAGGAAGGGGGTTTGATGGAAGGGAAAAACATGAGTCAGTATAATTCATAGCTTTTATAACTTGAGTGGCCAAGGGATTTCAACAAAGGATCCTTCTGATCCATGAGTCTGAGTTTGAATCAAGTACGAGTACTTTTTATACCAAGGAGAAGACTCTCAATCTCCATGCACTGATTTTGGGAAAAAAAGCAGTGCCCGAAAATCCCACGCCAGAGGTTTGTTAAAATGACTCACAGAACCCATTCCACTGATGGCCGTGAGATCCGGACGAGAGGGTTTATTTTGACGAACTTCGTCGACCAATTTATCGTTGTTAGATGTTGAAGATATATTTTTAACTGTATCTCCACTATCTTGACGTCGTGTGACTGATTCATCGATGATATTCGAATGTGACGAACCGTTCCCTTCCGATTCCCCAGATACAGATACCTCATCCAGCGGTGTCCCAGATATCAAAGGTGATTGTCTATCATGAGGAGGAGATAGTAGATCTTGACCGCGTTGTTGGATCGTTTCATGAGTTACATCACTCACGCCACCTTCGTTCATGTTGGGAGCTGGATTCGATGGGAAAACATGTGCTGTCGCGGTTTGAACAAAGTTATCTGCTGCTGGATGTGATTGTGGATTGGAATTGGAGTGTGAAGGTGATGTGTCGTTGGAGTCATTTCTGGCTTGAGGGAAGGGTGGTAAGGGATTATCTGACATGGTGGGGGGGGTGATGATGGTGATGATTGTTGATGACGCAGTTGATTGTTTCGAAAGGTGACTATGTGAATTAGGTGGGTGGTGGGTGATGTGACTGAGAGTGATGGGGTGTTTATTCCACCTATCCTATCCTAGTCTACACCTTTAAATGTGTTGTTGTTGTATCCACTACGTTGTTCACTATATCTTTATCCTTTGTCGTCACCTAGAGTGTCTTTGTCGTCATCAATTGTGCTGTCGCTCCTCCTGTTTACGTTAATTGAATGACCTCATAAGGTAGGTAATCTTAAGTGGGTGGTCTATTTAAATTACTTCATTCGCGACTGATTTGATTTGTTTACAATTAAAAGTTGACTCAACCAACCAACATCCACAATGGATCAAGATTATATGGACCAAGAACATTCTCCACCACCTCTACCCCCGAGATTCGAACTTCCATCTTCCACCCCAGCTATCATCCCGTATCCAAATCTGGCTCCAGATTCAACCCAGTTCCAAAGAAACAATTTCGTCCCACAGAAACGTAAATTACAAAGAGTTTTGTCCGCCGAAGAGAATGGTCCTTCTTTGAAAATGTATCTCAAAAGACGTTAGTATCAGTTAGCCGCTGGCCATAGCGTTGTGACTGATGACATTTAGATTGGGGCCATGACAGTTTTCGAGGTCAACAGGAGGAAATTTGTAAACATGTCATGAAAGATCATGATGTCCTTGTTGTTGCTCCTACGGGATTGGGGAAATCGTCAGTTAGATGAAACTTATACTGTGTCATAACTGATAAAGTACCAGTGTCTGCTTCCAAGTTCCAGCAATAGCTAAACCGGGTATCACATTGGTCGTGTCCCCTATTATTGGTGAGTTACATAGAAATTTTTATTCAGTCATGCTTACCCCAGACTCTAGCTCTTATGAAAGACCAACTCCAAGGTCTGCAAGCTAAATCAATTGAAGCCGCAATGCTCAGTAGTAAATCAACTCCAGACGAGATGAAAGAGGAGAGTGATAGAACCTTTTCCACATACTTGTTCTTACCCTCCCTAATACAGGTCTCACGACAACTTCGTATGGGCTACCCAACTCTCAAATTACTTTATGTCACACCTGAAAGAATGAGTAGTGACAGGTTTCGAGCGGATTTGAGAAAATGTTATGAGAGGAAACATCTGAACCGATTGGTTATTGATGAGGTCAGTGAGCGTTTCGTAATCTGTCAAGTCGATATTAACGGAGATCATCTCGCTTAGGCTCATGTTATTGAGGTATGAAATATCTGTTTGTCTCAATTTCATGCTGATCCGATTTACAGGAGTGGGGTTTGACTTTCCGCAAAGTCAGTTATTTCGTTTTCTGAACCGACATCTGTAACTGACAAACGAATACAGGAATACAGGAAATTGAACGATTTCCGCAAAGACTTTCCAACTACACCCATCACAGTACGTCAGATAGTTGACTGACATTACGTTCCACCGCAACTAATGGCTCCAGGCATTGACGGCTTCTGCTACTGAACAAGTCCGAGAAGATATCTGTGGCTTACTGGGTATGAAAGAAGGAGAATGGGCTCAATTTGTGGATCCAACCAACAGGGTGAACTTATTCTATGAGGTAGGTCAGTCTTTACTAGGCATCATAAGACTTACACCTCTTGTTACTCTAGATACGACACGGGAGCAGGGGGTTCACATCCTCGTACAAAGCAAACAATATTGCTGACTTCATAACCGCCTGGAGACCCGAGGCTATGGCACGAATGCAGAAAGTTGGAATAAACGTACCCTGCGTAACAGGATTAGTTTACTGTCGTTTTAGAGCTGCTGTAAGTCTAGCTGTGCGTCGCCTAATTTTGTCAGCTAACTTATGATATCAGTGTGATGATGTAGCTCAGATTCTGAACTCGAGAGGTATTAAAGCTAGAGCGTATTATGCTTCGCAGAAGGAGGAAGACCTTACGGCCGCTATCAATGACTGGAAAGAAGGGAGAGTGGAGTGTATTGTCGCTACGATTGCTTTCGGGATGGTATGTTTAGCTGCAATCTTTGGGTACTTTGACAGCTAACACCGATAGGGTGTTGATCAACCCAACGTTCGTTACGTTGTCCATTATGATATTCCAAAGAGTTTTGAAGGTACGTCGAGTCGCTTGTACTGGGACTGTATCTGATGAGACTATTACAGGCTACTACCAGGAGACAGGGCGGGCTGGTCGTGATGGACATGTGAGTGACTTGACTCTGATGATGCACAACAATTTACCATGAAACAGTTGTCAAAATGTTTGATGTACTTCTGTGAGTGATGACTGATGACATAAGGTTGAACCCCCACTGAACCTCCCCAAACCAGCTCGCGAAGATGCTCAATCCGTTCGAAATTCAATCCAAGCAGATGCGGAGAAAGCAGCGCGTAAAGAAAATGGATCTAATGGCTTGGATGAGGTCGAGGTTTCCACCGCTAAACGAAGATGTGTAGACAGTTTCAAACAGGTATGTGTACGTGTCGAGACTGGCTGACCTTTTTAGCTTTGGCACTACGCTGAAAATGCACAAACATGTCGCCATGTTATGATCTGTCGTTATTTTGGGGAGGTGATCGATGTTCAAGATCCCAATGTCAAGAAGGCATACTGCGAGAAGATGTGCGATGTGAGTCGGGATGTATAGCTTGTTGAAACCTATTAACCGACTTCTATTCAGATTTGTGTTAATCCAGGAGCAGTTTCACGAGGTACTACCATAGTCAACGACGATATTCCTATGGCGTCTCAGGTAGTTCCCTACAAGAAAAAGGTCGCCACAATCACCGAAATCTCGACCCCTGATATGTCGATAGCAAATTCTCTGGCCGAGTTATACTCTTCAGACAAAGAAGACGATCCTCCTTCAAGACCAACATCTAGACAGTCAATTACTCAAGAAAAGCCCTTAAAGATGCCAAGACCTGCTCCACCGCTCTTCGATGATTCACCAAACACCGCTGCCACCTCTAAAATACCAGTACGACCTGTATCTGCACCTCCTAAAATCCAAACCAGTCGTTGTCTTACTCCGAAAACTTATCTCGCAAGACCGATTACACCGATTCGTACCCCAACACCTCTGGGAGCAGTTCGACCCATCGCTCAATCAAAAACTATAGATGATATGGCTGGTGAAGGAAGTTTCGCGCGGCCGTATGCTGGACCCGCTGATCCGGAGAAGAGAAAGGATTGGGAGGATCGTGTTGCTAAACAGCGAGATGAATTTATGAGGGGACAGAGTGTTGAGGAGGGTTTCGCAAGCTATTATAGTGGTACGTCGACTGACGAGGTTGAAACTAAGCCACTTCTAGTTGCACCAGCACCGAGAAGATCCCAGAAGAAATCGTTCAAAACCCCTTTCCTTCCGAGTAGTACCAGTGTAAGTAACATTCCTGATAATTGTAGCATATATTGAAGCTATTCTTAGAACGTCGAACCTCAATTCCCCGCTGAGACGCCTGTTCAATGGACTGAGGAAGATCGTCGAGAGTGCTTATTGAAGCTGCAAGACAAATTGCAGAAATGTTTGAATGATGATCAGCTGGTTCGACGACTATGGAATCATTGGGGAAGGATTGAGACTGGAGAGGCGAGGTTGGTATTATTTCTTAGCTCTTTGATTGCTCGGTAGCTGATCTCTCATGTTCTAGTGTCAAACTGTTGAAGAAAGTTGGTAGAGATTTGGAAGCTTGTGAGTCTTCAGTTGACATTAGGACTTAAGAACAACTGATAACCTGTATTCAACAGTGATAGCAGAAGAGACCTCGGATCGAAAATCATATCGTAAGTCCTAGTACAACTGCGATGCTAACGATTGAAAACAGATGATAGAATCAACAAAACCGTCAAAGTCATGCGTTTATTCAGAGATCCGATAGGTTGTGAATCGGTCATCAAAGGTTCGTTCGGTTATCAACCTGGTGATACTGAATATAAAGATGCTTTGGGGGATGTGGAGAGGGTTATCAGAGGTTGTAAGAGGTGTCGATGATTTTGAGTTGATGTGAACTGTATCTCTTAGCCTGGTTGGAATTTGTACTGTCACTTACTGTACTGTACTGTAACATCACATTATTGTCATCAATTCAATGTATTTTTAATGCATCTGTATGAATCAGAAACAGTCATAATCTCGCAAGTAGAGGTGCTGTAATGTGGCAAAAAAAACCCCTCAAATGACAAACCTTCCAAATTCTCTGAATTACTTCTTGTAGTTCATTGGAAGACTGGAAGTACAAACACAGTATATCCAAAAGATCAATGGTAGTGACTGTACAGCCAACCAACCCAACCTTACACTCCTTTATGCTAACGAAATAAGACATTGTCGAAACAAGACTTTTCGGATTCCCAGATACTGTAGTGAGTGTACTGCACGATATCAATTTCTCTTTATTGTCGCCGTTTCTTCCTTTTCCCACTGGACTAGTTGGAAGAAAGTCATTCTCCTGCACTTTCTCAGCATGTTTCTTTCTCGTTCTCTTCCCCACTCTTCCTTTGTTTTTTGAACTGTACTGGCTAACGGAAGAAGACCGTCGAAAGAAGTCTGTTCAAAAGAAGTAATTTGGGATTTTCGTCTACCTCTTTCTTTTCCACATCCAGCCTTTTTTTTTCGACTATTTTTGAAAGCAGATTTCCTTAGGATATCATCACCGAAACAAATTAAAGACTTACAATCATCAAGATGTCCTGCCACTCTCGCCGCCGAGAGGTCCATGTTCCAGAAGAAATCTGGTCAAGGATCATTGGTTTTTCTATGAACCGCCTTCCGGAAGATATGTGGTTATCAACATGGTCACTTTTTCAGCAACACGCATTGACATTGTGGATGACAACAAGTAAAGTAAGTGATGACCGAAAATTGATGAACTGTTACTAGACCGTACATCTACCCATACTGATATGCTGCGCATAGAAACACAATCGAATAGCTGGTTCACTCCTTTATCGATCACCTGTTGTTTGTGACTTTACAAGCTTCCTTGAAGGGTTAGACAAGACTGATGAAGAGCTCAAGGATCGCAAGTCTTTGACCAAAAGACAACTTATCAGCTGTATGGAAAATCTTCATGTGGTCATTGATTCAAGAGCTACAGAGATCCTTTACTACGATTTAGAAACCAAACACGACGTGTTGTCAATATTAAAAGCTGATGAGAAGGCGTTTAAGTCATTGAAAGAGAACATGGGGAAATTCACTAGGTTGATCAAGAAGGATCATCAGATTCTGGAGAGTCTCTCAACAGTTTCTGTTTTTCCTAACAAAAGATCTTTATTTTTAGCTGAAAGAGAAGTCCGTTTTTGTGGTTGTGATTACAGAGACGTTGGAGATGTTCTTTGCGACATTTGGAACTTTCAAAGTCAAGTTACTGCAAGCATCTCCGAGTTCATCAACCAGAGTCAACCAAAATCGTTTTGTGCAAAACAATGGAGGCAATCCAGTGTTACTGCAAATCTGATTGGATGTTTAGATCCTTTTACAACCATTGGAAACTGTTCATCAAATGATCCAGCAACCGTTTTTCATCATCGTGTCTCAGGAAAGGATAGAATGTTTTTTCATCGTCTGTCATTTTTGGTCCCAGGCAAACGAAACATTTTTTTATTCCCACCATCCAACGAAGAACGTCCAAGATCCGCCCACAATGCACAAGCCTACAAATATCATTTTGATATCTTGGAAAGCATTGAAAGGTTCAGCTCACAATTGGCTACGTTTCATGATCAGGACAGACCACCAGGAACTCAAGAAGATTTCAACTTGACAGCTCAAATCTGTTCAAGAACTACAATTGAATGCTATATTCCCGAGCTAGAACGGTTTAAGGAACATCGAACTTTCAGTCGACTCAATCGAAGGGTTAATAGAGTTCTGTCAAAATGCACCCCTGAATTAAAGTCAGAACTCATCCTCTATCACGATTGGAAGGAACATCCAATTTGTCCTTGTTGTGAGCATTATGATGATAAGGGAGATGATGATGGAAATGATAGTGCAGGAGACAATGAGGGAGTTGATAATGATGGTGAGAGTGATGATGGGAGTGATGATGAGAGTGAGGATGAGAGTGAGGATGAGAGTGAGGATGAGAGTGAGGATGAGAGTGAGGATGAGAGTGAGGATGAGAGTGAGAGTGAGAGTGAGAGCGAGGATTAAGATGAGGATGCCTTCTTGATGCCACTCAACAATTTTGCTGGGGAGGCTCCGTAGTATATTGGTTATTTGAAGGAGCTTGAGTTCGCATGATAAAGTTTCTTTCTCATTAGCTGAGATTGCTTCAATACAGTACGTTGCTCATGAATGTCTTCTCCTTTACCCACTGGACTTGAATTATCCTTGCCACATACCTCGAATTCCTCTTGCCACAACCCTCTGTGGAGATGACTACTGTACACCGATCGACTGCTCGATCTACTCGATGAGATCTAATTGATGCAAACATAATGTACAGATGTACAGAAAAGTAAATGCTTACATGAATATTACGAAACGATTGCAATATATACAGTTGATGTAGAGTCAAAAACAAGTATTGACTAACCACGCACAAGAGAAGGTAAGAATTCTACACAACATTTTTTGGCAATAACAAATCTAGATAAACCCTTAAAAAGCAGGAGCATTCATCTTAGCCCTAACTAGAACTCCATGACGAGCGATAGCAGCAGCTCCACTTGCGCTGACGTTTTTTTTCGAAGTCGATGTCGAAGTAGATGCAGATGATTTGGTTGTTGTCGAGTTAGAGGTTTTACTTGCATCGAACGCGAATGCAGAAAGGTTGAATTGAGGTTGTGCTTTATGTACAACTTTCGTTGGTTTGCTGAGTGGAGATCAGACGGATGGAACTACCAATGAAAGTGAAAGTCTTACCTTTTGGTGACTTCATTCATCTGTACCGCCAAAGTCATTGATTTAGGTCGATGTCTGATACAAACTGCCAAGATTTTTTTCCCATATGCCTATAACACGAATCAGCCACGTATTCAGCAAAAACAGAAATGAACATACGTTGATATGGCTCTGTGTTACACCTTCCACGTTTCCTAACGATTTCTCATCTGTTTACAGTGGTGTGTCAGTTTCTTTGCGATTAATCGATCACTAAAATCATATCAACACTCACTAGCTGGGTAAGTTACAGCAATCATTTGAAGAGTCTCTTCACACAATTTTGGAGCGTTTTTATCTTGTTTCACAATCTTTGAGAATAATCAGTACCGATGAAAGAAGAGATCGAAGAGCGACCCACAGAAGCCATCAATTTCGTCAACGCATCGAAACAATCGGAAGCCGGAGAAACAGTATCTTTCCTCGAAGCCACAGAATCATTCTTCTTGATATTCGTACTCCTAGAAGCGAGAGGTAAAGGTTTTGCCGGTTCGACTCTACGTTTCACAGCCAGAGGAACATCCTCCTCATCAGAGACGACAATAGCGTCGTCCCCATCCCCATCCCCATCTTGATAATCACCGTCTTCATCCTCAGTATCGCCCCAAGGACTGTTATCAAAGAAGTCGTTCTGATCCTGTAGATCCTGTAAAGAAGCCTTTCTCGCTAAAGATTTATTTTGTTTTACCGTAAACGCTTCAATACCTTTTTGAGATTTTCGACTTTTAGTGACAGCGTTTGCTTTGGCAGCTCGCTTTTTAGGTGACGACACTCGGAAATCCATTTCAAGTTTTTTCTTATCATTCAAGTAAGCCCTAGCTTTTGAACCGATCTAAAAAGAGTCGTAAGTTAGCTGACTGGGTACCCAATCTTTTTCTAACTTACTTGAATATAAGCATTAGACCAACCACCTCGATTAGCTGTATAGTATTCATCCAGAGCGTTCTCGATCAATAATGTCTGCAACAAACGCCCGGCTTCATCTTTAGTCCAATGTTGACCACAGCCGAAATGTGGGTTCCTACCCAAACCTTTATCGCCGGTACCTTTCGCACCTCTGAAACAGTCCACCGCATTGAGAATAGTGATTTTATCGTGTTTATCAAAAGCTTGAACCATTTTCAATACCTTGCACGCGTCTTCTGTGACATCTTCGACTCTGAATTGATTCTGATCTCTACTGAGACAGGTGTCGCAGCCTTGATGACAGTTTACTGAATCGAAAGTTTCATTGAAGAACGCTAGAACTTGAGATCGTCTGCAATCGGTCTTGTTGCTGCAGAACCGAAGTACTTCTTGCATACTGAGTCGTTGTCGTTCCTTCTGTTCGTATGTGAGTGTTTTGTCCTGCTGAATCATGTTGAAAATGTTTTTGGAATCTAAAATTGTTAGTATTGAATCAACGACTCTCTCAGAAGCCTTACCTGCGTATGCGAAATCTAATGAAGTGATTAGCTAATAAAGATCATCTAAACGGGTATCTAACTTACACAAAATACAATTTGAGTTGTTACCATCTCGACCAGCACGACCGGTTTCCTGATAATACCCTTCCAGCGATCTAGGAAGAGAATGATGAATGACGTCTAAAAACAATCAGTCTACTAAGCCCTATCAAACAGCGTCAAACTCACATCGCACGTCTGCTTTATCGATACTGAACAAGGTCAATACATCACTTCAAACAAAGAACATAATACGTACCCCATACCAAAAGCGACCTATCCAAGATATATCAGAAATCTTCCTGATTGAGATAAACACAAACTCACAGTAGCCACGATAATTTCAAAATCATGTTCCTGCCAACCTTCTTGAATCTTCCTTCTATCCCCTTTAGTCATTCCAGCATGATAATGCCAAGCTTCCAAACCATGATTCTCCCTCAAGTTTTTAGCGATCAACTCACATTTATCACGAGAAGAACAATAAATGATTCCACTGGCTTTTTCACCTTGAGTTTTGATGAAATTGACCATATCTTGAACGACGTTTTTGGTTTTCGGTCGGACTTCGTAATTCAAGTTTGGTCTGTTGAACGATTGTTTCAATATTTTACAACCGACTATGCCTAGACTTCGCATTATATCTTCGGCAACCTTGTTCTGGGCAGTCGCTGTTAATGCCATGATTGGAACTCCGGGATAATCCACTCGTAACTCGCCAAGACGGAGATCTGGAAGTTGATGTGGTCAGTCGAACAGTCTCCCTTACAGAATCAACGTTACCTACAATCTGATCGAAACTGAAAGAATAGAACGCAACGTTAGTCGATCAAGACCTGTGAGTAAGTTGAATAACCTACATCGTGACCCCACTAAGACAAATATTTAGCATAACATCCACATCTCAGCAAAAAAAACTCACCTGGCTAACACAATGCGCCTCATCAATAACGAATCTAGCCAGCATCTTTCTTCTCAACAGATTCTTCAATATACTCTTGATATGTCCACCCATGGTGAGCATTTCAGGGGTAACATAAACAACCTTTGTATAAGGAACAGGACGAGATAACTCCTCGTGAGCAGCATGTTTATCTGCTTGAGCGAGGTCTCCCGTATATGCTATAGCTAGGATACCTAATTTGGATAAATGTCGTGTTTGATCATTGATGAGAGATATTAATGGCGAGACGACGAACGTAACTCCTTTGGTTACGCCCATGGAGCAAATCGCTGGCAGCTGGTCTATCGAGATTATTAGTAAATTTCAACTTCTTGGATATAGTAACTTACAGGTCAACGACTTCCCTCCTCCAGTCGGCATGAGGATGAAAACTGATACGAGATTAGTCAAACAAATGTACATCCACCCACCATCCTTTCCTGCCATGGTCTCATCAACAGCTTCTTTCTGATGTAACCTGAACGCCGGTAACTTGAATACCTCCCTCAACTTCGTATTAGTCTCTTTAGTCCATGGATGTATGATATCGACTTTGACAGGTTTCGCAATAATCGGTTTAGATGGAGAAACTGAAACGGCGAATATAGCACGAGAAGTAGAGGCTTCCGTGCGTGGTTGACCATTCTTTTGAGGAGTTTTGGTGGGTGAAGGGAAATAATTGGTGATTGGTACATCCTTTCCTTGTGATTTCTTCGGGGAGGATGATGAAGGTATTTTGGTGATAGTTGATGTTTTGGTTCTTGTAGATCGTTTGACGGAGAGAATTTGAGGTGGTGAGGAAGGAGGGATGATTTCGTAATTATCGATCGGTTGTACTTGTTCATCTTCTTCTGCCATTTCAATATCGAAGTCATCCACAGGCGGAGGCGCCGAGAAGAAATTGCTATGTGAAGTCTGACGTCTGACAGTTGGTTGAATTGGTCTTTGAGGAGGTGCATTTCTGGTTGTGGTACCTGAGATCTGTTGATCAGCTTCTCGAGAATGCAAAGTGTCATCGCTGGATTGTCCTGGAGTATGTTGATTGTCCCAGCTGTTTGTGGCTGTTAATCGGCGGTTACTGTCAGATGTTTCTGGTGTGGGATAAGATCGAGAAGTCGAAGGGGGAAAAGCTGAGGCTGATATGGAAGACATGGAAGAAGAAGTCCGGAGTGGAGGAGGGGGATTGGAAGGTGTTGATTGTAAATTGTGTGCCAGAGCGGCTTTGAGATCCTTGATTCGTTTTGTCAAAAGTGATCTAAAAAGATTTTTGTCATCAAGATCTGTTCCATAGTCTCTGATTGTACCCACATCTTCATATCGACCATTTCAGAATCGTAGTCCATCCCATCGTCGTCATCGACCATTTCGGATTTCTGTTCCATCAATTCAATCTTCTCTTCTTGATTCTTGACAATCATAGCTTGAAGTTTGGCTGTAGATAGCTAATAGGTCATATCGTTTCAGCCGATGGCATCTCACAGTGTGAAACTAAAATCTTACAGCAGCTAACTTTGGATCAACGGATGTCCCATTGATTGATTCTCTGACTTTCTTACTCGAACCTTCAGATTGCACAACTTCACCCTCTGACATTCGTTTCTTACCCTTCCTATCAGCAGGTGATGCGACTAGTTGATGATCATCCATTCTGATTGGTGTGGATCTATGAAGTGAAGTCGAAGGTTGAGGAGGAGGTTGAGCTGGTGCTTTGATGACTGTGCCAAGTGTAAATGAGGATTTTCCGCAAGGAAAGCAAGAGACTCACCTTGTCCAGCTCTGATACCATTTAAAGCAAGAGATTGACGAGATCTACTTAATGGAGTCCCTTCTGAATTTAGGACAGGTGTCTAAGAAGGAGAGGTTGATCAGCACAACTATCAAAACAATGAAACATGACTCACAGAAACTCTATTACCAGATTCTGATATTCTCCCAGAACTGATTTTTGATAGTACATCCTGTAGATTATTTCTTGGACCGTCTACCATCTTCCCATGGATGTTGTTGGATCAGGGAGTGATATAAATGAGATGATAAAGTGGGAGAGAAATCAACTTTCTCATTGTTGTTGTGTAAAGATAGTCGCGTCAAACATTACAGTGGCAACGGCGTTATACGGTGTTATATCAAGTGTGGCACTACTCTTCGAAGGTATATTGACAATACGTCTGATAGTCAATATCTCTTGATATTTTATTGATTATTCACTATTCATCTCTCAGATGTCAGCTTCCTCCTCTAAACATGTTATAAAACATGTAGTCAACTCGAAGAAGACGTTGAGGTCAACTAAGATTGCTCCATCTCGAAATCTAGGTCAAAATGTATCACTTCCACAACCTCTCGTTAGTCATAGATATCTCTCGACGAAAGCTGGAAAACAACCTTCGAAAGAACGATATAATTTCAACACTTCTCTGAATTTTACGGAAGAACCTGATCCAGATGTAGGTCGTATTCTACAAACTGAAAACGTCGTATAAACCTATAACTGATGTCCAACTCAGCATGTCCACTATCGTAGAGTGACAGCTGCAGAACTAGTGAATCGTAAGGAACCACCAACGAAAGTTAAGATGTTGGTTCGAGATTTCATAGATGACAGTTTATACAACGTCAGTATCATTTATCGAAGTATTGGGATTATAACTGAAGATGACCTTTTGTTAGCCAAATTATGGATATTTCGCCAAAAACGTATCCATATTTACACCACCTTCTGAGGGATACGATTTCGGTTCTTTTAGGGATACGGCTGCGTTCCAAGAAGCTGTTGCTGAGAGATACGAGAGTGAATATAGTGGAGTTGAAGATGGTGGAATAGGGAGACAGGTTTGGCATACACCAACAGAGCTTTTCAAGGTATGTCCCCAAGAGTTACTACCATCATGGAATCGTCTAACCGAACCTATAGCCACATTACGCTAGAGCGTTAACCAAAGCTATACTGAATCAATATAAACTTAATCACTTCCCTTATCAAGATTTAATAATATACGAAGTCGGTGCTGGTAACGGATCGTTCATGATAGATTGTTTAAGTTATTTGAAAGATTTTCATCCCGACGTCTACGAGAGAACTTCATACAGGATAATAGAAATTTCAGGGATGCTAGCTAAAGGCCAAAAGAAACGAGCGGCGGAACATGGATTCGAAGATCGAGTTGAAGTGATTAATGAAGATTTCTTTAAATGGGAAGGTGGGACCAGGGATCCATGTTTCGTGATAGCCTTGGAGGTTTTCGTGAGTCCTCCTTGTCAATACATAACCTAACCCAATCTACAGGACAACTTCGCACACGACATGATACGATACGATATCCCAACCCTAACCCCCCTCCAAGGAATAGTCTCAATAGATGCCCTCGGAGATTTCCAACTCCTCTACGAACCAATAACCGACCCCCTAATCCGTCGACTCCTAGCATACCGACGACTCCTCCCCCCAACGAAATCAACCACCCCCCTCCTCCCAACCCCATTAAAATCTTCGACCCTCCTAAGAAAGTTATATTCCAATCTCCCGTTCGCACCTAACCTTACCTCCCCTGATTGGCTACCAACGAAATCAGTGGTTTTCTTAGAGAGATTACGTGAATTCTTACCTAGTCATCGATTGATTGTTGGTGATTTCTCTGAATTACCTGATACGGTTGAAGGGAGGATGGGACCTGTTGTGCAAACTAGATTTGGGGGAGAGATGATCCCTTGTGAAACGTTTTTGGTTAAACAGGGTTATTTCGATATTTTCTTCCCGACCGGTAGGTTTTATCTTATCACAAAACGTTTTTCTCGGAAATGTCATACTAAAATATGTTTTGAACCATTTAGATTTCGAATTACTGAAAGATATATATTCATTGATAATGAATTCACCTTCACCGAAATTAACATCAACCCCGAACCCAAATTCAAATTCGAATCCAAACACGTTCTTCTCCTCCCATCCGTCCCCGACCAAAACCAAAACAGAATCAATGGGAGTGAAAGGATTCCGGCGAAGACAGATCCAGATCTACGATCAATCTAAATTCTTGGTTGAATTTGGTGATAAGGAGATCATTGGACAGACGACTTTGAGGAATGGGGAGAACGTCATGTTGAGTATGTATAGGAACGCTAAGATTATGTTTTGATTAGGTTTGGGTTAGAATTATATTTTTATTCCATGCATTGCATTGTCATTCGATAAGTCCTATATTGCTCAGATGATTCTCAACATGGAATATTTGCATGATACAGAAAACAACTATCAGAGTATTTTAAAATAGAATCATAAAGCAACCATCATACTATATCGTAAAGTAAAGAAACATGTATTTATAATCTACAACCAACCTAAAAAAAGCCCATCCATCATAAACGAAATAAAAAGAAAAATCCTTATGCTCTGCCCGACCTTCGTCTGACCCCAATAACCTCACCATCCAATCTCATCCCCCTAACATTCCCAACCGCCTCATCAAAAGAAATACCACTTTTGCCTTTACCCTTTCGATCAAGTCCATTCTCAATAAACCCATTCCCAACCCCATCTTCATCTTCATCAATCTCCATCGGTACAGGTATCGGTGAATTGAAATAATGATTATGATGGATCAAAGGTGTAAAAGGATTTTTCTCTGATAAACTAGGTGATTCTTTTGGATATGGCAGTTGTCGATTCGGGATCAACGGTGATGTACTGGTAGAAATTCTTAAACCGTTCGAAGGGAATCCGTTGGTATTCCCAAAAACGTCTTGAGAGTATGTCGATTTAGATCCACTGGTCCCTGTTCCCGTTCCCGATTTCGATTTGGACGATCTGACTTTCCTAGTTTTGATCCTCATTTTCTTTTTCGGTTTACCGTGGATCAAAGTCGTTAGATAGGTTACGGTTGTTTGGTCGATCCAACCAATGCTCAATCCAATGATTATCCCGATACTGCAAACTCCACCTATAAACATCCAAACTGGATACAAAGTGTTGATAACCCCCATAAAAACGTTCCACGGTGTTAAGATGAATGAACCAAACAGGATTTTCGCGATAGCGGTAAAAGGACTGAGGAGTGTTGTGACGATATTAAATAAATGCCCTAGTAACCAGAATATCGCTCCTAATGGATAATTAAGTAGGTTGTATAACAAGATGAAAGGAGTGACGATAAGACTGAAAATCCAGTATGAGGTTGATATTGATTCTGCTGAATCTTGGTTTTTGATGATTGAAGGTAATGGCGATGGGATATGGGGTAGATGATAGGGGTTATAGTGATTATTCAAATGACCGATCGATTCAGGTAAATGATGTGTTGTGAGTAAATTTGATAATTCCGGTTTCAAATGGGATAGGATTTCGTGGTCATCAGTTCTGGTCAAAATTTGCCATATAGCCCAGAAAGACACGACGTAAACTAAGCACAGAAGCAATCAGTACCAAGCAACCATACAAATGAGATGGGGGACCCACCAACCACAGTAAAAGGTTTCATCGGTTCATCCTTCTTCCTTCCCTCCCCCATAGCCCGTCTAACATGATCACCATCAATCCCCTCCCACTCTTCAAGTGGACTATCACTCCCCTCATCCCAAGAGATATATTCCTCTTCACCAACGGTGAAATCAGATTGACTTAGACTAGTGGAATTTCGATGACGAGTGGAGATGGAGGACGGTCGACGACCTCGACCTTTGGTTGTGGAATTCGAATTTGAAGTTCCGGAATGGGTTCGTTGACGATAGAGCGGTTGGGTTGGAAGTGGGAGGGTTAGTCTGGGTGAGGCTGAGCGGGGCATGGTGAATGGACGCGTTGGGGTGGGTTTGGTTTGTGGGTTTGCGAATGGATTTTTTGGTGGTGGGTTGGTACTACATGTAAGTAGTTTTTTAGTTAGTGGGTGATGTCTAGAACCAGAGGGTGTGGGAAGATGTAAGAAGAAGAAGTTGGAATTGAATAGATGGTAAGGGGGGTGGTGTTGTTCTTGAATTCATTCTATTCTATTCACGCTCATGATCATTCTGACGCACAGATCGAGGTTACGTCACGTGTCTCCAAGTAAACAACTTAGTGGAGGGATCAGATAAACACTAAAAACGGCGGGGGTATATCCACGTGCATCTCTTATCTCTTTCTAGCTTTAAATAATTTCAACTCGACCTTCACCACCACCATCCACAACCAAAATGACAGAACAGAAAGAGCAAGATTTCACAAAGAGAAAGCTATGGGGGTATGTCATAAATGAGGATGTAAAGAGAGTGTGAATATTGACTAGAAAATCCACAGCGGTCGTTTCACTGGATCAACAGATCCATTGTAAGTCAATTCTTACTCCAAAAGTTTACCTTCTCACCCCATCCAGGATGCACGAATTCAATCAATCGCTCAAATACGACAAAAGAATGTTCTCAGCCGACGTTAAAGGTTCTATCGCTTTTTCCAAAGCTTTGTTGAAAGCTGGTATCGTCACTGCCGAAGAACAGAAAGAGATCGAAAGGGGTTTGAAAGTGGTTCAATCTGAATGGGAGAATGGAGAGGTCAGTTGTTGTATCTACTCATCTGGTTTGAGACTGACGGATAAAAAATAGTTCAAAATCTTACCTGATGACGAGGATATTCATACTGCTAACGAACGTCGTCTCTCTGAAATTATCGGTAAAGAGATTGGTGGTAAATTACATACTGGTAGAAGTAGAAATGACCAAGTCGCAACTGACATGAGAATTTGGCTCGTGAGTGCTGTCTTAGGGATATTGATCATTGACTGATTTCTCATAGATGGAACAAACTACCATCGTCGAGGGTAATCTCAAAGACCTACTTAACGTCATGGTATCCAGAGCCGAAAAAGAGGTTGACGCTCTTATGCCAGGATACACTCATTTGCAGGTATGGCTCCATTTACGACTGACTACACAGTTCCACACTGACATCCGATAAAGAGAGCTCAACCAGTTCGTTGGTCACACCATCTCCTCTCCCACGCTCAAGCCTTCTTAACCGATCTCTCACGTCTTCGTGAATTATATCCAAGAATCTCAGTCTTGCCATTAGGTTCAGCAGCTTTAGCCGGTAACCCTTACTCCCTCGACAGAGAATTGTTACGTCAAGAACTTGGTTTCATGTCTATTGGCGAAAATTCAATGCACGCAGTTGCTGATCGTGATTTCGTTGTAGAATGGTTACAATGGGCCAGTTTACTTATGGTTCATATGAGTCGAATGGCGGAGGATTTGATCATCTATTCAAGTGGAGAGTTCGGTTTCGTTCAATTGAGTGATGCTTACAGGTGGGTGCGGTGTTTAGGTGACAGTATGCGATACTTACTACTTTGAATAGTACCGGATCCTCAATCATGCCTCAGAAGAAGAATCCCGATTCATGTGAACTTTTGAGAGGAAAAGCTGGTCGTGTGTTTGGTCAAATGGCTGGATTCATGATGTCCCTCAAAGGTATTCCATCGACTTACAACAAAGATCTTCAAGAAGACAAGGAACCACTTTTCGACGCTGTTGACACTGTCTCTGCTGCTTTACGTATCGCCGAGGGTGTAGTCGCAACTTTGACCGTAAGTGAACTTAAACGAACAACACCGACCTACTTTAGATCAACACCCAAAAAATGGAAGCTGCATTGACTATGGACATGCTAGCAACCGACATAGCAGATTACCTAGTTCGCAAGGGTGTAAGTTAGAACCTCTATCCAGTCCGACCAAATCAACTAAAGTATGACGCAGGTACCATTCCGTGAAACCCATCACATTTCAGGTCGATCAGTAGCATTAGCCGAACAAACCAACGTCCAAATTTCAGATCTATCTTTGGAACAATGGAAGGAATTATCACCTCATTTCGATGAATCCGTCTTTGAGGTTTTCAATTTCGAAACGTCAGTTGAAAAGAGGAACGCTATCGGTGGACCTGCTAGAGCTATGATTCAACGTCAAGTTGATATCGCTCGACAAAGGATCGAGGGGAAGTTGTAGAACGGCTCTATTGGGAGATTATTTTGTGAATTAGATAGAACAAGGCAATCAAAACAACGTTTCGTAAAACTGAATTTAATATGAATAGCATAATCACTTAAAAACAGAGCTATGACCTCCATCAAATCTAATTCTGTTGATGCAGATCTAATCCCTACACCCAAGCCGATTCAATTCCCCCAATAACATCCCCCCAAACCCCCAATCGACCCCCTTCATCATTCTCAACAACCCTCCCAGCCCTCAACCCACCAAACTCATCAACGAAATAACCACCAACCCTCTCTTCAGCATCACACCAAAACAACTTCCATTCCCTCTTCTCACCACAGGTGATAAAACCATTAGCACGTTCGGCGTACCATTTATTAACTGGGTTATTGGATCTTGATCTCCAGATTAGATCTCTACCTTTCCCTTGACCTGATAATGAACCTTCACTGGGGTTTTTCGCGTCTAGAAGACCTAGACCGTATGTTTCATCTCGGAGGGCTACCCATAAGAAATCTACTGTCCCGTCTCCTTGGTTTTGCGGTAAGACCGCGAATTTATCTAGATAACATAATCCATTGGTTTTAGTCCCACCACCTCGTCCCTCGGTGGTAACCAAAGCAGCACCATTGTAATCGCCAATGACAATCAAAAAATCCAAATCCTTCTTCAACCTCTGGAAAAACTTTTCACTGTCCAGCTGTCTTTGAAAACTGTTTTCCAAAAGGTATTTCAAT
Source organism: Phaeotremella fagi (assembly GCA_001599715.1). NCBI lineage: Eukaryota > Fungi > Basidiomycota > Tremellomycetes > Tremellales > Phaeotremellaceae > Phaeotremella > Phaeotremella fagi. The sequence continues at coordinate 207,097 of BCHU01000014.1, forward strand.
TTAACGAAATCGATCTCATCGATCGATCGGTAGATCCTAACTGGTTGACCTAATCTAATCAACGTCGGGGTGTCTTTGTTGATTTTCGAAGTTTGAGCTAAAAGGGTATGGGGTAATGAGACGCTATGAGCTGGTTTGTTGGTTATCAGGTTAGCTATTAATGCAGCTGGCGATCGATGGGAGACGATGAGAGCTGATGATTCTTTTGGCATGATTTTTAGACATTCTTCAGAGAGTTTGAGGTTTTTTAGGGCTGTTGGATGGGTTTTGGACCAGCGGGGGAGGAAGGTTGAGGTTATGTAGTCTAATTCGGATTTTAGGTTTATGGAGAGATGTGGTAGACCTAAACGGGCGTATGAGGGGATACCACCTTCTTTGTTTATTATCAGGAGACGCATTGGGGTCAAGTCGATTGAACGTTTTAATGAGGTCGGTGGTGATGAAGTCGATTTTGATACTGGCGACGATGATGTTGATTTATCGGTCGAACCTATATCCTGATTCTCTCTCATACCACCTTCAACCATACTTTCAGCCAAAGCCCGAATGACCAAATCACCATCCACCCGTCTAGATCTGCATTCCTCATCCAAAGCCAAAGGCATGATAACGGGTATCTCACCCTCCTCCAAAGCTCTTTTTAAATGTTCCAATCCTTCGTCTTCCACGAATATCTGATCTCCATCTATTCGTGCTACTGTTGCTAAGATCGGTCGAGCCGGTGAACGATGTTTCACTAAGCAATCAACGATTCGTTCGAGATCTCGTAAAAAAGTTATTCGATGTCGGTAGGATTCCTCTTTATCTATCTCCTTCACTATCTCTTCATCTTCTTTCACACTGGTGGTTCGACTGGGAGACGGTCGAACAGGTAAATCATCGCGTTCAATAACTAACACAGATACCAACCCCAATTTCTGTAAATGTGCTAATCCTTTGGAGATTGAATTTAATTGATTGTCGTTAAAAGGTCCTTGGATCTTCACTAACGCCGTTCGACGGATTATTGGATTCAACAATGATGAAACTAAGGTGTTTTGGGGTTGGGTTTTATTTGGTACGATTTCTGAGGTTGAGGTGATTGTTGGGGCTGTAGGTTTAGGAACAAAAGTTGCCATGTAGGAACGTGAATCTCTTATTGATGGTGATGCTTGGAGGATTGATAGAATGAATTCCTATTTTATTGTTAGCTTTCGTTGATATCCACTAATAAGATATTTACATTCTCCTCTTGAGCTAGGTCGTCTAGTACACTTGATTCATGTTTGTAACGAAGCTATATCCCGAATAAATTCAGTTGAATGGTTATCTATGTTTGAAGCACGATTTTGACTCACACCTACTGGTCCAGTCTTGATGGAGCTTCCTAAACCCCGTAGACGGGGGAGGACGTTGAAAGCTCGTCTCATGATTGAGTATCGTACATTGTCTGCTTGTTGGGTTCAGAGTCGTGAGAGTGAGCTTGGGATGCTTCTAAAAATGTATGCAAATTGATGTTAATGAACAAAATTGAAAGTATTCGAAAGATTTGAAGATTTAACGTTATCGGTTCGCTTGTAACTTATCCGTACTTGTACGCAGCAAAGACTTCTTTCTATCAACATTCGAACGACGTCGAATCTCAGGCCAAATTCAACCGAAGATTGATATCCAAACAAGGAAGGAAATCGAAATGAATAGATTTACATGCAAACCAATAGAAAAATGAGCAATCTACAAAAGGACTCTATCAGATGGTTGGATTATCCTAAACCAACTTCTTCCATCGTTTTCGATTGATAATCTCCAGTATCCCCCAACTTCAACAGCTACTTCGATCAATGAATAGTACATCATCTCCCACCACGAAGAGCGAGTACTAAATGGATAGCTGCACCTGCTGTGATTTTATAATCTTGAATGGTTTTTTCATCGGCCCTAGAGTTGAGTTATTGGTTATCACCTGAATTTGACAATCGAAAGCATTTGAAAGGGAATAGAAAAATCCCACTTACATGGCTTTACCACCGAAAATCAATCGTTGTTGGACAGGTGGGATACCAGCTTTCTCCTCGACCTTCTCTTTGACCTTTGATATCTGTTCAAGGTGTTTTATCATCAGCTTATAGCTTTCAAGGTTTAGGGTCAAAATGTTGGTGTAAGAGGTTTGAACATACCGTCATTTCGGGTTGGACATCGATTTCTACCTTTACGTTTAGGTCAGTATATGGTATACCTTTGATGATCGAACATCGATCATAGGAAATGATTAGGTGATGATGATTTGACGTACCTCTTTCCCTGTCAATGTCTGTTTTTGAGGTCAGTTCATGTTCGTATAGTTTGAATACAGGATTGGTCTCCTCCAGACTTACCTTTACTTTAACTAACATCTTTACTTTTCTTCTTTTCTATATAGTCTTTGAATGTTGGTTGTCAGAAATTGAATGGGAGTAGCTGAATAGGTTATCGTTTATCTATGGTGTGGCGGAGTTTGATCAATCTCCGAAGTAGTGGTGGTGGAGGTGGTCCAAGCTCAACCTCAACATCCACATCTTCACTCTTCTCTTTCTTCTTCTTTTGATTTCCACATATTCATCACGATCATAGTAGGATATCAACATGGAATCAGACATCGTCTTACCAAGATCTACCCCGTCACAACAAGTCAAACCGAGAGTGAGTACCTCTCACTGACATAAGACCGTTTCTAAAACATCTATCTAGCCTAAAAAAAAAAAAAGAAGTTTCCGAGACTTAGACTTCAGTAATGCAAGAGCCGAAAGAGGTTCCAATTTGCGTTCTTCTTCTACCAACCCGGATCCCTCTCCTTCCCGATCAAAAAGTATCACTGAAGTCCTAGACGAAATCTCCTCAGTGAAAGACAATCCCCCTCCCGCTAAACGAAAGAGATCCGTTCGTTCTAGCCAAACATCCCATCCTCCGTCTTCCCAACTCAGGTCTCCTCAATCAAAGCAAACGAAAAAGAAGATAGTTGATGTTCCAGCAAAGAGAAATAATCGTGATGAAGTTGATAAAGATGGTGATTGGGTCGGAACTGAATGGGTTGAGAACAAAGAGCAAGGGGAGCGGGAAGGTGACGATGCTTCCACAGAAGTCCAGATCACAGAAACCAACAACGAGCTTCCATCGAGTAATCAGAAAACAACCATTAAAACACCGTTCAAGAGTATAATTATTCCAATTCAACTCTCTCGTGCCGTTCCCAAGAACTCCAAGTTCGTACCACCCAGAAGACTTTCTTTTCCACTGAGACAAACATCATCAGTTCGAAGTACACTTCTCGACCACGGTCCCGAGGAAAATCCTCCTATTTCAATTGCGTCATCGGGGATGGTACCCGAAGATGGTGGTGACGAACATATGCGTAGTCAAGAATTATCCCACGACGGAGTTATGAACGATGGAGTTCTGGGTATGGGAATGGATGTTCCCCATGAACAAGAAGGTTATGAGAGCGAGGAGGAACAAGAACAAGACGAAAATTTACCACCTAGACCGGATTATCGTTCTGGTACAAGACGAGCAGTTGCGAGAGAAGGAGAAGAACCCTATAGTGGACTTTGGTTCTCTTCTCAGACCCCACACCTTTCACAGAACGGGATTGACGAGAGTAGAGGTATTGAGTTGGGACGTAAGCTTTTGTCGATCACGCTCATTTGGAGAGAGACTGAATCGATCTTAGATAATATCACTCATCGTAGTCGATCTGCAGCACTGTCTTCAAGAGCATCTTCTCCTGATCAGAATATCTCAGAGGTAGACATTCCATTAGATCAAGATTCGACTCAAAATCTTCAATACAAAACTCCACGACGGAAGAGTGGTCCGTCTCATACATATGTCTCAAAAGGCAGTCGTAATAGATTCAGACCGGACAACCCACCTAAACGATCACCTCCAACCAAACGTAAACCAAGAACTCCCGCTAATAGAAAACAAAGCACTGTTTCGACTACTTCATCTATCGAACGTACCGAAGACCAACTAGAAATTGGCAAAGATTTTGAACACGATCATCACCGTTCTGGATCATCAACTTTTTCTCGAGAGCTTGATCAAGATGTCATCGGTTATGAAGATCATGAAATTCAAGATGATGTTCAAGAACAAGAATTTGGTATCAGTGGTGGTACCACTACAACCCCTTCATTAGAGGACGAAGATGAAGCTCAAGATCCTGAACCGACATCTACCAGAAAAAGAAAAAACAATCGCGACACCAAAACCGCCAAGAAATCTCGTAAATCGTTGAACGATACCTCAAAGTCTCGAGGTGCTGATAAAGAGAATATCCCTCCTTTCGAAGAATGTGGAGGCGAAATTTCTTTTGGTCTTCCTTCATCGTCAACCACGGAAGCATCTACAGTTATTGAACCCCCTTCTACGACCAAGAAACCAGTAATCAAAAGAGGTAGAGGGAGAGGAAGATGGCCAGTGGTACCATCTTGGTACGACGAGAATAAGGAAAATCGAGTCCCAGTAAAGGAGCTTATCATAACCTCCTGGCCTTCACCGCCAGCTTCTGATGATAGCGACGACGATCGACCGATGAAGTTGAAATTAGTGAAGGATACGGAAGATCTGTTAATGGGAAAAACTGCTGCGTAAGTCTACCCAATCATATCAGTTGAAACTGATCAACTTCGTAGTTATGTCAACGCTCGTCATCGTATACCACATGAGAAATCACTTTGGCAGAAGCCACATCGTAATCATGTAACTCACCGAATTAGAAATCGATTCGATATCAAACAAATGCCAGTTGTCCCGTTGAAAAGACACGAGCCAATGGGTCAATTCGGTAATCTTCGTCCTGATTTTATTCAAATTGCTCAAAGAGAGGAAGAAAGAGAACATCACAGACGTTATGTTCAAACACTCAAATCTCGTCAACGTCGTGCTCCGGGTGTATCTGCTTATCGACTTCCTACAAGACAACATAGTGTAGGTGGTGAATACGGTGATCCGATTGTTTCTGCTGGTAGATCTACCCAGACTTTGACTTTTGGAAGTAATGATCTACCTCTACCACCGATTAAGTTCCCTCAGTTGAAGTTTGTACAGGATAGCGAGGAGAGGGGAAGTACTGTTCAAGAAAGCAAATACAAATTATCAACGACAGAACCGTCTTCTAAACGTACAACCAGATCAAAGTCTAGTACAGCTTTGAGATTTGATGAATTGATTGATGTAAATCAATGTATGGAGGAAGATTTTCCGATCCCCGAAAATCAACAAGATTCCGTGGAAAACCAAACCCTTGAACAAAACATCCAAGATACAACTACTATCGAACCTCCTCAACAGGATCTACAAGAATCAACGGAACCTTTGTTTGACATGAGTTTTCTGGATACTTTACCTGACAACCCAGTTCCTAGTCCGGACATGGGAAATTTCATCGAACAAGTAGCTGGACAGTCGTTATCGGGAATCAATAGACAGTTGGATGAAATGCAACAAAATACAACTATCACAATCGAACCTCAACCAAACCTCACCATCGAAGAAATGGAGGGTACCCAATGGTCTGCTCCCATTGTTCCACCTCCCTTACAACAAATACTACCAAACATCACCAAAACTCCGAAAAGTGTTTTTACAGGGGAAGAGATCTTAGCTGAAATTCAAAAGATTGGTCAACTGAATCCAATGAATCTTGTTAATCCAAAAGAGAAATCTCCGAATAGTGATCCTTCGTCTGGTCATCCGACGGTTGGCAGTAAACGAATGGAGGCTAGACGTAAACGTGTTCTGGAGAGTAAGAAGGGGATTGGGAAAGGTTTAATACAAACTACTTTGTTTCAGGGTTGGTCGGTAGATTCAATGGGAAGGGAGTTGGTTGGTAAGGATGTTTTCGATGGGGAGCATGAGGTTCTAGAGCCCGCTGAGAGGGATAGATTTGAGGGAGAGACACGGAAGTGTGATCAGGGGTTGTCAATGAGTAAGTCATTTCCACTTTGTTGTCCTACAAAGCTGATTCTGTTTTAGATTTCGGGAAACGTAGTACGTCTGCTTACGTTGCTGCTGTCAACCAGAGTAGAACTTCTAAAACAACACCTCGAAGTAAGTCAGCTGTGGCGGATCAGAATTGACTTTCTAGGTCATACTCAAGTCCCAAGGCAGAATGCCGAACCTGGTCCCTCAAATTATAAAGACCTTCAGAATCTAAAAAGAACCACTGTCTCATCAAGATCAGTTGCGAATAACGACAACTTCTGCAAGTCAACAACAACAAGATTCCCATCAGTCTCAAAAGGTGACGATCAAGATGATTTAATTTATGATTCCGATTGTGTCTTTGTTCGTGAATCTCTGTCACCATCTTTACCACCTTGTGGTCAAGATCGTGAGATTGTCGAACATAGAAAGGAGTCTCATCATTCAAGAAAAGATAAAGGGAAGGGAAGGGACAGAGCGAACGGTCAAGAAAGGAAATCGAAGGACTCAAAGAGTACTGATAAAACTAATATCAAGGTCACTGAGAAGAGACAATTGTATCTACAATCGAAACCGAATTCAAAACCGCAAACCAAACTCAACGTTGACGTTAACATCACTGATCAAACCAGACCTAAACTAATCAATGAATACTCAAAAAATCCAAAGTCATTAGGAACAAGACAGCCATCTTCGAAGAACACCTATCACGCTTCTAAGATTAGTCAACAATATCGTAACCCAAGTCAACCAGCTGTTCAAATTAGTACTCAAAAGACTTATGGTAGCCCGACAGAAAAGGGATCTAGCTTTTTTAACAAGACTAAGACTACAAGTTTCAAGGCTTTGGAGAGTGGCGTTGGGAAGATGAGTTCGAGTAGGTTTGTTCGGGATGATTAGAGGCGTGGGGGGTTTCTTTTTCGTTGTTTCCTTTCTTTTCTGAAGTCTTAGCCTTTCTTTGTTAGATATTTGGATTTGAACTTTATTCTTTGTACATAATGATCAGAATTCATTGATAAACAGCTACATAACGAAGTTTCATTCACCTACAGTATGTATTCATGCTCCATGTCCAAATCCAAGTGAAAAATCCACCCAATCCAAAATAATATGATAATAATGCATAAACTCATATGATATGATATATTAACCCAGTACCTATAACCCAACCCAAGAACAAGTTCCACCTGGATTATGTAAACTAGTTTGACCAATCTTGATTCTCCCCAAAGATTCAGAAGTAGGATTAGTAAACATGAAATGAGGTGAATAAGGAGCATCCATCATTGGACTTGGTTGACCACCAGCAGCACCACCCGTCCCCGTCCCAGTTGAGGAAATACTAACATTCCTCTGTCCCCCAGCACCACCGCCAGCCCCACCGACTAAACCAGGTAAAAAAGCTTCACAACACCATTCATACCAAACTTTCTTCGAGTTTTTACCGTCAACCAACCTCCAGAGATTAACGTCCAGTTCCGAGTTACTCGGTAGATAGATTGATTCTTTTAAAGGGAAGAAGAGGGGGAACCAGGAGAACATGTCTGGTGAGACTCGATGCATGTTCTCTGGATGGATCGAGAGTCCGATATTTGAGTAGAGGTGGGATTCGAAATATCCTGCTAGGCCGTGGAGGGTTGATGCGTGCGGGATGTGGAAGGTGTGTGTGGAAGAACGGGTGTTGTGGGAGTTCGTTAATGGTGCTCCTGTGTTTTTGGTTAGGTTTTGGATTTTATTTTTTTGACATTATCTGGAACCTGGGACATACCGTTTGAATCTAGAATCAAATCACGACGAGGATGTTCGAATTGCCAGCATTGTTGAATCCTCTCTCCACATCTACCGCTGATTCCACCGCCATCACCAGATAACAGATTGACCTGTTGAAGCATAACCACATAGGGTGTTTCGGTTGCTCCAGGAGGTCTAGTCGGTAGTGTTACATCATGATGTAATTTGGAGGATGAAATTGGTGCGATATGAGCTGTGTAGGATGTAGGTATCGAAATTCCGTTGGCTAAAGAGAGCAATTTTCAGCATTGAATTCTCTTTTGAGCGATAACTTCAAACACCTACGTTTCAAAAACCTCATAGCTCCATCTAAACATTCAGGACTCAGTTCGTTGTCACCAAAACTTCCTAGTAATTCTGAAACTAGTATATCTGCTTGTTCAGGTACATCCAAAGTTCTCATATCTCCATAGATGATTTGAACTCTTTCTTGCCATTCTAGTGCTTTCTTCTCTTGTAAACTGGGAGATTGTTTTTGTTAGTTATTGTTCATTACACAAAGCAAACTTTTCTTACGTTACGAAAGCGCTGGCGTTCTTCTCCACTGCATAGACTGATGTTTGACGATTCGCTCTTTGTGCTGCTCTAAGGGTACAAGTGACAAGTGGACCTCGACCTGCTCCGGCCACTGTCACTATACTGTAATATCGTGAGTTTGGGACGGATTAAGTTTTAATGGTGCAACTCACAGTCTGCGATCCCCAGGTAAATCTGAAAGAGCCAAGAAGATAGCCTAGAATAAATATCAGAATGATGCCTAAAGCTTCTTACCGTCCTAACTCACCTCTTCGTATTGTCTATATTTCACAGGATCCCTCTCAAACACATCATAAGTAGCGCTCCCCAAATCATCCATCAAAGGCTGTAACGGAGCCTGCAAATAATCTCCATAACCCTGAGCATAATCGTGAGTACCGTTTTCGACCAATTTCGATAGACTGCCCGAAGGTCCACCTGTACCAGCAGATGAAGTCGAGACGGATGATGGGGTAGGTGCTGAGGTGATATGACGAACGTATTGGAGATATGCCAATGGTCCTCCTGAAGTATGCTTGTTGGCTGTTGTCCCGGCGAGGATGAAGGTTGGGTTTTGCTACAGAGGATTGTCAATTGGGCTTCAATGGTTTGATAAGGAGGGATACTTACCCTACTCATTCCTTTTAAGAACGCTTGACAAGCTTTGGATAGTACGGGATATCCTTTTCCATTTGGTATGAATGATCCAGCGGGTAACCAGATATTTCTCAAGGGCTCCGCTGTCCATCTTGATAAAGCTCCTACTGATGGTGGTAGCGGATTGGTAAGATCCAACGCTGCAAAGGTGATCAGTTGAAACCCGTTCGAAGCCGTGCTAATTACACTCACTAACTGTCAATCTTGGGTGATAAGCACATAAAGTCCTAATACAATCCCACATCTCCCATGTGGAACTTGGATCACCAGAAGCCTGAGTAGGCGCAGAACTCTTCGCACTAGTCGTCGAAGGTGTCGCCGAAGGTATTCTAATAGTCTGAGGTGTAGTAGGACCCGTTCCATTCCCGTTGATACTCAAAGCCGAAAGTTGAGCTTGATGGAATGAAGTCGGTCTGGTTGAAAGTGAAGAAATTCTTTTATGCGATCTAGAAGTTGTTGTTCCTGTTGATATAGATTCTGGAATTCCTGTTACAGGTGGACCGTTGAGATTGGGTTTTGGAGGATTGAGACCTCCAGAAGGTGAGGACGTCGGTGCTGGTCCTTGATGGATTAGTTCGACTGGATCTGAAACTGGGATACGGATTGATAGTTGAGTGACCGCACTTGGTCCACCTATTTGGAGTAGATTCGCGATAGCTCTGGCGTAACTTGGTAAGAAAGCTCTGTTGGCGAGGTTTGGAGCAGGTAGGATAAGAACTGGTAAAGCTAGATACAGAGCTTGGGAGACTTCAGCTCGCAATGCCTAGGCGAAAGATCAGTTGAGATACAAATCTAATGAGTTTGACCACTAACCAACTCTGAATCAAATCGAATCCCTTCATCTGGAGAATCAAGTTCCAACCATTCAGAAGCTATCCCAATCAGATTCTGGGTTTCTTCCAATCTAGTAACAACAGTTTCATCTCTCAACAGACCACCTTCCTTACGCCAAGTATCCGCTTCCCTATCGACAGCTTCTCTTTCTCTAGCTTTACGTTCGAAATGTTCTCGTTTGACTGGGTCTGTAGGGATGACATCCGAGTCTTCTTCTTCATCCTCATCGATCGCTCTTAGACACAACCTTTCCCAACGATCTTGCCATTTCGGGTTGGTCAACGGAACACAGATTGAGTCGTAATCGGTTGAATTGAGAGTTGAGGTGATGACTTGTTGAAGTGGAGTTGGGGATGGGTGGGGGAGGGTCGGTAGAGATGGTAAGGGATTTGGTAGAACGTGAGCTATTGGATGTCTAACCATTGTGGGGGGTGGTACGAAGGTCTATCTTTCTCTTCTGTCTTGTGTCTTGGGTTAAACTTTCTTTTCGTTGCGCCTCATTGATCGCGTGAATAGGGCGCGTTGAGTTTAAGGTAAATCTGAATAGGCGCGTGCAGAGTGGTGGTTCCTTGGCAGATACACTGCCACTAGGCGTGCGACGGTGTTTCCCGATGTATAAAGTAATCTCGCCATTCAAATATCTGATAACAGCTACTCTAATCCTCAACAAATTTATTCCTTTCTGTTTCTTTCCATTTATTCTTCATTTTCTTCTTATTCTCTTCCATCCTTCTCCTCCTTGTCTTCAGTTGACATATCATACCCCGCCTTTTGAGCCAGAGATCTCAACGAAAACATCCCAAAGCCCATTCGTATACCTTCCTCGCCACTAGGAAAAAATTCGGCGCCGAAATAAGACCGTCATCAAGAACTCTTTTCACTTCTTCTGATCTCATCACTCGTTCTCAAAATGGGTCTCTCTAGATCAGCACGTATCATCACACTCCTAGTGATTGACACTGCGTTCTTTTTCGTCGTAAGTAATAGGCCTTTATTAGATATACGGCCCAAAGTCCTAAAATAACTCAGGAATTAATCGTGGGATATGCCGTCGGATCTCTAGCTTTAGTCGCTGATTCATTCCATATGTTGAAGTGAGTCTTCCCTTCTCCATGACCCCAAAACACCTCTGACATACCTCAGCGATGTCCTCTCTCTCCTTGTCGCGCTTTATACTATCAAACTAGCAACTTCCCCTTCAACTTCTGCTAATTCTTACGGATGGCAGAGAGCTGAAATTTTGGGTGCTTTGATTAACGGTGTTTTCTTGGTAGCTCTTTGTGTCAGTATTGCTCTAGAAGCAATCGGACGTTTCTTCGCGCCACCAGGTAGGTGCTGAAAAATAGCGACATAGTCATACACCTACTAAAATGTTGAACAGAAATTAGCAATCCTAAAATCATCGTTATTGTTGGTAGTTTGGGTTTACTAAGTAATATCGTCGGATTATTCCTTTTCCATGGTAGGTGGTCTGATCATGAATATAGTGCTGTTCTAACAGAGTCTCTAGAACACGGTCACTCTCATGGTCACTCCCATGGTGAAGTTGCTCTTCCTGTATCTCCTGAAGAGACAGCCGTTATTACCGATGGTACTCAAACTCGTCGTCAAAGAGCAGACTCAATGTCCTCACTCTACGCTCATCCAGCTCAAACCAGGGCTCAAGTCATTGAAACAGCTCATGAATTCGGTTACGGCAGACCATCAAGTCCAGTAGATGAGTTCCCTATCAAATCACCACCAAACACCAAACACGGTAGAATGCCTTCAATCCCTCGAAAAGGTCATCGAACATCTGCCAGTCGACCAAGAAACAATCGTGCTGGATCTGGAAGCGTCATCCCACCCGCTGTTGGTGCTAACGAAACTTTACCACCAACATCTCATGCTCATAACAACATTGAGGGTGCATCAACGGCGTCTACCGCTACAGCTGTAGCTGAATCTTCGTCTAGCCATGATCATGATCACGACCATTCCGCAGAGGACTCTCACGCCCATTCCCATTCACATGACCACAAACACAAACATGATCATGCAGGTGATCATCACAACCACTCTCATATGGCTAAGGACGCAAGCGCTGCTGAAGAAGGTCACGGTCATGATCATTCTCATGAAGGTCACGGAAGTGGTGGTCATAGCCATGGATCCGGTGGTGGACATGGACACAGTCATGGCTCTATGAACATGCGTGGTGTCTTCCTTCACGTTTTGGGTGATGCGTAGGTTAAATGTTTTGTGTGGTTGTTTTGCATGCTGACCTACTGCAGTCTTGGAAACGTGGGTGTTATTACCGCTGGTTTAGTTTTGTGGTTGTGAGTTTGGACTTTGGCTGATTATCTCACTTGATACTGACCGCCTTCCCTCCCCAGCTGCGAAGGCAAATGGACACTCTACTTTGATCCTGGAGTTTCTCTCGTTATCACAGTCATCATCTTCTCTTCTGCTTTACCACTTGGTAAGTAGTTCAAAAAAGTCTATTCAAGACCAACACTAAAACCCCCTTGAACAGTTAAATCCGCTTCATACATTCTCATGCAAGGTGTCCCATCCCACGTTTCACTCGAAGCTGTTCGAAGGGATATCAAAGCCGTAGATGGAGTCGTGTCAGTCCATGAACTGCACGTCTGGCAATTATCAGAATCGACTGTCGTTGCATCTGTTCATGTTTTAATCAGTCCTGGAACAGATTACATGGTAGCCGCCAATGGAATCAGACAAGCGCTCCATGGTCATGGTGTGCATAGTGTGACTATTCAACCTGAGTAAGTTTTTGTCTTTGTCCATTACTGGGGTGGGACTTGGAACTAACAGAACTTTAGATTCGTTTCAGCTGACAGTAGTCCAAGTGATGACGAAGAGGAGACGGCTTGTCTGATCCGTTGTCCACCTGAAGAATGTGGGACCGATACCTGTTGTCCACCAATCGTTAAAGTTGGCAATCTAGTTGATGTTGAGGAAACTAACGAACACTCGGATGGACATGGACATTAGGGAAGGTGTGGACTTAGAAGACGGCAGTAGAGGAATATGCGGTATTCTTAGACAGGGGTTAGGTCTTTGAACTCAAAATTAAAAAAGCAAAAACAAGATCATTGGATACGTTTCGTTCTCTCTATTCTTTCCTTTCTTTTACAATAGTTCTATAGCAGATACAGATATATAGTATGATGGAGATACCCATTCTTTGGCATTAGCAACCAACAAGTACTCGAGCGAGTCATAACCCTGGGCAAAAAGCAAAACATCAATTCATCTAAATCTGAACCCCTAAACCCAAACAACTAGTCTACTACAAAGGAACCCCCCACCCCCCACCACCAGGAGTTTCAATTCTAACCGCATCGCCCTTCCTCAACCTAACCATCCCGTTATTACCCAAACTAATCTCCTCGAACCCTTCACCATCATCTTTCCTCCTCATCCAAATATTCCTACCTCTCGCTCCATCTTCCCCACCCTCCAATCCAAAGGGATGGAACACCCGTCGTTGAGAGACGATACTACAATTAACGTCTTCCCTAGCCAAGATCTTTCTTAGACATCCATCACCACCGTTGTATTGACCTTTCCCACCTGATCCACGTCGAATAGAGAATTCCTGGATGAGTAACGGACATCTGTTCTCGACTACTTCGACATCGGTGAGTTTGGTGTTGGTAGAATGAACACTGATAGCATGACTTCCATTCCATGTTGGTCCAGCACCACTACCACCACCTATCGCTTCACCGTAAGCGAAACCTGGAGTCACCTTCCCATAGGCGTCTTTACCTCCTGTACCGAAACCTAAGGAGTTGGCACATCCTTGGGAAGCTGCGGCGGCGTTGAAACATTTTAGGATTACGTCGGTGAGTCGTTGGGAGGCTATGGTGGATCCAGAGATTGCGACAACACCAGTGGGGTTTAAGAAAGATCCAACGGGGACGATGTTGGTTACTGGGTCTAGAACACCTGTGGGGTGTTAGAAGACGGTACGATCTTTGGAAAATACTTTACATACCTTGATTAAGTGGCATAGGGATATCAGGTGAGATCATCGATCGTAAAACGTAAATGATAGCAGCGTATGAAATCGAGATAGGACAGCTAAAGCGATTTAATGATACGTTTTGAATAGTATTAGAAAAGACCTACTTGAAATTACCATGAGTTTGGGGTCCAGTACCAGTCCAATCAAAGATTGCTGTACCTTCATTTGGATCGATAGTGATTTTAAGCTATCAACAAGTCAGAAAACCAGTGTTATAATCAACTCCGTTACTTACCTTAAGCATCGTTCCATCATCCATGTAATCAACAGCTTGCAGAGGTTTCCCATTGAAACGTTTATAAACGTCTTTAAAGAATTGTTTGATAGTGGCAGCAGCCAAAGCTTGAATTTGAGCCATATAGAACTAATTGTTCAAGATCAGTACCACTTTTCAATCAAAAGCAATCAAGTACATACCAAAACGACTTTGGATCCAAATTCTTCAAACAGATTATTAACCAATTTAATACCTCTGTGATTGGCACTAATAGCCGCCTGAAGATCGGTGAGATTATGATCCAAACGTCTGGTCATACTACTTCCAGGATAGTTTCCGGCTTCCTCGAATAATTTGGTTACTTGACTTTCATTGAATACACCTTCAGAAACCAATTTGAAGGCTTTGACGTTGACACCTTCTTGCCATAATTCTTTCGCGATTGGGTTCATTGAGGTTACGGATGTACCACCGATATCTGTGTGATGACCTCTGGATGCTACGTAGAAAAGGATTTTGGTTGAATCCTTTGGATCGAATACTGGTGTGATAACCGTGATATCCTATTTAACTCATTAGTAACGGGATTGACTTGACGTAGAATTGATACTCACAGGCAAATGCGTTCCACCAGTTTCTGGATGATTTGTCATCAAAGCATCTCCAGGTTTCAATTGTCCTTCCCAGAATTTATGTTGATATTCAACTGCGTACTGCATTGATCCAAGATGGATAGGGATATGAGGAGCGTTAGCGACCAAAGCTCCATTGGTACTATGGATCGAACAACTGAAGTCTAATCTCTCTTTGATCGAAACTGATACAGAAGTCCTTTGGAGTGTATGACCCATTTGTTCGGCGATACTATAAGAGGTTTAGTTAGTATAATCTATATTTGACGGTTCATTGAACTCACCTCATGAACCTGTTACCGAAAACTGCCATCATAATTGGATCAGCTACTAATACTTCATCACCACTTGGTAAAACTGGTTTTTCAGGTGAGACAGTCATAATAACATGTTGACTAAGTGCCAAAGCAGTCGTGTTGGGTTCAACAACGATAGTTTGCGTGTTATCAACAATAACAGCTGGACCAGAGATCTCAGCTCCAACAACCATTTCCTCTAATTTATAGATCGGGGTATTAACCCTTTTCCCACCGTTTGCATATTCGAAATAAGCTGAAGTCGTACTGAAAGCTTTAACGGTTGGTTTTGAAGGGTTAAGACGTGCTTGTTCTAATTCATCAACGAAGTCTGTTGGTGTGATGTTGAATGATTTTCCAACACCTTTGACTCGTAAACTGGAGACTACCACGTTTCTGGGCATAGAGAATGATGTTTCTTGAAGATGGGCAGCGATGAAATCGTCTCTGACCGATGGGGAGAATGGGATTTGAAGGACCGTGTCCGAACCGTCATAGTGACATCCGAGAGTAGCTTCGAAGATGGCATCGTTCTCTCTAACTTCTTGTTCAAGAAGTTTAGCAGTCGTTTCGGTCCTTAAAGAAGAGATTCGTTTTTCAAGAGATTCGAAAACAGATGTGTTGGCTGAAGGGTCTTTGGAAAGGACGGCAGAGAAAGGTGCTGAGCTTTCAGCGGAGACTGAAGAGATGTAAATATGCGATCTGACCGGTTTCAAGACTTCACTCACTGTCTGCACAAGCGATACCATAGGCTGATAAGATTGATGAGAATCTAGGTACGATAACTGTTTCGATACCAAGCCCAGCAGCGATGGCAGCAGCATGTTGACCACCTGCACCACCGAAACAACAAAGATCGTGAGCGCTTGTCGCGAAACCTTTCTGCTCAGTGATCTACAATCGAGTCAGCGATAATTTCAGAAAATATTGTAAAAATCACCTACCGATCTCATAGGTCTAGACATGCCCTCATTAGCAACCTTGATGAAACCAGCAGCGACTTCCTCCAAAGTGTAAGGTTTCAATCCAGGTCGAGAAGCGTTAATCTCTTTAGTTAAAATTTCGAATTTATCGAAAGAAGCTTTAACGTCCAAAGGTTCATCCGCGTTTGGACCAAAGATACTTGGGAATTGATCGGGGATCAAACGACCCAAGACGGCGTTAGCGTCCGTGATAGCCAACTCCCCTCCTTTTCTATAACAAGCTGGTCCTGGATGGGCACCAACTGATTCAGGTCCAACGACGAACAATCCATTTTTATAGGTTAATTTGGATCCTCCTCCGGCGGCTACTGTTTCGATTCCTAGTTGTGGACAAGCGACTTTGATACCGGCTGTAAGAGCTTCGAAGATTAGATCAAAGGAGCCTGAAAATCTTGAAACATCGGTTGATGTTCCGCCCTGGAGTCGATTTCAGTCTTGCACAAATGAAAAACGAACTGACTTACCATGTCAAACCCTACAACGGGTCTCTTTCGTTTCTGACTGTAAGCCGTCAAAGCTGTTCCAACAACACCACCAGCAGGTCCGGATAAAACAGCTCTCAACCCAGTGAATCTACCCAAGTCAGTATGGTTTTTGGCAATGACGATAAAGCTCAGAACTCACTTGTCAGCAGCTACCAAACCACCGTCACTTTTCATGAAATCACATCTCCTTCCAGCTTTACCACCTTCAAAATGACTATTGAAGTTTTCGACGTATTTACGAACGACTGGTGAAAGATATGCATCGAGTGCGGCCGAGTTCCCTCTTGGCACGGCTTTGATTTGTGGGAAGAGTTCGGATGAGAGTGAAATTTGGGTGAATCCAATTTCAGAGGCTATAGAGGCGATTCTTTGTTCGTGAACTGGGGTTCGATTGATCAGTTTTCGCGATTGTTGAGGTATATTTGTATTTACCTGGATATGTGTAGGAATGGATTAAACAGACTGCCAAAGAACGTAGACCGGCATCGTATAGTCTCTGTAGATCTTTGCGGATTTTGACTTCGTCTGTAACATGAAATAGTCAGTTGGTAGTTTATGAAAACAACATTCCACACCAGGACTCACCAAGTTTCTGTAACACTCTGACAACTTCCCCACTCAAACCAACGACCACTTCACCTTCATCCTTAGTTTCCAAACCTCTTTTCAACAAACCCTCAACATCACTACCTTTACCAGTTGGATCTAAAGTCCAACCCTCCATTGTAACTCTTTCATCAGCTTCGATAACGTTTTCACTGAGATACAAAGGTTTAGGTTTGGTCGATATTGATAAATCAAATAAATCAGGTCGAGTCTGGTCACCGATAGCTAACAGATCTCCGAATCCTTTAGTTAAAATTAACGCGAATGGTGAACCACGTCTTTCGAGGAGGGCGTTGGTCGCCACGGTCGTACCCATTCTGATAGAATCTGACAAGAAAATCATAAGTAAAACAACAAAACTGAGATGATAAGTTCACTCACCGATCAAACTTGTATCCAGTTTCCCACCTTTTGGTATATCACGATTCTCGACGATCTGTAGCACCCTTCGAATACCTTCTGTAGGTGCGTCATCGTAATTCGCTGGATCTTCTGATAACAGTTTAAAAGTTATTTGGACTCCACTTAATGAAGATGAGGTGGATGGGATGATAGTAGCTGAACCTAGATACTTTGATGAAGGGGAGTTGAAGAGATGTGAGGGGATGTAAGCCTTTGTACCGGTCAGTATCCATGTATCAGATTGGGAAGAGAGATCTTACATAGACATCGGCCTTTTAGTGAATTGTCAGTAAAGACTACGGAATTGCTTGAAAGTTTACTTACAAAAGTTCCTCCTCTATCGATAGCTATTCTAACACCTTCTTTAGGTTGTGCGTTGACCATTATGAAGTTATGAAATATTTCCTTTCCAAAATGTGAAGAACAAGAAAAGTGAGATGAAGTCAAGTTCATTTCATTTCAGATAACCAACTTTTATTTATGCGCCCACATCCAGCTTTCTTCCCGAGCACGTCAGTCAACAGTTCTTCGCCCACATGTATCCGCCCATATTTTTCCATCAGCAGATAAGTGAATGCAACACAATGCAGTAGGCAGACCAGTCAGATGAATGCGTTCCATTCCACAAGGTTGAATCTCATTGATAAACTCTTGACGGATCTCGAAGTTGAACCCAAAGAAGATCACAAGACTTTTTAGTTGCCCGCAAAAAAGAAATGGCTTCCCCACGCAATCTATCTCTGTTTTATAGGCAATGAGACACGAACGACAAAAACCCAAGATCGTCTACACGATCGATGCGGGTATCAGTCTACCAAAGAGGATTCATAAACAATAAAATGTTGAAATAATGCAACCTATTGTCCATAACAAGATTACCCACAACAGAGGCGTGGCCCACGAAACCCCAATCTACAGTAAAGATAAAACTATGGAGGAAGTGGAGAAGCACGGGCTTTAAGATCTACAAAATCGCTACAACAGTAACAAACACCCAAAATATGAGAGGACTAACTTGGTCTGGTGGCATCATGTAGAGATCTTGGTTTGTTGAGTGGTAAACCTCTCTTGATCCTTTCAGCATTTGAGACGAATCCGTCGTCTGTTCGTTTGAGTTGTCAATAACGATTTGACTCATGGTGTACAACAGAAAGGTTTAACCAACCTAATAGACTCCTTACTTCACTTAACACTACTTCGCTACGTGTAACGATCATTTCATTAGGGGTCACTGGTGCAGCTATAGCCAATGATGTTGAAAAGACGGTAAGGATGAGTAAAGCTGAAAATTTCATGATTTACGTTTATGATTCGTAAATAATGAATGCAAAAAACTCACGATGACTTTTAATCTAAACCTATACGAACGATAGAGACGACGACAAACAAGAACCTATGTGAAACCGTCTTGGGATGTTGACACGACAGAAATACTCGTAGATGTTCCATCTGTAATGTTAGACCAAACGCCACCAGTATTCAACGTTCAACTGTTATTCGCTTTAGTACGTTTCCGAGGACCCTCTTGCGTCTAGAATACGTTACTTATCGCGATTTTTTTTGCTTCGTACTGACATGCTCAGAAACAATAGTAGTAATGTTCTCAAATCAACCCTAGCCATTCGTGTGGTGTTCTGTTGAATCTTACGTGTACTAATCGACATGTGTGGCACTTTGATGGAAAAGAAGCTCATGTCACTTTGACAACCGTCGTCAAGGTCGGATGCTCACGCTGAAATTTACAACAGAACGACAGATCAAACTTCCTTGTGATCACCCAATTCTGATCAAACTATGTCTCCACCAAAAAGAGTCTCAACCCCACCATCGGAATCACCAACCAAGAAACCCAAACCCTCCCCCAAACCATCACCCACGAAATCGATAGTCACCAACGGATGGACGGTCGAGAGTAAAACAGCCTTAGCTAAACGATGTATGGAAACAGCTTATCGACATATGGATTGGGAAAAGCTTTCCCAGGAGGTGGGTTTTGGAGATGAAAGAGAGGAAACTAGACCGTTGATAGTAGTTTTGATAGACTGGACAAAGCGTTTCGAATTGTAAAAACCAACTTACACCTGGTAGAAGTAACGCTCGGAAGGTTATGAGTGAGATTTTTGAGAAGACTGGGGGAAAGTGATTGTGCTTGGAGATATGATGATGGTATATGATTGGCAGAGGGTGGTGTGTCCAGTATGGTATTATCACTACTCGAAATGAATGACATGCAGAAATTGTCAAAATATGTCGAAAAGATGACTGTATCAAAATTTGCATCAAGATATACGGAAGTAACGAGCTAACGAGATTCTCCCGGCTCCCTCGATTGACCCACCCCCCCCCCCCCCCCCTCCCCAATCAAAAGTGACAGCCTTAACCGCCTTCCCCCTCAAATTTCCACGACCAGGAACAAGTTGATCAATGAGTTGTCGTTTACTCATCCCAAGCTATAGTAACCCAGTCGTCAACCATCAACTCCAAACCAACACAGTCAAACTCAAAACTCACACTCCCAGCCAAACCATTCAAATCAGCATGTTTATATCCCAAAGCAATAATCTCATCCATAAACCTTCCACGTTTCCTGGCGTCCCATACACCGTTATCTTCGTTGACTTTTTTCGGGGTGGTGGTGGTTTTGATTTTTTTAGGTGATGGGGTTGTTAGTTCGGTTTTGGATTTGTTCTTTTTCGGGGAGGAGGTGGTGGAGGGTGGTGTTTGGGGTGGTTTGTAGTTATCTTCTGAACCTGAATCTGAAGGTGAGGTGGACATTTTCGATATACCGATGTTTTGGGTTTATTTGTGATTCGAGTTAAAAGAGATGGGAAAAGATTGTGAAGAAGAAAAGAGGAAGAAGTTCGATTGATGGTTGTCGTCAGTGAGAAAATTTGATTGATGGTTGCTATCTCCATCTGACACTGACGACAACATCACATTTGCTATGTCCGAGCTTTACGATCAAACACCTTACAAATGCATATTTCTATCATTTATCTACCTTCCATCATCAAAACGCCAAATTTCGAATACCCAATCACCACGCCTGAACTCCAAGGGGGTGTACGACTTTACCAGCATCCTCATCTTTTTCACCCTCAATAACCGATCTGACGAAAGCAGCTCCAACCGCTGGGTCCTTCGCACCAATCTTCTTCAACAATTCAGTATCACCACCTAAACCAGTAGCCAAGAACCCAGGGGAGATCAAACCAATAACCACATTATCGTTAGTCAAAAGTCTAACCCATTCTCTGACCATCATGTTCATACCGGTTTTAGCGGATCTGTAAGCTGTAACAGAGAATACTGGTGGTTTAGGCCATCCAGCTGGTGGTGGTCGATTGACGAACGCTCTTTCATCATTTGATCCGGCTAAAGTCGCAGTTCCTGAGGTTATAAAGATGATTCGTCGTTTCTCTAATGGCGAGGCTAGGAGTAATGGCACCAAGGTGTTGGTGAGAATCTGAGTTCCAGTGACGTTGACGTTCCAACTTTTATTCCACATTTCTCTTGTTGTCATTGTTTTATCACCGTCGAACTGGGCTCCTATGTATGTATGATCAGTATCGAGTAGCTGATTAGCGTTCAAAGGAGGTGACTAACCAGCGTTATTGACTAGGATATCTATATGATCATATCCTTGAGTTTTGAGATCGTTATAAAGACCTTCGATACTTTCATCGTGCTCGAGATCAACAGCGAAAGGTTTGAGATCACTACCAGAGTTTGGAAACTCTGATTCAAGTTTGGAGATGGCTTCTTGGGCTTTTGGGATTGTTCGAGCACAAAGAAGGATGTGGTATGAGGTTGATGATTGAAGTAACGATTTGACTGTTTCGAGACCTAGACCTGAGTTGGCACCTGTAATGAGTAGGATACGTTTGCTGGACATGTTGTGAGAGGATTGAGTTGAGTTGTTGAGCTGACCTCCAAACCACTTTTTACCACTGCCTATTTATACAGCTCAGCTTCGGGTCGGGGATGATGCCAAGAAGTCTAACCCGGGGTGGAGTACCTTGGCATAAAGTGGCACTAGTACTATTAATAGTCGTCCTCAGTCTATTTTCAGTCGGTTGGTTCGGGAATCGAAGCAACAAACAAGACTCAGGTCTATCTCTATCTATATCTCTACTATCTATGTCCGACTGAACCAACCCAAAGGTCCACCACCAAGAAATCCCCACCAAACACCCTCATAAACTACACCCCACAACCAACTCATCTCAGTATCCGATTCCAAACCCCTCCCCATCCTCTGTAACTGCCATTCATGCCAGAACGTCGAAACCCCCGCTCCAATCATAGGAATACCTCTCGTTTTAGAGACATCACTAGCAGATCCTGCTTCTACTGATTTCCCACCACCAAGTAGTCTCTTCATAGTTTCCCCACCTCCAATCGTGTATGGTACATAAGCGTTTTCAGCTGAGATATCTCGATTCAAAATGATATCCCGTGGAAGCTCAGGTTTTATACATGCTGGACGACCTATACCGACTAAATCGCATGCGTTGTTTCGTAGAGATAGTGCTATTAGATCCCTGGAATGAAGACCACCAGTGAGGATTATCGCTGGTCCATCAGGTGGTGATTTTAAAGTCGGAAGAAGAGCTGAAGTGAAATGCGAAAATAGTGATTGACGAGTAGGATGGGGTCGAGTTATGGAATCCAAAGCTGCGAAGGCTGAACACGAATTAGATCTATCTCAGATTTAGAGTGTAGATTGTTACTTACTTGGATTGGCATATGTTCCACCAGAGATTTCCAGGATATCAACCAATTTCCAAGAGATGATCTCATGAATAGCTTCAGTTGCGTCTTCCTCGTTGAAACCTCCTTGAACGAAATCTGAGCAATTGAGTTTAACTGCTTTGATGAAAGTTGATTTTGTGTTTTTGGAAATACCAGTAAGGATGAGATACAGTAGATGAAGTCGAAGGGGTATGGAGGTCGGAACGTTGGGTAAAGGTTGAGGATTAGGATTCGTCTACCAAAATCAATAAAGCACTCAACGAACCAAACAAGTAATCAAAAACCTACATGCGAGGAAAGATATTCAGCCAACAGATATCCATGGGCAGAATGGACCTGGACCCCATCCCAAGTAGCTCTCTCAGCATCACAACCGACTTCGACGAAACGATCCACAATCCCTAACCATTCCCCGACATCATCCACAATTCTAGACTTCAGGGGCCAGATAGCCGTACCCAGACACCATCCCAATAAAGTATTCCCAACATCTGGTCGATCCGAAATTGGTGCTACAGCTCTTTGCCAAGGATACCTAGAGAAATTGATAGTTGAAGGTGATTGTAAACCTGGATGTGAGATTTGCATAATCATCAAAGGTGCTTTTGAGGCTTTATTTTTGGTGGATGAAATTAATTGGGTCCAGGCTGCTATCGCTTCAGGTGAATTTGATGGGAAAATTCTATCATGTCCAGTAGCCAATTGTCTTTCATCGATTTGAACGTTTCCTAAAAGGGTTATCCAATCAACATGGTGATAAAGTTGTAAAAACGAAATGGTGTACCAGAAATTAACATTCCCCAGTTGCCAGCTCCCCATCTTTTGTATAATCGTCTATGAGCTGGTCCGGGTAGACCACCACCTTGACCCATACCTTCCTCCATTGCTGCCTGGGTTGTTGGTTAGCTTCGAATGAGCTTGAATGCGCACACAGAAGATGGACTTACTTTGATCAATCGGTTTGGTATGATCACTCCGTTCGGTAGAGTTAGGGATGACGATATGAGATCTATATCATCTTGCTGGGGTAGCTTGTTTTTGTTGTTCTGCTTTTTCCTGACTGTCATCGTCGTCGTCGTCGTCGTCGATGTTGTTTTGGTTGTTGATGTCAATAAGTTAAGTCCACGTCTCAAGGCGAGGCTACCTTGTGGAGGTACAGCTTACGTAAGCAAAGTTGTTGTTGCTGAATCAATCTATCGTTCTTTCTTCTATTCTACTAATTTCTTTCGTTCTAATCTACTTATCTGACCTTTTTAACTGAAGTCACAGAGTCCAACATCGAGACTGACCACGATGTCAGACGAAGAAGACAACTTCGGATCAGTCGATTTCGGTATCGCCAACGTCCTAAAAGACGCAGGTGTAGAACCAGAAGCTATCTCCAATTTCCTCTCCCAAACCGGTGGTGGAACACGAGCGAAAGATCTAGCCGACATAGAAGTCGAAGGTGGTGACAACTACGCGGATGATATTTCAGAAGGGGAGTTAGAAGCAGAAACGTCTGATGAAGTAGCCTCACGTCAACGTCGAGAGGAGGAGAGAAGAGCTGAAGAAAGATATTATCGTCTGGCTTTAGCTGAACAGATGAAAACTCAACAAATGAATCGACTCAAGAATGGTACAGAGAATAAACTGGATAAAGCTCAGAAAGATTTGATTGAGATCAAGAAGATTTGGCCGGATTTCGAAAAGGGAACGAGATTGAGGATGACGGAAGTGTTTTATGAAACTCCTGCTACGAGGAAGGCATATGAAACTGCTTTGTTGAGAAAGAAAAGACGAAAGATTGATAAACATAAAGATCGCATGTGAGTTATATCCAACTGTATACTAATTATTCGCAGTTCAAATCAGAGTTGGACCCTCTTCACAACCTCCAGACACGAATTTTCTTCTACCCACACTTCCGTTATTAGAACTTCCCACACTGTCTCAACCGATGTATAAAATGCCAATAGGTACTTTATTCGATCCTCAATGGGTCAGAGAAGCTAAGAAAAGACGATGGAAGGAGGTCACCAAGCCTCCTGCTGATATTGACTTGTTCAGAGTGGACTCTACAAACATTCAGGATGGGTCGAGTGGTAAATTGAGACCTCTGGATCTTGTAGAGTGGGAAAAAGATATAATTACGTGCTCGTTGTAAGTTCATCCGTCCCTTGTTTGAATTCCAGACTGACCCACTTCTCAGACCTAGTCAGAATACTCAAAATCAATCCAAACCATCAGTGCACCACACCTTCGACCCTCTTCAACCTCGTAACGCAATCGTCGAATCTGGTCAATGGCTAGAGAATATCATTTGGGACTCTACACAGATCACTCCTGACATGGTAGAAGATGATGAAGATGATATGACCGGTGTTGAGGGTGTTCTTTCAGCCAATCAAAAACCAGATGTCGCAGCTGAGGCTCTGGCAGCTATCAAAGCGAAACTTGATCCTTTCAATCTATCAAACGATCATTTATACGAACATACTCGTGATGCTAGATTCAGGATTCGACAGACATTCGGCGCTATTGAAGTTGTACATTCAGCACCTGCAAAGAAATTACAATTACCATGGGTGGGTGTGGTGATCCAGAAATGAACTAATTCGTCTTTTAGTACAAAACTTCGTTAACCAAAACCGAAGCTAGAGCATGGCATCGACCAGCTCTACAATTCCCTATGGGTATCAATATCACTTTTTCAAAACTGAAATCTAATCCTGCAATGGTATCGTCCAAAAAGAAGTTGATGGCAGATCCAGGAGAACCTTTCAAGACTACGAAAGATTTGACTTTATCTGAAAAAGGTCCTTATGTCTTATTGGAGTTTTCTGTAGGTCAAATGGAATTTATCGTCGAAACGTTTTTGCTCATTCCAATAACAGGAAGAATATCCACCCATAATGAGTAGTTATGGTATGGGAACCACTGTAGTGAATTACTATCGGAAAACTAGTGAGAAGGACGAATTCGTACCCAAGGTAAGTAATTCAAATTGGTAGGGGTTTGCTTTCTGACGTTAGACAGTTGGATTTCGGCCAACCTTCGATTTTGAACGTTGGTGATGCAGAACCGTTTTTGTTGGGTTATGTGGATCCTGGCAAAGTTACTCAAGTAATTCACAACAATTTAATCAGAGCTCCAATCTTTCGACATACACCAGAGACGACAGATTTCTTGGTCATTCGGTAAGTTTAAACTTCATTATCAAAGGTAAATCCTCTAAACACAACTTCTACAGCCAAACCATCAACGGTCATCCAACTTATCACATCCGTGACATCAAAAATATTTTCACTGTTGGTCAGACTGTACCCAACGAATCTGAGATTCCTGGACCTCACGCAAGGAAAAACACGAATACAGCGAAAACTCGACTTATGCAAGTCGCTTGGCAATTGGTGCATAAATCCAAGAAACAGAGAATAGAGTTACGAAAGTTGTTACAATATTTCCCTGATCAAACGGAATTACAAATGAGGCAGAGATTGAAAATCAAGGGGAATGTCAGTTGGTTCTGATGAATATCAGTCAGTACATAACTGACAATAAATATAGGAATTCCTCATGTACGTGAGAGATCATCCGGATGAACCAAAATATTGGAAGATCAATCCTGATTACGATTTCCCAACGAACCGTAAAGAAGTGGAAGAAGTTTTACCACCTGAGCACGCAGCTTTATACGAAGCTATGCAAGTCGGCGCGAGACATTTACACGATGCTGGATATTCCAAAACCGCCGAGGGAAACGCTGAAGAAGAATTCGCTGATGGGGCAGATACTGGTTTAGACGTCGAACAGCAGTTAGCTGTGTGGTCGACTACTTTGAATTATAAAAAAGCTGAAGCTCAGAAAGCTTGGTTGGTGGTTCATGGTGAAGGTGATCCAACTGGACGAGGGGAGGGTTTCAGTTTTTTGAAAACTAATATGAAGGGGTATTTCTTGAGAAAGGGGGAAACAGATCAAGGAAGACGATGTGAGTTGAGATTTGAACGGATTTGCATTATTAAGCTGATCCAATGTGAATCTTTAGTGGACGCAGAATCCAAAGCAGGAGGCAATCCAGTCAAGATCTCCAACGCTGCCCAACAACAGATCTACGAAGAAGAGAAAAGGGGAGTTTGGGACGCCCAAAACGCTGCGTTATCTTCAACGATCCCACCTGAATTAACTGTCAATGACGAAATCACTCAATCAATCGCTACACCTGCAGGCATGGGACCTAGATTCCGTGGTGATTCGGTGAAACGAGGGTTTTCACGTGGAAATTCGATAGTCGCTGGAACTCCTTTAGGTTATGCTGATAGTCCAAGAGATGAATATGGAAGTCCCGGTTTCAGTGGTGATGAAGAAAGTACTTTTACGGGACATGATCGAAATTCAGGCAAGGTTATGAGAGTTAGACGGGTGGTGAGTTGGGTTCAACTTTGTGGTTACAACATGACTAATGTTTGAACTTGATTTAGATCAATGGCGAACCTGTTGTTGAGATCGTAAGGGATCCAGCGGTTATCGCTAGTTATCTACGACGGATCGAGGAGAAGAAATTGGATTATTACACTTCACATCCGGAGTTGTTGGCACCGAGTGGTAACGCTGATGAAGACGCTGTCAAGATGGTAGCGTGAGTGTTAACGTACTCCCCACTTGAATAATGATTAATCCACCATGATAGACTTCGACTTGAACTTGAGAAAATCAAGAAGAATCAACAACGTCGTTTGGCACGTAAGAAGTACGCTGGTAACGGTTTAGGTGAGGATGGTGAAATTCGAGAAGGAGGAGTGAGTACCAACCTTTGTAATCTGTTGAAATCGGATTCGAAAACTGATGACGACAGAAACGTAAATGTGGTGCATGTGGTGCAATCGGCCATACCAGTGAGTCATCCAATAATACTTTTCTCGTTAAACTAACCCAAAAACCAGAAACCAACAGAAATTGTCCTAAATTCAACGCAACTTCTATAGGACCTTCACCGTCCGGTACGACTGGTACGCCCGGCTATGGACGTTACGATCCGATGGATATGGGGATGGGTTATGATAATTCTGTTTATGGTGGGAATGGGGGTAATGTGACTACCCCTGGAGCTAGTGGTGGAGTAAAAATTAAATTCAATTTAGGTGGGGCTCGGTAGGACGTTGGTTGATTTGATTTGGATGGTGATACCTTGCATTTTGTATTATACCTATGCAGATTTTGAACGTGGGAGAGACTGAATTTGCCGGATTATTGGTATTAGCGGTGACCGTTTCATGCAGTGTTAGAACCATCATATTCATCCAAAGAAAAAAATTATAAAATATCTACAAAGAAGTCATAAAATCCATAACAAAGCCGTCCATCTATAATCCAACCAAAAAAAAGGGAAACCTATTTAAGGAAGAACGACTTTCTGAGAACCCTTGAACCTCCCACTAAACATCTCAAGGAACAATCCTTTGGCTTTAGCGCTTTTAACGATGAAAGATGGGAACAAGGTGTTACCCAACAATGGGAAATTAGCGAAACCAGTTCCTTGATCTGGACCCAATGGTAACATTAGAGCGGTGAATGAACCTCTAACCAAAGGTTTCAAGGGTTTGTTCTTGATTTCAGCGACTAGGTTGGTGGCTGTGAGTTCTGCTTCTGGTGCGGCGTTCATTGCTGTTTTGGCTCCTGGGGTTGAAGCGCAGTCTCCGATAGCGAAATAGTTCTTTAAGAGTGATGATTTGACCTGTAGTGGGAGTTAGTTATGATCTTTGATCTTGGAGAGTGAATATACTTACCTTGAGATATTCATCTACTGCTATCATGTTACCGTCTAACGCTGATGGATCAGCTTTACCGACCAAACTTCCATTGGCTTTGTTTCCAACACTCAAAAAGACGTAATCGGCTTGAACGACTTTCCCGTTACCGGTCTTAACGTTTTTTAAACCGTCTTGTAAACCGAAACTACCGTTCCAATCTTTACCAACAGCCGAACCTTCAGAAGGGATGATAACTCTGTCATCAAGGATCAAATCAATTTTGAGATCTTTGAACATCATCTCGACAGATGCAGATAATTTAAGTGGTGTAGGTGGTGAACTCCATGATGTTTTTTTGGAGAGATCAGGAACTTTAGCTGATGGATTGAGAACTCTTGATAAGTTGTGAACGACGGTTATTTTTTTGG
This sequence comes from Phaeotremella fagi, assembly GCA_001599715.1. NCBI lineage: Eukaryota > Fungi > Basidiomycota > Tremellomycetes > Tremellales > Phaeotremellaceae > Phaeotremella > Phaeotremella fagi. The sequence continues at coordinate 235,407 of BCHU01000014.1, forward strand.
TTGGATAGGCTGAACGTAGTTCTCCTGCCATTTCTATACCGACAGCTCCTGCTCCTACTATAACGATATTTGTTGCTTTCTTGAGATCGTTTTGGGAATGAATGAGTTCGTTTTCGTATTCTGCTTGAGTTGAACCGGAGATTGGTCGCATGGGAGTGGGTTGGATTGAGCCAGTGGCTAGGATACATTTCTGTTTGGGGGTGTAAGTGATTAGAATAGTTGAGTTTATGACTAGAGGGAACTTACGAAGAATGGTAATTCTGTAGATCCTTCGAATGGTTTCTCCAAGATGATACTGTTCTTTTTGAGCTCGAGGACCTTGTTGGGAGCGATGACTTGATGATCAGATCCAGCTGGGAACACGGTAGCAGTCGTAAGTGGAGCGACTACTTTTTTCTCCCAACCTAGAAAACAAAGAATCAGTATAAGATCATCAACGACGACATAGTCTCATGTTTAGATTACATACCTGGAACAACAGCTGCACGCTAGAATAGATGAAATCAGTTACGATCTAAATCATCGTCAAGCAACGGACATACCAGAGCAGCTAATGGCCAGAAAGCGAAATCTAGCGCATCGACGATGAGGATACGATGAGTTCCTGGAAGGTTTGGAACGAGGGCGTTGGCAAGTGCTCCACCTGAGATTGAACCTGCAAGATGGGATTAATCAAACGTTTTACTACAGAAGATGGATTGAACTTACCACCGATGATGACAATGTTTTGAAAATCAGACATGATGTAGTGCACAGAAGAGAGTGGAGTGGGAGTGGGTGAGATTGCTTTGTGATATAGACAAAGAAGATGTAGACAAGACGATGAAGTAAGAAAGATTGAATTGTGTTAGTTTATATATATGTGTTTTTCTATTGTCCTCGTAGATAAATGTGATACTCGTGCCACTGAGTCCCAACGGGATGGCTGTAGACTGTGACATGAGATTGCTGAGTAAGATTTAAAGTGAGGGGATGGATTATATTACTTGATTCGTACTTGTTTCCGACGGAATTAAACCAAGACCGAAGGCTTCCAATGAGATTCCTTACGCAAGCATTCCCTCGGTTTACAAAGATATTACTAAGTTTAAGTAGAGTGGTAGAGGTAGTATCGATGGTCTGGAAGAACTTGGAGCTCACATATTGTGATAAACTGTACACCTGGCTTTCATAGAACGAAAGAACTTGAACTCTGATGTACAAGCAGATCGAAAAACACCCATGTCGTAGAGTGCCGCAGAACGAATGAAAGGCAAGTGTTGTCGGGTTAATTTGAGAGTCGCCTCTTCAGCTCATGAATGGTAACCTCAGTTATCAGCTTATCAGCCGACAGGAAATGATCACCCAGTCGACTTAGGTGTCGAAGGGATCAACTTGGTCGATTTCCGCCCCTCTATTGGATATATACCAGTCGAAGATGACTTCGGGTATGATCGAATTCCAGGCACCAGCCAGTAAATTATTGAAGATGTTCCAAACGATATGATCCAGCGAGTCGATTACTCTCCAATTCGACTCAGCGGTTGACTTGATCACTACATATATACTCAAAGATAACACTGTCTTTCTCAACAACCATGTCAGATCTCCCTTTCACAGTCATCAACGCTTTCGCTACTTCCACCTCCCCACATTCCGGGAATCCAGCTGCGATAGTAGTTCTACCATCTTCAGATCATAAAAACGCAAATAACGTAGAATGGTCACAAACCATTGCTAAAGATTTCAACTTATCTGAGACTGCTTATCTGGTTCCGATTGATACAGCAGCTGAAATACCTCTTTACGGTTTACGATGGTTTACACCGGTTGATGTGAGTTTCGCGCAACACATCCAGAACGCTCACTGATATCTTACTTTGGGTGCTTATAGGAAGTAGCTCTATGTGGTCATGCAACTTTAGCTGCAGCCAGAGTAGCCTTCAATCTCCATCCAACAGCAAAACAAATAAATTTCAAAACTCAACAAGCTGGAATCCTAACTGCAAAACTGATTTCATCGTCGACAGTCCCGAATAACAAACCACTAGACATAGCGATCGCCTTACCATCACTTCCATCAAATGTTTTGTCCAAATTTAAAGACGAAGACAGATTATCTTCTTTTTTCACGACAGTCCAAAATTCTTTAGATAAGATCTTTGGTGGTTCAGTTAAAGAGGATGATCTTTTGAATGTCGTGGAATTCGGGTTTGGTAGTAGAAAAAGTGCTTTTGTTGAGTTGAGAGATGGTGTTGATATGGCTGGAATTAGTGTTTCGGCTAGTGAAGTTGTGAGTGATAGATCTAGCTTGTTCTTAGATGACATAATTGGATACTGATCGTAAAACTTATTTATAGGCGAAAATCGCTACAGGAATGTTCGTCGTGACACAACAAAAGAAACCTATCTCTCCAAACACACTAGAAATCTCTTCAAGAGTCTTTTGTCCAGGTCTAGGAATAGATGAAGATCCAGTAGTAAGTAGACAACCACCACAGTCTAACATGAATCGACACTGAATAAACCGTAGACGGGATCAGCCCACGCTTACCTAGCGGGATATTATCTATTAACCCCAGTATTCAAACGATTGAACCTGTTGTCAACCCCCGCGAAACACGAGGAAATCGTTATCAAAGCTGTACAGGAGAGTGAAAGACGTGGAGAACTTTTACTTTCTTTACTTGAGGATGAAGAGGATTCGGAGGGTAGAAGGAAAATTCAATTGATTGGTAAAGCTTGGGAAACTGGGAGTGGCACTTTGACTACGTTTTAGAGTGGAGACGTTCAATTAATGACTGTACAAGATTTCTGAATCCGTTTTTACGCTCAGTGTCGAGATGAGTAAAATCATTTGACTGGTCATGGATACATAAGATTTGTTGCAGAAACGATCAGACTGAAATTTTGCAATTAAATCGAAGTGTGTGGCTATTTGCCATGAGGGTTAAATAACCTCGTTGCCTAAAGAAGATATCAAAAAGGTCCCGTAGCTTAACGGTCAAAGCGCTCTTTGTATATCTTTCGCTGTAAGGGCGTGCTAGAGAGTGCGTTGGGGGAATGCTGTTCAACTCCTCGAACGCGCTCCAGCTGTGGCTCAAAGTGATCGCTCGGTAAAGTGTGATTTCTTGGTTCAACTCCAAGACGGAACGCGTCCTCAATTGTTTCAATGGTGTGTATGTTCTGTCCTCTGACTTCTTGTCGCGCATCAAATGTCTTGTAGCTTAACGGTTAGAGCGTTACTGTAACGTCTTTCGTGGTAGCTAATCGGCTCCGTGGCTCAGTGAGCTGATGGAGCCGGACGGTCACACGATCGCTCGGTTGGTGGTTATTCTTGGTTCAAGTCCAAGACGAGACACGATTAACTTTTTTTCTAGTTGCATGTCTTCCTCTTATTACCCATCCTTCATGTCTCAAGTGAGCTTCGTCAATGGTTTAGAGCGTCATTAGAAAGTTTTTTACTGTAAGTGTGAGTATCGACTTCTTCTTCCTAATTAGGGAGATCATGAGCAGAACGCTCACTATTCACATCAAAGTGATTACTCGGTTGACGAAGATTCCTTGGTTCAATCCCAGGACGATGCCAGTCTTTTTTTATTTACTGTATCACCTCGTGCTCCCTTCCTTTGACCTCATGTTTCCTTTTCAACACTACCCAACAATCAAACCAGCTTCGTAGCTCAATGGTTAGAGCGTTGACCTAAACATCTTTCGTGGTAGCTGTACTAGCCTTTCAATGCTTGAAAAGCTGGGCAATCACACGATCGCTCGGTTGGTAACGATTCTTGGTTCAATTCCAAGACGAAGCTCTCACTATATCTTTTTTTTTTGTAAATTCCTCGTGACCCATTACCTTTGACCTCATGTTTCCTCCCCCAACACCATCCGTCAATCAATCAAACAGCTTCGTAGCTCAATGGTTCAGAGCGTTACCTCGATTTAATTCGTCGTAGAGCGTCTGTAACTAGGATCGCAGAATTGGTGGCTGCGGCGTGCAGGCATTCAAGACGATTATTCGGTGAAGAATCTTGGTTCAACTCCAAGACGAAGCTCTCATCATTTCTTTTTTGTCTGAATACCTCGTGCCCCATTTCCTTTGACATCATTTGTCCTCTTCAACACAACACAACACAATAATCAAACACGCTTCGTAGCTCAACGGTTAGAGCGTTACCTCGATGTTAATCGTAGTTGAGCGTCTGTAACTAGGATCGCACATATGGGTAGTGCGGCGTGCAGGCGTTCAAGGCGATTACTTGGTAGGTGAAGATTCTTGGTTCAACCCCAAGACGAAGCTTTCCATTATCTCTTTTTTTTATTACATACCTCGTGATCCCTCGAGGACATAGTGTTTCCTCTTGAACATATATCAATCAATCAAAAAAGCTTCGTAGCTCAATGGTTTAGAGCGTGACCTCGATATTAATCGTCGTAGGGTGTCTGTAACTAGGATCGCAGGATTGGTCCCTGCGGCGTGCAGGCATTCAAGACGTTTACTTGGTAGGTGAAGATTCTTGGTTCAACCCCAAGACGAAGCTTTCCATTATCTCTTTTTTTTATTACATACCTCGTGATCCCTCGAGGACATAGTGTTTCCTCTTGAACATATATCAATCAATCAAAAAAGCTTCGTAGCTCAATGGTTTAGAGCGTGACCTCGATATTAATCGTCGTAGGGTGTCTGTAACTAGGATCGCAGGATTGGTCCCTGCGGCGTGCAGGCATTCAAGACGTTTACTTGGTAGGTGAAGATTCTTGGTTCAATTCCATGACGAAGCTTCTAACAATGTTTTTAATGTTCTGTTACTGCCCTTGGATATGATTTCCATTTCAGCGGTGGTTATAACGAAATATGCTCTATAGCTTAACGGTTTAAAGCGTCATCAAAATATCTTTCGTAGTAGGTGCTACTTGCTATCTCAAGCTTTTCTGCATAGCGGTTGCGTCCTATATTGCGATTGTAATGTAATACGTGGGCGCTATGCAGAGACCCTTGGGGTACGGGCTGGTATTCATACGATCGCTCGGTTGGTGATGATTCTTGGTTCAAGTCCAAGATAGGGCAATTGATTGTTTTTTTGGGTTTTGATCAAAGCCAAAGGAGGGGTAAGGAGGATGCACGTCCTTGACAAAAGAAAACAGTTTTCATTCTCATTCATACGGGTTGTATCGACAAGACAACTTGTAAGGAGTCGATGTGTATTGAAATTATAACCAAAAAGCTCGTTGGTGATTTAAGTATGTATGTACAGAGTAAGAATCGTTTGATACAAGATGAATCGTATTTGAGATATGTCGTAGAGACAAAGAAGATAAATATGTTATTAAATACACGATGACGACTGAAAGAAACGTCAGCTATGTACATTCCATAACATCATAGCTAACAGACATTGTCCATAGAAACATACCCTAAACCTATATTCAACCTCCAAAGTCCACCAACCGTCATTTCCCAACATTCTCACGACTCAAATTCCTCTCCCTATCCCTACTAAAACTAATCCGTTCAAACTGTCGTTCAGTCCTTGATATCGTCAACACAGCAGCTAAAAGGTCCGTATGAGATTTTGAAGGATTGAATTCGAGCTTGAATTGTTAGGTTTTGCTAGTCAGTAGGGTTCGTGTAAAGGGGTAGAAAGTGACGTACTGGTTTCTCTTGTTCTTTTGGGAATCGAAGGATATCGTCTGAAAAGGGAGTTTCTATGTCGCTGTAGCATGTTTTTGTGAATTTTGAACCCATGGTGATTGAGCTTGGTTGTATTTTGGCTTGTTATGTTGATGATTTGAGAGGTTGAGAAATATCTTGTGAAGAACACCGTTATTCGATTACCGTCGAACAATAGACACCGTGTAACACGAGGCCACCATGCACTAAGTTCTCACAGAAATCCACAATGATCGACCCCAATATCGAAAATAGGGGTAGTTGAGTGAAACCCACAAACAATGAACCCCAAAGTCAATCACTTCTCCCCCTTCTTCTTCGTCTTCTTCGGTAACTGCATATCATCGTCTTCATCCTCATCATCCCCAAACCCATTCAATTCAATTTCGACCAATTCCTCCCATTCTCTCACACCTTCATACCTCTCACCCCCAATCGAAAGATCTCGCCAACGTTCGAGGTTCAACTTCGAATCTTCGAAAGATGTTTTGGATGATAGCAGGATTTTCGATATTTGTTTTAGGAGGGTTAGGTGATCGGCGTGGAATTTGATTAACGGTGATAATGAGTTCACTAAGGTTTGTATTTAGTATTTCCCCATGACAATCATTTGAAGATGGTCTTTGTTAATTGGATTTCACTCACCGAAACGTTCAAATGTCCATGTTAACCATAACGGTTCTGTCAATACGAAATCAAATGATTGGAGTTTACAAGCTTCAAAAAAGATTTTTTCAGCTTGTTCCACGAGAAATGATATTTTGTATAAACATTTTTCCTATATCCATTGATCAACAAAAATTTCAATTTGATGCAATCAGACAGACATACGAGTTTTGATATGACGTTTTGTAAAGATTGGCGAGCTGTTGAGAGGAGGGTTAAATGAGGAGCTATGAGTGGTCGTTCGGGAGTTTCAGGTATAGACATTAAATTACTTTAGAAAATCGTCAATAAACACAATCAGAGAAGTAGAAGTGGACTTACTCTATCTCTGTTGAGATATCAACACAGCATTTACCAGCTTTAAACCCATCAACAATGACCAATTCATCCCATGTTTTGATTGTAGTTTGCATTTCTTTGATCACCAATTTCAGCATCCTGTGATGAGTCGTTTCAGTTGGTTTTTGGGGTATCGGTGAAGACGATGGAGAGGGTGAATTCCTTGGTGAAGCATGACCTTTGGATGGGGTCAATGAAGCTAGACGTGACATTGTTGGGTGGTACTTGTTCCAAATTGTTAGAGGTGTTTTTGGTTCTCGTTGTTGCTGTTCTGTACTGAAATTTTGATTCCGTCGTTTGTTCTCTGCCGTTGCCACTCATCATCGTCGTAAACACCAACACTAACAACTAACAAATTTACCATTTTACTATCTATTTTTCTTATCATTCTCTCAATACTAACCTGAAGATACTGTATATACTATCCACCCAGTTGAAGCAACGAATAAATCAATGAGACTCACCTAGAAAAATTCACGTGAAACCTCAACCAAAAGTCAATAGTCTGACCCTACCCCGCGATGCTCAGACAAATAGGTCGTCTCAGACGATCACCATTATTGTCCAATTCCAGACCATCTTCAATAACCAACCCCAACCATCGTGTGCCGTTAACTATCCCATCAAGAAATGTCCACGTTAGAGCGATATCATTCTCGACTGTTCCAAGGATGATGGCTCGGGCTTTTAGGGTTCCCCTTTATGGTGCTGCTATTGGAGCTGGTGGATTAGGTTATGCGAATTATAAACTTGAAGGTGTGTTTTATGACTGTGTCTGGTTGAAGGTACTGATCTAGGATGTAGGAGTTCGAAATGCAACTTCGGAAATATTGGGGAATGTATCTGATACGTTATCTTCGGCTTACAACTCCACTTCTTCGACCATTGCTTCAACTCTTTCAACCGCTTCTGATATCTCTGAATCGTTATCGTCACAGATAGCATCTTCAATCTCAGGAACCGCGAAAACAGCACAAGATTCTGCGGAAGCGTTCAGAAACGGTACTGCTGAATGGTGGCAAGCGGTGTCTGAAAATTTAGGTTGGACTGGTGAAACCAAATCTTCTTCTTCTACAGTCAACACTTCCGTGGGTAACGAATCGAAATGGAGACCAGGTGAAGGTCCTGGGGAACCTACACCTCCACCACCGTCATCTTCTGGTGGTGGAGAAGCGATGTTAGGATTAGCTGGTGCGATGTACGCGGCTGGGAATGACGAGGAGAAATCACCTTCAGATCCTTTCTCTTCTGGAACTGGACAGGAACATCAGTTGTTGCAACTCACCAAGAAATTGATCGAAATCAGATCGGTTTTACTTAGTGTCGATCAAAGTGATGCTTTGAAATTGCCTTCCATCGTCGTTATCGGTAGTCAAAGTTCGGGGAAGAGTAGTGTTTTAGAAGCTATCGTTGGACATGAGTTTTTACCCAAGTAGGTGTTTCGTATCGAAATTTGATCAACCTACTAATTATCATAGGGGTGATAACATGGTGACTCGTCGACCTATAGAGTTAACACTCATTCACTCTCCGATCCCATCAGCCAGCACCTCAACCGCTCCAACTGAATATGGAGTCTTCCCCGATATGCCCCATCTAGGCAAAGTCACGTCTTTCCAATCTATTCAGAAAACACTCACCGAACTCAATCTGGCTGTCCCATCGAATATCGCAGTTACAGATGAACCAATTCATCTCCAAATCCATTCACCCCATGTCCCAGATCTTACTCTAATCGATCTACCTGGTTATGTCCAGATCGCCTCGATGGATCAACCTGAAACGCTGAAAGAACAGATTTCCAATCTGTGTGATAAATATATTAGAGAACCTAATATTATTTTGGCGGTTTGCGCTGCTGATGTCGACCTTGCTAATAGTCCAGCTTTGAGAGCGAGTCGTCGAGTCGATCCACTTGGTTCTAGAACTATTGGGGTGGTAACTAAAATGGATCTCGTGAGACCCGAATTAGGAGCGGAGATCATCAAGGGAAACAGATACCCTCTTCATCTAGGCTATGTTGGTGTAGTTTGTAAAGCTCCACCTGCAGTCTCTTCAGGTGGATTAATAAGATCAATCACAGGTGGTGATAAAGAACGTCCTAACGTTACCGATGCTGTACTTAAACGTGAAGAAGAGTTTTTCGGTGGTGAGAACGCTAGATATTTCGGTAAAAATCGTGTTGTCGGTGAAAAGAAACTTTTGGTGGGGATTGATACACTCAGAAGAAGGTTGATGGATGTGCTGGAAACTTCAATGGCAGCTTCTTTGCATGGTATCACTAATGCTGTTCAACTTGAACTTGAAGAAGCGAGTTATCAGTTCAAGGTGAGTAATGGGTTTGTTCATTTGATTAATCATTCTAGGTACAATATAACGACCGTCGAATTACTTCCGAATCATATGTCGCTGAAACTGTTGACGCTTTGAAAGCACGTTTCAAAGAATATACCTCACAATTTACTAAACCTGCTGTTCGAGAGAAATTGAAGAACATGCTTGACGATAAAGTTATGGATATCCTTGAACAATTATATTGGAACGATGGACGTACAGTCGAATTATCGAAATTAGGGGAGGATCGAAAACTTTCACCTGAAGAATTGGATTCGTACTGGAAATATAAACTCGAAACAGCTTCTTCACTACTCACGAAATCTGGGGTTGGTAGAGACTCCACTTATCTTGTGGCAGATGGTCTACGAGGGTTGATAGATTCGATAGCGACAGGTGAACCATTCACCTATCATCCATCCGCGTCTCAACGAATAGTTGATTTCTCACATGCAATCCTGAGAGAAAGGATGGGTATAACAGCGGATCAAGTTGAGAACTGTATCAAACCTTTCAAATACGAAGTCGAAGTTGATAATCGAGAATGGGCTCTCGGTAGAGAGAAAGCTGAAGAGAAATTCAATCAAGAACTGGTTAGATGTCAGCAGAAACTTGGTGAGATCGGGGTTAGGGTTGGTGGGAATCGTCGATTGGGGGGGTTGATCAGGCATGTGGCTGAATTGGAGAAATGGGAGGATGATAGACGGAAACGAAGGGTTGGTAATTTGGGAGGTGGAACTACTGAGGAGAGTGAGAATGATATCGCGGAAGAAGGTGCTCCAGTCTTGGATGCTTATAAATATTCTCCTGCTCAGATCGTCGATGGTAAGTCATGTGTTCTTGTTTAACCTAAGATCATACTGACAAACATCTTAGGTCGACATGCACTTCTCTTATCTAATCGATTGACTTTACTCAAACTCCGTCAACAAGCTCTTAAATCCAAGAGATGCAAATTAGGTCCTGAACAGGCTGCTTTCTGTCCTGAAGCCTTTTTGGCCGTTGTAGCTGATAAATTGGCTTACACGAGTACGATGTTTATCAATATTGAGTTGTTGGAACAATTCTTTTATCAGGTGGGTGTTCTTTTACAAACGATCATACTGGATTCATAGTGATAACTCAATCTACATCAGTTCCCTAGAGAAATCGATTCAAGGATATTATATGATCTAGATGTAAGTCCATTCCACCATCATCGAACCCAACTGATCAATGAAACGACAGAGAGAAGAAATATCTAAATTCGCGCGTGAGAATCCAAAAATCAGATCACATCTTGATTTACAAGATCGAAAAGATAAATTGGAATCTGTCACGCGATCTTTACAATCGCTTGTGAATTTACAGAAAGATTCTGGGTCGGGGGATGGTCGACGAGTTAGAGATGAGGGCAAGGGTTTGTTTACCAAGTTTTTTTAAATGGTTAGGGTTTGGTTCTTGTTGTTTGGTATCAGTATCAGTATCAGTATCAGTATTATGTTCACGCTATAGATTTTATCTCTACTCATGTAACTTAAAACTACCCTCATTCAGCACTTTGCTGAGCTGAGCTAAGAATGGAGTTGATTTTATCTTTCCTGTTGAGGTGTCAATGAGAAGACAACTTTAGAAGATGTGTGACTTACTCTTCGTCGACGGACTCTTTTCGGAGCAGTTTTCGGGTGACGTAGACCAGATAATCTACCGAAAAAACAGGTTACCAAGAGAAACACTGGTGCTGTACCAGGCTCGACGAGTGCAAAAGCCACCGTGAGATCTCATCGTTATTTCCTTAGCACTGACTCGTATACCCTTATCAGGCCCCATACACTCAAAAAAACCGTGACACCAACTAGCAACCGTGATATAGACGACCGTGCCATAGACTCATTTTTATACCTGTCCGATGCAACCTCTGAAGCAACTGACGTCGCAACTTTTTGTAACCTATCGTTTATGAAATGTACGGCCAAAAAGCCTCTGTGGCGTAGCGGTTAACGCTTTCGCTTCGTACACCTTAAGCGAAGGAAGCGAAGGATCCTGTGTTCAATCCACAGCTGAGGCAAATTTTTTCTCCGGTGCCTTGCTGAAATTCTGCGACATTATTTTACTTTTTATTCTTCCTTACTGTCTTGGTGGGGTTTATACACGTCATTACTACTATCAAATCAATTTGGAGCCCCAGATTTGGATTTTGGCAGATAAAGGAATTACGTTACGTTATGGGTAGTTGGTGTTGAGTGATGGTGGTTTTGATACTTAGTGATTGGATTGGATTGATTTGAGATAGAGCATTAAGAGTATGACTTGGTGGTCACTGTCACTGTCACTGATTGAGCTGGAGTAATGTAGCTGTATGTGTAGATATGCATGAGATTGAAAGATATATGTATATATGTATTTGAGAAGAAGTTGATAATCGGACCGGGTGACTAGTCGAGAAGGGATGCTGTTACCTACTGTATCTACGCACTCTCTATCTACCTTCTATTCATTCACCATCTATCTATTTGTATAACTATCAACTGTAACTGTAAAACTACTTGACTTCCATTCCAATTCCAATCTATCTCATCCTATTGTACTTAACCTCTGTACAACAACTTCACAAACACTTATCAATCCTTATCACCAATTCAGATCTCACTCTTATCTCCAAGCGGAACGAAAACGCAAGGCGTAACAATCGTTTAACAGTTGACAAGGTACTTTAACTCTCACCTCTTCAGATAATCAATTATTCCCTACCTATCTGATCAATCGTTCAGTTTTGCAATACATAACTTCATCCTTTCTGTGCTTGTAAGTCTTCAACCCCAATTCACACCCCTTCATTGCCACCACGACTATAACGTGCTCGCCATCCCTTGTCCCCTAGAAACGCTGATACATTGATCGTTTCGATCCTTTCAACTTGTCATTCCTTACTCATCTTTTCATTTTATATACCATCATCCTCGAATCATCACTCTACGCAACTCTGCATTATCTACACCATTGTTCTGCGTATTGCTCACTCGCTGATTCATTCTTCCTGTAGTTGCCACCCGGAAACTACCTTTGACAATACATCTCAAGTATCGTTTAGAACTTTTTATGGTATCTGTTTGGTACGTGTTGTGGGCCTTGGACACTGTTTTCAGCTTCATTGGCATCATTCTCTCTTTTCATTTGGATCCTCTCTTTCGATATCCCCTCTGAACTGTCACCTCCCTTCTGTGCCGGGACTTTAACCCTTTAGTCCCTAAAATACAACTCACATGTCCAGTCACCTCCACTAATCCTAGATTCAATTTCCAACCTCGATTGAACTGACTTTGAATCTCAATTCTCTAGATCCCAAAATGTCACCACCAACTCAAGATCCACCTCCATCCCCACATTCCACAATCTCCGATACTCAAGAATTAATCATTCCAACCCATACCGTCAATCGTCATTCCAATCCACCCTCTGAATCTTCAGTTTCAGACGACGATTTATCAGATAGTCATCTCGGTGAATCATGGATTCCAGTTGATGATCTATCTTCAGCGCCTGATTCTTCCATCCATGGCTCTATACTAGATAGTTTAAGTGAAGATGGTTGGACACATACCGATGAAGAAAGTACAGATGATGAATTATCGACAACGGAGAATTCAATTCATCATCGCCAACCACCTAGACCACCCATCTTCTCACATTTAACCGATCACGTCGTCGCACAAGCTCAAAGTGTAACGGATTCATATATAGATGGTGAAGTCACCGATTCAGGCTTTTATGGGTCAGAGGGAACCATCGGGACTCTTACTCAATCACGTATCGAACTTATTTTACCTGATCCAAACGGTTCCTTCACAGGTTCAACACCTGACGCTTCTTATTATGGTAAAAACTCGTTCTCTGAACAGAATTCTCAGTCTTTTCGGGGCGACGGACCACAAGGACATGGACGAGGACAAGGGGCAGACGCTCTTACCGAAAGTGGAAGAGGAATCGTTGGATCCGCATCCACAGGTAGTAAACGAGGTGTTGACGCTGCTTGGTTAAGAGATATCAGTCTTCGTTCTGGTGTCGATGATCTATCTCAAATAGATGGAGTTCAATCTGAGAAAATCGTGGTTGAAAAGAAAGACCAAGAAGTTCAGACTGTCAATGCTATCGAAGAATTTGAGTCTTTCGGTCGGGTTGAAAGATTGAGAAAATTAAGAGATGCTGGGAATGGGAATAAGCTGGAGAAGATTAAGGAGATTGGTGGAAGTTGGTACGTGACCTATACATATTTCATGTCACTTTCGCTAACCGAATCCTTCGTAGGCCTATCAAAGTCGCTCTCGCGACTCTGATCTCACTTGCGTTAATCGGTACCATGGGTCCAAGCTTTTCCATCAAGTCACTCAAAGCCAATCAAAAAGTTGAATCTACCAAACAACCTCCTGCATCCCATCAAACTATCAAACCTGCATCGATATGGGACAAATTCTCGATATCACCAGTGGTAGTCACTACCTCCATCACCGAAAAGACATCACCCACCTTTGCCGATCTTCAAGTTATCAGACAAGCGATTTCGATTCTTTCGACCGATCATTCCCCACCCAACATACCTGAACCTTCGGTAACTCAATCTGTCTCCTTCAAACAGAAATCATCTCCACCTGATTCCGTCACCCACGGTCGAAAGAAGGGGAGAAGCGCTACTGAAGAACCACCTTGCGTTTCCGTCGTTTTGAGACAGAAAGGTACCGGTGTCTCTTTGGCTATCAAAGAGAATACCTTCGATAGGATCATTCGACATATCCCTAATGTCTCTTTACCGATTCGAGGTGGTAGCAACAAGAGTATGAAGGAGAGTAATGAGACTGTCACCGAGTCATGTGTTTGTGGTTTCAATCGACAAATCAAACAAGTCATTGAATATCATTTAGCTGGAGTCAACGATGGTTTAAGATTGGTTCATGGGGTCATCAACTCGATCTCAACTTTCAATTATTCATCCATTTGGATCCCAGCTCTTCAAGCCATCCAACATGAATACCATGATGTCATGAATCTATCGAAAGAGATTTACAGTTCTTCGTTGATGTTCACCAGAACTTCTTTGGATTCAGCTACGAAGGGATACATCGTCGCTCGCGATCGGTTATCTCAAACTTGGGAAAATTGGTCCAAAACGAAACCCGGATCAACGTTTACTTCAAGTTCTAAACAAGTAGAGAAGTTGACTAATTATCTTGATGATCAGATTGATAATCTAGGCGATAAAAGTTATCAATCCATTCATCAAGCTAAAAAAGGTTTAGATCGGTTGATCAATGATGTCAAAGGGGTTGTTAACGATGACGATCATGTCGATGAAAAGATATTCAAAACCGAACCTAAAAGATCGTTATCTTTTTTACGATCTGCAACGAAAAACAAGCAATCTGAAAACGAACCACTTGGTGCTAAACGGTGGAGGAAACATGAAAATAAAGGTAGATGGTCTAGAAAGAATCGTGGATGTTCGAGTTCATCTGATTTATTAGAGAAGAATCGGGATGCTAAGAAAGACGAGATCAGAGAGAAGAAATTGAAACTGAAATCGAAATCGAAAACCAAATGGTTGAGTGAGATTGTTCATCATGTAAGTTCGTGTTATGATTTGTGAAATACGTTGTTGACGACTTTTGAAGGGAGCTGTTCAACTGGTGATTTGATTTGATTTCAACTCTTCTTCTGAACCTTTATTGTACAAAAACGAGAACACTTATTAATTTTCTTGTAATTCTTTTTTCCTTTTATATCACATTTCAGTTGTACCATTACGATTTCTTCCTCTCCTTTCATGCCTTGTTGTCACCATGAATTCAACTTTGTAGCGACATTCAATCAATAGATCTATCTTTTGGTTTTGTCTGTATTCATTCGTCAATCTCGATTTCAGCTTTTTCCTCTTATCGTCATCATTGATTCATTCTCCTTCTTATCATCAACTTTTCTCATTTTCTGATTCAAACTTTCCTTTCGTTGTATACAAAAATTATGTGATACCGTATCTTCATACATCTTGTTAGGCTGAATTGATATGTTTGGCACAAATATCATTTCTTGTCAAGTTACAAGTAACCCCAAATACGAAATACAATTACAGAGTCGTATGTCGATCACCGAAGACTACTACCCAAACCGACCTTCTTCCTTCAAAGCTTTAAACTCGTTGTCGAACCCTGAGAAATAGTTTCAAGTTTTTCAATGAGGTCCTTGAAAACCTGTCGGGTAACTGCATGACCAGTTCTACTAGGTAAGAAAGTATTCTCTGAACTCCAAGGTCGACATTCTGTCCAATACTACCAAAAGAGCGAATCAGCACCCTCAATACCGCGAAACCTCAATCCAAACCTACCTCATAGGATTCATCGTCATCCTTGATAACAGCAGTAGTAAGACTTTTGGCACCTGCGAAACTACTTCTTGAAGAGATGAGATAGAACAAGACGAAACCTATCATGGAGAATGACGGTTTCAATTCGAATTCTCTACCTAGATTCGATCTGCAGAGTCCAGGGTTAACGTTGACGATGGTGAATTGAGGTAAAGCGTCGATTAAAGATTTGGTTATCATTTGAAGTAAGAGCTATAGTAAGTTGTTTTCTCAGCATTCACACTGGTAGGAAGTGATTTAACCTACCTTCGATTCAAAATATCTCGTTTGGTTAACGAATCTCTGTTTATCGTTGACTCTATCGAACACGTTCTCCCCAGATTGGAAGGCTTCGATGAAAGGTTTCGGATCAGCTACGACGTGGACATCTGAACCTGTATAGATCAATCTTGGTTTCGGTGCGGTTGGATCGGTGATTTTCGTTTTTTCGAGTAGAGGCAGTAGTTTCATTGTTAAGAGTATTGGTGAAGCGACGTTGGTTTGGATTCTTTCATTTGATTGAAAACGTGAGTTGAGGCCCGATTTGGAAGAGGAATGAGGACATACGTTCGTTCCCAACCATCCTTTGAAGCTTTATATTCACCTTCCATAAATCCAGGATTAATCCTGGAACATCATCAGTCCACAATCCGGTGAATGAAAACATAATATGAAAACCAAGAAGAAACAAAACTCACCCAGCGTTGTTAATCAAAACATCCAACCTATCTAACTCATTTCCAGCTTTGACCGAAAACTCGAGAATACTGTTAAAACTCAACATGTCAAGTTCCCAAACTTGAATATCAACTTTCGGGTTCAACGCGGTTAACTTCAAAGCAACGTCTTGACCAGCTTTAACGTTTCTGACAGCTAGGATCAATTTTTTGGGTGAGTAATGGACGAGTTGTTTGGAGGCTTCGAATCCTATTCCTAGAATAATATTTATTTTCAATACCTGACCCGCATGTGAACGAAAGGGTTACTAACCGCTGTTCGCTCCTGTTATTATCACTGTTTGACCGGTTAGTTTATCTCCTGTAGGGAGGTTTGGGAGGGAGAAGAATTGATGGCGAGTCATCTCCCATGGGAAGGATGGTAGTGACATTGTGATTGTTCTGATTTGGTTTAGTTTAGAAGGAATTGAAGAAGAGGAGGAGGAAATTGAAGGATTTGTTTTATACAGTACCGTGGTGAGGACCTCCTCCTCCACTTCCAAGAAGCCCGAAGCCGACTCTGTGGCTGTCAGGTCAAACGCCCGTCATTTCAGTTCCTTCCCTGTCATTCACTCAAATCTTTTTCAAGTATCGGGAGATGTGATTGGTTGAGGTGATTACAGATACCCTCTCGTTTTCATGTATCTACGATGGAAGAGGTGTAGGGCTCAAAGCAATCGTCAATGATAGATGCCCATGGGCGACAGTGGCAGTGGAAGTAGAAAACGTTGGTTGTACAAGATCGAAGACAGTTCTTGATCCTACTAAAGCATCGCTCAGTACAAATAAAAATCCATATGAAGACATCCACAACAACTATAACAAAGTTTCAAATTCCTCTAAATCCTTAACAATATCACCGGAAGTTTTTCTACGTGAACGTGGACCGACTCCATTCAAATCACCAGTTGTAGTCTGTATCTCAAGATTCTCAATCCCGTTCTCGTCCAAACGAGGTAAAGCGTTAGCATTCCATCTGACTTCAGGTCGATTCATTGCTAAAGCTTGTTCTACGTCCATTGAAGCGTCTGAATCCTCTCTGGGTCTTTCATGTACTTGACCTAGGATTTGAACTTGCAATTGATCCCGGGTGGGTGATGGTGGTCCTGAAGCGAACATGTCTTTGAAATCCATTCTTGTTTCCGTTTGATCGACATTCATTTGACCTGGCGTCTGGAGTTGAGCCATGTGATCGTCCTGTGTATGAATCAATGTCTGTTTCTCTTGTTCCTTGTTTTTTTTAACTCACCGATGAAGACGATGATCCGGGATTTCTGTAATGTCTCCAAGCTATTTTCATTCCCTGCTAATGTTAATGGTCTGCTCCCTTGATAGACATTCGACTCACTCTACGTAAACTTGGATCGACAAAGATAGCTATCTGCATCTGACGTGAGAAAGGTATTCTTTCACGAGTCCAAACTTTAACTTACGATCGCGAAACATGTGCCCCTGAAATTCCATAGAACGAAATACAATTGGAAAAGAACTAATTCTCCGACATTGTTAACACCGTTGGCGGAGGTATACAGATCTCCCACTAGAGTACGTCAGTATTTCACCTTGTGAGAATGACACTGACTGGTCAGACATACCTGAGATGATAACGTTGATAACCAATAAGACGACTGGATAAGCCGAAATTCGTAAAGCAATACCAACGAATCTATGTCTCAATTGATTGAGTGACTGCACATCATCATCTCTACAACATCCCTTTCCACGTTTCAAATGACAAACGAATCGACCAACAACACCTTTCCTTGGACAATCAATTTTTTCATTGAAATCTTGACTAGAGATTCCGAATAATCTCTTGGTAGTTCGACCTCGAGTGTACAGTGAGAACACTGTCATTAAGAACGTGACGAGGGAAATGAAGGCGGCTAGAAGTTGCCATAGATACTTTTCTGTCAGGGGTGGGATTGAAAGGTTGGACTTACGAAATCAAGAACGAAATATTTCATTCTGACATCGGGATCGGCTACAAAAATTTTAAATGGCTTGTTTCTGGCTACACAGTAGAAATAATGATAACATACAAGGAGTAAACCAACTGAGATATTGAGTTAGTTACGATTGATTCATCCACAGTTCTATTTACCAAGCACCGATTACAGGATCAGGTCCAAAATGTCCCAGTGCAGCAGGGACGATTCCAAGTGTCATGCCGATGAATAGCGAGATACCGATGTACCATTTCTCTAAACCTGGAACAGATCAGGTTGTGATGGAAAGAATGAGACTTACCTAGAGCGACGGGATCGAGATCGAAACAAATCGTCAACATCAAATTAACAGCGATAAAAGCGCAGAGGTAATTAACCCTAGAGCATCATACAATGAACAAAGCTTCATATGCCGGATTCAATTTTTACACTCACACAGCTAAACTTGAAACGACGAAGAAAAGGTCTGCTATACATGTACCCTCATATCCAGGGAACCAATTGTTGAAAGCGTTATCTCCCTTGAATCACAAACCCCAGTATCAGCTTCTTAAAAGCCTTTGTTTCATCCCAAACAAAACCTACCATCAATGTCCCGATACCAAACGGTATTTCAAAAGTCATCGCCCATAGAAGTAATCTGAATGATATTCTGTTCAAACTTGATCTAGCTGGTTTACATCTGTAAACCCAGGCTGATGCACAGAGGAAAAGGATCGCTAGAAGTATACTCAGAGCGCAAACGGTGTTTGAAAGTATATAAGCGATCTTGAGACGTTAGTTCTTCCTTTTCATCGTAAACATACCTGAAGATTATCCGGGGTCAATGTTGTCAACGGTGAAGCATCTGTCAATGCCCCATCGTCCATTCCAGTGTTGGTGTCGTCACTCATTGTTGGGTGCTATTCCTGATCTAATCTACCAGGAAACGATATACAAGTACTGTGATAGTATTGCGGCAAAAGACGGGTCTTTGTTGACTATAAAAAGAAAATGATTCTATGTGTTCTCGACATCAATTTCATGTTTATTCAATCAGATCTAATTCAAATAACGTACGGATCAGGAAGTGACTTGGGATTGAATTGAACAATTGATAATTGAGACATAAATTGAATTGATCTTCGAGATCTTAATGAATTGGTGCCACAAATCGAAACAACTCTAATTCAATCACCTCAGTTGCGAGATTGGTATGCATATAGCATATGACTCTGACTTGAAATAACGAAACATGGCCTTGTAGCTGCATTGATTATCCGTAATTCTAGATCTAAGACTTCTATCTACTGAATCTCCGGATCCTAATCCAACAAAGAAAATTCCTTCCAATCATTCGACTGTTCCCAAGCATACGCCACTCTATAAATCAGATCTTCTCTGTAGTATTTACTAATGACCTGCATCCCAACGGGAAGTTTGATGTTCTCATCATAAGGTGAAGACAAGAATCCTACAGGAACAGAAAGAGCTGGATGACCTGTCATGTTGAAAGCTGAAGTGTTAAGTGAACTACCTGCACTGTTTGCCATGAGTTCCTTAGGGGTGAACGTAGGTGATGGAAGTGGTTTCGCCAAATGAACTTTGGTAGGAGTGATCAAAACGTCGTAATCATCCAGGACCAAATCATAAGTGTCTTTGAGTTTTCTAGCCAAATTTGTCGCTTTCCCAATTAAAGATGTTGGCATATTTTCCCATCCCCATTCACCGTTAACGAAAGTGTTGATAGCCGAAACGAAAAGTTTACTTTTATCCATGTTATCCATTTTTTCGTTTAAATCATTCATGATTAAACCTCTACGTCCACTGCCTTTACCTAACATATTACGTGCTGCACTTAATCTACCGGCTACAGCCCAGATATCTTGTGATTTCTTGTGCATTGGGATAGAAACCTCTTCAACGATAGCACCTAATGAGGTAAGAGTTTTTGCGGCTTTGACTACACCAGCACTGTATCTCGCGTCGTGGAGTGGTTGATGGAGTGATTCTTTGATTATACCAATTCGAAGACCTTTAATACCGAGTTGAGCAAGTTTGGGGTAATCAGGAACCTGACCTGGTAATGGACAACCAGCTTGTTGTCTATCATCGATACCATCAGCACCAGCCATTACTTGTAGAAGTAAAGCGTTATCAAGAACAGTCTTTCAATCAGCTACTGACCAACTTGATTTGACTCACCTTTGTCATAGGTCCGCAATAATCAATAGTTGGTTCAAGGCTTGCGATACCGGTATAAGGAACCAAACCAGTCGTAGCTTTCAAACCGACAATACCGTTTTGTGAAGAAGGACCACGAATTGAACCACCTTGATCACCTCCTACACCGAAATCTACGATTCCTCTGGCGACAAGTGCAGCCGTACCGGAACTTGATCCTCCACCAGAATAACCTTTACCATAGAGATTATGAATCATACCTAACACGTCAGTCATCATACTAACGTGACCTTACCTGTGGCAGCTGAACTTGAAACACCCCATAATGACAAGTTCTCACATACTGCTTTACCAGTTATGATACCTCCTTGCTCCAGAATACGAGTAACAACAGTTGCATCGGTATTTGGGACCCAATCGGTGAAGATGTCGGTACCAAGAAGACATGGAACACCTTTAACAGCAATGTTGTCCTAGAAGCGTCAGTTTACATCTGATGAAATCCTGACTCACCTTCAAACAGACAGTTTTACCAGCCAACAAACCAGTCGGATTCCCCTTGATCAAACATTTCCAAGCCCAAGCGTTAGCGACATTCTCATCACCTTCTGGACGATGAATCTCAGTCCTAGGAAATTTAACTTCATCAACAACAGGAACGTAATCTTCCATTTGATTCACTTCGTTCCATATCTCCCAAACTCCTGTTAAGAGTGAGGTGTAATCTGCTAGATGTTCTTCTGGGACTGGAATCCCGAGTTTATCGAGGGTACGAGTGACGTCTGCTGTGGTTACTGGATTGTTGGCGGAGAGGGTGGAAGGAGCTAAAGTGGATGACCTGGTTCGTTAGGTGGGTTTCATCGTTGTTGACTTACATCTTACTGACTTGTTTGTGAATTGACAATGAGGAACAGAAGAAGATACCCAGTCGCAATATATCTCGTCTTCCGGTCGAGAATCGGGTTAGAACTCTTATCAACAAACGGTCCAAGCCGCAAGCCGAGAATGAGGTGATAACGAAATCTGTGCCGATGGATGGATGACTTAGCATCTCAATCTCTGACAAGTATCATTGCATAGTCTGATCGAAAACGTACGATATCAGAGAAGATATTGTATATCATCATATCTTACATGTATCTGGAGCTGTAAAATCAAGACAGGGTTGGATTTCATGGAGCGTGTACATATTGCATGCCAAAAACCGAAAGTACAAGAGTGCAGAAAACATACAAAACGCGATAGAGGCTGTAATCAAGCACTTGGTAAGTCGAAAGAGCCAATATAAAAGGTAGAATCTACAGACGGACCCTCTGTGAGATTGAGGATACCGATGTAGTTCGCATCGTCTAATCTCTATCAGTCACGGAAAAAACAAAGTGAACTTACATTGTCCGACGATAGTTGGATTTGGGACTAACCAATAGTCAGCCGATGTTTTGTCAGAAATTTGAATACTGGATCGTAAGTTATTAATTGATTTGTGAAGTAAAGAGGTATGTAAATGCACTTACCAATCGAACGAAACGGTTGGATCCCACATACATTTCGGATGAGTAGATGGTAACTCAGATTGATCAAGATCCCTACAAAACACATTTAATCCACAGCCCCACCTTCCCAGGACAATGTAACATACCCAAAAGCAAACCACTTCTGCTCGAAACCTTTGGCGACAGAAGGCGGAGGTAGACTTTTGGCGGGTTTGGTATAATTGGTACGAGGCGCCTCACCGTCAGCGCAAACTGGTAAAGACCCCCAAGCCTTCCATAAGGGTGGCAAGTTACCAGTTGAGGGATTGGACGATGAGTAACCAAGAGCGAGGAGGATGCAGCCCCCGTTTGGTGGTTTTGCGTATGGCATTGTAGGTGGGTCGACTGTGTAGGCTGCTTGACCTTGCCAGGAGGTGAGTTGTCCGAGGACACTGAGACGGAAGAGAAGGGTTGTAAAGGTGATAAGGTTGGTTGTAAACATCTAGTCTATAGTTCTTAGTGGCTTAGAGGATACTCGAGATAGCGCAATGAATGGTGCGGACTATATCATGGTGGGAACTACAGGATGGAAGTAGACCAAGTTGATACTTCTTGTTTTCCTTTCACCATACTTTCATGATCAACCCCTTAAATACCCCTTTAAGATCGACATCGGGGTAAAAAGAATCTGAAATTGATTGGGAAGCAAGGACCTATCTTTTCTACCTAAAGAAATAATGCGAGTCGCTACAGACTCATAAGAAACGTTATGCAAACCCCAGCATGTACAGCCCTCTTAAGCGGTGGCAATATATATTCTTGCCATTCACGCCCAACCGCCTTTCATTGAAGGCTGGGCTCTTTAGATGTAGTTCAGATGATCAGAATAGCTACTACGTAGTCAACAAAAATTTCATGGATGATCTGGAGGTTTGCTAACATGTGCATCGCACTTGCTCTTTCAAAGAAGCACTTGTACAGTTTGTATTCTGACTTTGCTCATTGATTTTTCCTGATGCCACTGTCAGTCGGAATAGTTTCGGATTTCTCCTTTGTACTTGTACAGTTTCATCTCCGTTGTTCTTCAAAAACATCAATATCAAGGTATGATCATTCATTTCATTCATACCACAACTTCATCCAACACTACATCAATTCACTACAAATTCACTTGAGGTGATCGACCATAAGCGAAAAAATGAAATATCAATATACAGTTATCGAAGATTTCTTCCGTCTAACGACGTGGGATCAAGATGTGAGTCTTGTTGCAGCTGGACCAATCTTACTTTTATAGATCAATGAATCGTTCGGATTAAAATCATCAGGAGATTGGGCGATATTCGAGAACAGTATCAAAGGTAATTAATCCATTCAACCAAACCCCACCCCAACTGAACTAACAAACCTTTATATCCAGATCTTCAAGGTCGTTGTCAACCATCGGAAAAAATCACAGTGATCTACGCAGCGAGACATGGTCAAGGTAAGATCACTTCCCCACAAAACAGAATTCCAAACTGAAAAAAACCAAACCCCAGCTGAACATAATCTATTATACGAGCAATACCCCACCGAACCCGAATCAACCATCCAAATCACCCACCCAATCCTAGATCCCCACCTCACATCCCTAGGTCAAACCCAAGCCCGTAACCTAAGTCTCAACCTCAAAAAAGAGATATCGAGGGGTATGCCTGCACCGCGAAAATTCTTTGTTAGTCCTCTAAGAAGAGTTGGTGAGACTGCTGGTATCGAGTGGGGATTTTTGTTTGAAAACGATGGCGACAACGAAAACGATGGGTTGGGTGAGGATGGGTATGGGAATGGTGGGAACGTCCCAGCTTTGGTCGTTGAGGTTCGTCCCTCTATTTAATTGAGATGTGAACTGATAACAAAACAGGATATCAGGGAACATCTCCACGTCCATTACTGCGATAAACGTCTCCCCGTCCGTAATCTCAGAATCCAATTCCCTTCTTTCGATTATTCACACATCCAGAACGAAGAGGATAAACTCTGGCAAGGGATCGATAATCGAGGTCGAGAGACTGAGGATGAGTTGGTTGAAAGATGTGGGAGAGGGATTGCTGAATGTTTAGAATTGAGTGGTGATGAGACTTGTAAGTTGATTCCATTATTCGATGGTGCGGTGTTGTTGGATTGATTGTTGGATTTAGATATTAGTGTTACGGCTCATTCTGGTAGTTTACGTGGGATTTATGCTTCGTTAGGCGTTAAACCTAGATCTTTGCAGGTTGGAGAGATGAATGTTTTGGTGGTAAAAGTCACGAAAGAGGAGTAACCGTGTTCGTGTCAATTTGAGAACAGGTATTGAGTATATATGTATCAACCAACCATGTACTTGTACTGTGTCAAACAGAATGTATCCTACAACCATCACTTAGATCAACATGGAAAACATGAGATACATGATATAAACTTGAACTAAGGTATGTAAACTAAATGGAATCGTCTCTGCAGGATATAAAACTATCTATCTACTTGTACACTCATACAACATCTAACTACCAATCATTTTTGATTTTGAAATTTTTTCAAAAACAAACATGACTCTCCCACCTTGATGTTTATCAGCGATATCTCTCAAATCATGCCGTTTCTCATCAACAACATGAAGTCTGTTACTTCCTCTACTAGTCTTCTTGTTCTGATTTGATTTACTAATATTACCTGAAGTAGGTTTGGTGTTGGTATTGGTCGATCTTCTACCAAGTGAAATTATCGGTTGAGAATCCTCTTCTTCATCGGTTTCTTCTATTGTCGACTCATCTGACGTATCAGAGTTCAAGTTGGATTCATCTAAAACCTCCAAAATCCCCTTCCTCCTCTTAGCACCGTTACTTTTGTCCGCATCATTCTTAGGCAAACTATCCAAATTATGATCCCAACTAGGTCCATCGTCACTTGATGCACCTGTAACCCAATCGTGGTATAACATGTTTGAGAGGAGGTTATCGCCGACTTTTTTGAATGAATTGTCATTGAAACCATCGACATGTTTCCATTTCTTGAGAACTCGTAATTTATCTTGTTGTTCTTGTGCGGCTTTTTTGATCATCTTGGACGACTGAATTTAATCTATCAGCCGTTATCCTGTAACAAGATCCAAATCATGACTCACAGGTTCAGGATCATATTGGGAAGCAGACACGAATCCCTTCATCTCTTCTTCAGAATCACTATCTGCCGATTGGATCCCAGGAAATTCTTCCCTCAAAGCTTTAGCTTCTTGTTCCTCCCTCTTCTGTCTCTTGACCGGATCACAACAATCACATCCAAGTAAATCATCTAACAGAACATCAGGTTGGTACACATTGCTAATGCTATACTCACGAGTTTGACAACCATCAGTTCCATGGTCAAGAGTGAAAATAGCTTTCAGCTCTTCGTAGGAGAAAGCTAACAGATCTCAGTGATATTTCCAAGTCCACATACTCACAATCCTTTGAATCACCCCGAGTCGAGCCTTGATCCAACATTTGATCAGATAAACCAGTTTTTGTAAGTTGTCGCTGGATCCAAGTCAACAACTGGTATTGACAACTCGAACACCTACCTGATAAACCTTCTCGTCGATTGTGTTAGTCGTCAAAAAACGATAGAGGAAGACTGGTCGTTTTTGTCCATCACTGAGTGGCAAGAAGTTAGTCAAGACCATTGATTGCAATAAACGACATACCGATGGATACGAGCCATCGCTTGAAGATCAGTTGACGGGTTCCTGTCATGATTGTGAGTAACAGGACTGGAATGCCATTGTCACGTAGACTCACCAATCACTATCAAAAAGGACTAATCGGGAAGCACTGACATCGACATAAGCTAGCGTCCTCACTATCAAACTCCAAACCCACCCAATAAGGTTCAAACCCGTTCCACCAGCCTTTGCACTGAGGAGAAAAACGAAATTCGTATCCCTCGAAGTTCGGTTGAATTCGTCAACCAGTTGCTGTCTAGATTTAGAGGGTGTACTTCCGTCCAATCTTAAATAAGAGTACCTCTTTGCTTGACAGAGTTTAGCTAAAATGTCAAGAGTGGCAGTCCAATTTGAGACTAGGACGATCTTTTCTTGCGTTTGCGTGTAAATCGCAGTAAGTAGTCGATCGAGGGCGATCAGTTTACCTGTTTGACCATGTCAGTGTTAATCTGTGGTGGATGTGAAGATGACTGACCGGATGTGGTGACATCTCGTGAGTGGACATCTTTGGGTATGACTTTCAGCGCCTCTTCGATAGTCTGTTGAACTTCCGTGGCGTCTTCAAGATCTTCGTTTTCTTTCTTTCGAAGGAGCTGAAACGGTGTCAGACATCATCTCGATGTATGCTTATAGGACTGACCAATGGGGAGTTGGAGACTTTTCTCAAAAGATCGACTGAGACATGTCAGTGAAGGACAGACTCCATAGGTGAAAAACGTACTTAGAGCCAAAGAAGTTGTTCCTGACCCGGAGCCTCTTAAAAATCCTGCTACGTTTTTCCCTCCCAACACGCTTTCATAAACATGCAATTGAAGTTTGGTAGGGGCGATGAACAAAACGTATTCGTCTAGACGGTTTGGTCAACTCCGATGCAAAGTCTCAACCCGACTTACATTTTGGTGGGAGATAATTATCTAGCACAGTAGCTAATCGACGTAAAACAAACTCATTGGAAAGTTTACCAAGCTAATTTCTAATTAGCACTGAACCCAATGCATTTTGAGGTAACTCACCTCCTCAGCAGCTTCTCTACCAGCTTCCAAATCTGCTTGTTTACATTTGGGCATTCTACTTTGGAGGATCGGTTTTTCGTATCGTCTCGAAAATGCTTTGTATGTGCCTAGCAACCCAGGGCAAGTGAAATCGACCTAAACAGAGTCATCAGCCAGTAGACCGTCATTAGGTCGGAACAACACCTACCATGGCCCAATATTCCCCTAAATCATTCTGAACAGGCGTGCCGGACAATACTGTAGGATATGTTAGCCCCACTCAGAGTGACATAAATCGAAACTTACTAATTCGTCTAGGGGTGCTGAGTGCTTCAAACATCTTGGTAGTCTTGTTATCCTTAGACTTCAAACGATGACCTTCGTCGCAGACAATAAGCCCAATTTGTGGGACACAAGCGGCCAATTCTCTACTATAAAAGTGTTAGGGAATCATCCAAGGAACATCAAATTTTGAACTGACATGACTTTACGGAGCTGTTGATATTGAGAATCAGCTTTAGACAATCATGAACACTCTAGTCAACCGACCTTTTCATAACCGATGATCAAAACCTGTTGACTTGAGTTGTTGACCTGGGATATTTCAGTGAGAAATATGTTTCTGATTGAGGATAGACTTACAAAATGACTAATAGCTTGCCCAGGTCTGCCATCGAAAGCAGTAACATGTATTCGTCCACCGGTCCTGTAGATTATTGTTAGTCAGGGTCATCACCCGCAATGAATTTGCTTTACCATTTGGTGAATTCCTTTTTCCAGTTGTTAACCAAAGTTACGGGACAAACGATCAAAGCTTTCTTAATTCTGCGGCAGTACTATCAGTATCGTCCTGGGATCAATACAGGTCAACTAACATTGACGTTTCATTTTGATATGGTGTTTGCTCTAATTTCATTAGTCGATATTTTAACTTCGTCACAAGATAACTCACTCAATAGCGTATGGATTAAAGCGATTGTTTGATACGTTTTACCCAAACCCATTTCATCAGCAAGAATACATCCATTGGAGTTAGCTTCGGTCAGACCCATGATGCATTTATACATGAACTGTAAGTCGACTGGTTACTATTGGTAACTGAATAGTGTTGCGAAAGTCAGTACCCACCTTGACCCCTTCCTTCTGGTGATCTCGCATTTGAGCACTCAGCATAGGATCGACAACAACAGGAATGGCCTCGGTAGAGTTCCTAAAGTATATGAGTCATTGAATAAAACCAAAGAAAATTAGACAAGCTTACTTTGCTCTCAGCATTTGTAAAGTTGGAGGTTGCATGACCACAGCTTTCTCAGCGAATGGATCATGAAGAGCACCGCCCCTCATCTCACGCTCCTTACTACTTTTCTCTCCAAGGACAATCTTCCTTGCAGCCGTAGAGGAATTATTATAGAAAGCCTGAGAATCGATAGCCTTGCCGGATACAGTTGGAGTTTGAAACGCAAACCGTGAAAGAGAAGCGCTCGATCCGCTGGTTTTGTCGCCGTAGAACGAAGTCGAGCTGACACTTTTGGTAGGTGGTTCTGTTAGAGCTGCTGCATTTTTGAAGAGGGAAGAACCGGCTACGGGTTGAACAGAGGGAGAATCAATGGTTTCGATGGGTCCGGGTGTTGGTCGAGGTGCTTTGACTTGTATTGGACGTCGAAATGGGGTGACAAACGATGGGGCATGAACTTGACTTTTGGAGGAAAGGATTGAAGCGGGTCCAACCTGATTCAAAATAGCAGTTCCTCTTTTAAATCTATGCTTAGTTAGCGGAGACCGTAATCCTGATCATGAGACTGACTCTTCTGGTGTTAACAATGAATCCACTTCAACTTCTTTGGCTCCGATTCTCACTTCTTGACCAGGGACTAGCATACCACCTTTCAAGGTAGCGATGTGTAGGCTGATAAGGTGTTAGCTGGTGATTTGAAAAGACGCATTGCACTCACACCTTGCCCTCATCATCTATCATACTGATAACACTTCCAACGACCTTCAGGTATGCGTCGCCGTCCCAAGTTTCTAAGACGAAGGTTAGTTGAGAGGTTGGGAGGTGAGGGATATACTTACTATGCTGGGTTGAGAGGGTTGAAGGATCAGTACAGACCAAGACACATGAATCAGCTTACCTTCTTCTGTTGTGGTTTTCTCCTGGGGTAAAAAGTCAGCTTTGATCATCTATCTCAAGAACCATCAGCTCACCATTGACAAGAGAAGTAAGTCGCTGATTTATCCGGTTTGTCGTATGAAGAAGGAGTGTTAACAGCAGTCTTTCCCAGACCACTAGCGCCCGGGATTTGTCTTGTGGGTAGCAGCAATCCATTCTTTCTGAAACCAGAAGAAGGAATTGAAGTGGTCGGTTGATGTGAGTGGTGTGAGTGGCCAATATTGACGTTGATTCGATTTTCAACATTTTTCAACATTGGTTTAGGAGTTTCTAGATCTGAGTCATCTTCATCTTCATCAGCTGAATCAGGTATGACTACTTGATCGTATTCTTCTTCGTCTTCACTGCATGAGTTGGCTATGCTGTCTAATATACCTCGAGCCATTTTGGTGATGTTAAGTTGACAAAATGCAATATTAGATCTTCGTGACTGATTTTCAACGCGCGCGTGATATTTAGGCGTGCACATCAGCCATGAAAGGCATGCATGGATATTTTACGCCTAAACCCCCGTAATGTTCGGGAAGGGACGTGCCTCGATCTGCAGTTGTGATGTCACGATCGATCGAACGTTTGCGCCCGCCCCGAGGCATAGTGAGTTTGCTAACCGAGCCATATAAATAGAAGAGGAAGGGGAACACTTTGCTTGGTTATGGTTATTCACCCAGCTACAGCATAGATACACCTCCTCTCGTCACCTAGCTACAGCACAGGACATTGACCCACTCGCACTACCTTGTATCCAAGAGACTAATCGTTCTTACTCAGATATAACATCTGCCTCACCCCTCAAAATGGAATCATCAACCAACGACTCTCAACCAGAAACCATGCCCCCAACCACCTCCAAACCAACATACAAAAACACCTACACCACCTCTCTCCTCTCTATAACCGACAAACTAACTGAAAATGTAACCAACTCATTATTCAGTCTTCACAATTTCGGACCTCTAATCAACATAGCCCGTATGGGTATCGTATCGATGATGCAACAATCCATCGCTTACGGTCGATTGAGAGTTTTGACCACTGATCATGGAGTATACACCTTCCCCGCCAGTGCTATCAACAACAGTGAGGAGGTTTTAGGTGCTACAGCCGAGATTAGAGTTATAAGGGATAGTTTTTGGTTGAGATTGGTTACACTTGGTGATTTAGGTTTCGCAGAGGCTTATATGGCAGGTGATTGTGAGGTATCAGATTTAGTTGAAGTTTTCAAGGTAAGTACCACGAGAAAAAAAAAACACCGTTGACCACCTTGAAATTAGATTTTTATCAGATCAAGACCAGCTCTGTCCGATAACAACATTACCGGAGTCCAAACCCTCCCCTCAAAACTATTCTCCCTCATCACCTCCCTAACGAATTCAAGATTCGCCAACACCCTCTCAAACTCCATCTCAAACATTCACGCACACTACGATCTCTCTAATGGCATGTTCTCACAATTCTTATCCAAGGACATGACTTATTCAAGTGCTATCTTCCCTGAATTGGATAAAGATTTGAAAGACGGGTCGTCGGGTGATTTGGAGGAGACTAATGGTGGGATTGGGTTGAAGAGGATAGGTCAGGGGTTGGGGTTGGTTCAGGATAAGAAAGATTTTTCGAAGGCTAACGGGGAAGAGAAGGATGAATTGGAGGAAGCTCAATTAGCTAAACTTAGGTGAGTGGATGGTGGATTGTAAGATTTGAGTTAACCTCGACATAGACACATCATTCGTAAAGCAGACATTCAACCTGGTCACAGAGTATTAGAGATCGGTTCAGGATGGGGAAGTTTTGCTATTGAGGTGGGTACATCAAATCGACTTCGATTAACTCAAACCAGGCCGTTCGAATGACGAACTGTACCGTCGATACGATAACTCTCTCATCCCAACAGAAAGTTCTAGCCGAAGAAAGAATCAAAGCTGCAGGTTTAGCAGGTAGAATCAGAGTCTGGCTAGTGGACTATAGGAAGTGAGTGTAAATCAGGTGTGGTCATGATTACGAAGCTGACTTTCCTAGTCTACCGGAAAGTTGGAAAGGCGCTTTCGATCGTGTAGTATCAATCGAGATGCTAGAAGCCGTTGGGTGAGCAGAATTCATCTAATACAATTCAATGCGAAAATTAACCCAGCCATCCGATATAGAAAAGAATTCATCAAAGGCTATTTCTCAGTGCTAGATTCAGTACTCAACGATAAAGGAGTAGCTTGTATTCAAGTCATCACAATCCCCGAATCAAGATTCGAGAAATGTAAGCAAACCCCCACCACTTACCGTCCAAATTCCAATCCTAACCTCCACAGATCAACAAGAAGTCGATTTCATCAGAAAATGGATTTTCCCAGGTGGTTTCCTTCCAACAGTCTCTTTCGTCATGGAATCAATCCAAAAAGGTTCAAACAACAGATTGATAGTTGATAGTATAAGTAATATCGGTGTAAGTCACAATTTACACAAAGAAAACGAGTTTTTCCACTGAAAACAAAACCGTTTTTAGCCACATTACGCTAGAACTCTACGTGAATGGAGAAGACGATTCATCGCTAATTTCAATAAAGGCATTTCGGCTGCTTTGTTGAATGAAAATCCAGAGATGACTTTGGATGATATCGAGGTTTTCAAACGGAAATGGATTTGTACGTTGATCGGATATTGCATCATAAAACGATCCAACTAACATGGTGGATAGATTACTTCTGTTATTGTGAAGTTGGATTTTCAGAACGTGTCCTTGGTGATCATATCATCACCATGGTAAGTCTCTTCATTGGGTGTTCTATGATGGTTGCTGACTTGAGTTATAGTGTAGAGAGGGTAATGCGGATTATGGATGTAAGACATTCGATTAATAGGTGATACTCGAACATGACGGAAAAATGAAAAGAATCAATTTGGGTTTGTTATCTCGCTTATAGATGTTGATATCGGATGAATATAATCAATCATGTACGAGGTTGTCTACATTCATAAATCCCAGAAAAAGAAAATTTATTCAAGTAAAAGAAAATAATAAAATACAGTTTTCAAGCAATCAACAAAAAACTCCGAAACCCAAGAGAGAAAAATCATTATTTACGTATATTATAAATACAAAACGTACACCAAAAAAAACCCCTTATTCCTCTCCTTCATGGAATGGCCAAGCAACTGTAAGTCTTGGAGGTGCACCGTCCATTTTACCAACCCCACCGTCAGACCACCATTCGTCATACTAAAACAAACAAGATATCAGTAAACCAAAACTAACCCTCAAAACGAAACCAAAAAAACATACCTCTTTCTGTGCATCCTCCAACTCAGCCAACATCCTAATAGCATACGCATGAAGTTTGACTTCATATCCAATTTCAATTTCCTTGACCAAAGAATTCCTACCACCCCGCGAATCATTTTTAACAGAATTGGCACTGGTACTATTCTCCGCCATGAGACCTTCCAAAGCACTTGCCGTAGGTGGCGGTAAGAGACTTGAACGTTTCGAGAAAGATCTTGACATGTGCGGTGAAGCTGGTTGTCTAGGTGAGGCAGGTAATGAATTTCTTTTCTCTTTCTGTGCGACCTGTGTTTCGGTTGTGGTGTTTGATACCGGTTGAGGTGTAGGGTCGAACGTATCGGATCTAGGTGACATGGTTGGAAGTTCGAATTCGAATGATATTGAAGTGGGTGAAGTCGGAGTTGGGGTTGGTGCAGATCTCGGTGTAGGGGTTAAAGTTCTAACTTGATTTTGAGCTTTAGGTGTGATATCAGAGTTTGAGCTCTTCAACTCGTTCCCATTCCTGTCTAACGGTAAACCTTCATTCCCGAATTTGAGTTTTGGAGTCCCACCACCGAAAGTCGATTGATTACTTAAACCAGGACTGAAACCAGATTTACCAGGTATAGGTGAAACCGATAAATTAGGTGAGGGTGAAGCGGTATCACTCAAAGAAGGTGAATTAGAATTTGAGTTAGGTGAATCACCATCCTTCCTCTTTTTCTTCCCGTTACCAAAAGATTTCTTGAACCAATTGCTGGTTTTACCTTTCTTAGATTCATCTTCATTAACAACAGAATTGCCATTTTTGTTGTTGGTGTCACTCATGCCGAAACCTAAACCGAGTAATCGTTCAGCTTTATTCGGAGTTCCAGAGATAGTCGATAGGATCGGTGAATCAATCATTGTGATTGTCGATCTTGATCTGGGTAAATCGTTGTTTGAGACGTTTTCGACGATCTGATCTAAATCTTCATCACCTGATTCAGATGGTTGTCGGGGTTCAAGTTCGTCGTGTCTTTTCTTGATTTGTGCCAATCTAGTCTGAAGTAGTTTAACACTTTCAATCTCAACTTTGTAAGCTTCCCCATCCTCTTTCGTCGTATGCAAATGACCTAATCGGAAGACCTAGATGATATGTTAGATGAGCCAATGAAAAGTATCAAATAGACCACTCACGACCAATCTCAAAACATAAGATCTAACAGATTGTGACCAAAACAATAAAAGTCGTTCAAACAATTTCTTGTTCAACAACAAATCCAAACACAGCTCCTTCCTATCTTCAGGTCTAGCACACAAAACTTCCCAATGGGTGAAAACGAAAGCGATAACTTTAACAAGAGTCAACGCGTGTTCACCTTCGGTCAAAATCATCCTGATGACATGGATCAAATGGGGGACGTCGAGTAAGGATTGATGTTGAAGTTGATGTTGATCGAACGGATTGTTGTC
Source organism: Phaeotremella fagi (assembly GCA_001599715.1). Taxonomy (NCBI): domain Eukaryota; kingdom Fungi; phylum Basidiomycota; class Tremellomycetes; order Tremellales; family Phaeotremellaceae; genus Phaeotremella; species Phaeotremella fagi. The sequence goes on from BCHU01000014.1 coordinate 268,651, forward strand.
GATAGATTGAACACGTTCCAATGGTGGATCAACCACGCAATCTAATAAATCGAACAAAGAGAAAACACCTTTAGGAGCGTAAAGACTGGTTTTGGATATCAAAGATTTAACCCAGAAATCAATCATGTCAGACCATAAAAGTGTTCCATCACATTCAACAACCTTAGTCCCATCTTCACCGTTACCATTAGCACTGTAAAAAGGTACGAAGACCCGTGCGTTGGCAAAAGTAGAGATCGTCTCGACAAGTCGACGATTGGCAGTTTCCAAAACAGCTGGTTTTTGACTACCGCGTAAACCTGCACTTTCAGTGGCGTCGAATGACTGAGTTGACGAAGATGTCGTGACAGCGTTAACCGACCCTAGGATATAGGAATGACATTTCTTAGCGAAGATAGTTGCAAGATGTGCGTAACCCGGTGCACGAAGTAAGGCGGAAGCTGGGACTGGCGAAGATCGTTTTTCGTAATATTGAATCAGAGGTGATAGATAAATAGCGAGTTGTCTATGATACGCTCGATAGAAAGCTGGGAACAATTCCGAATCGTCAGATTGCCATCGACGTAACCAGTTTCCAGGTTGGAAAAGGAACGCGTCCCTTTCGGCGTCCGTTGAGAATTCAGCTGAAATGTTGGCAAGTCGATTAGTGTATGATCTTGAATCGTCAAAACAAAGCGGTAAAAGATGTTGAGGATATTGAGGCTGAGCTTCGAGTCTGGGCAGTGTTAGCAAACGTCAAGCCAAACTATCTTCAAGACATACGGTATTTCAGATCCAATAAGTGCACTTCTAGTGAATCTCATCAAAGCACCTCGAGGTGGTGTAAGAACCGTAACAAGCTGTTCACCAACATGTGGAACTCTAAAAAAAGCAAAAGCCTGAAAAAAAATCTCAGCACAGAACCTTCGCCACAACCTACCAAGAACCTTCCACTGAACAAAAGGGTGTTATGGAAAACACCTTTAGCACCTAATTTACCCATCACGAAATTCATCGTAGCGATCATGAGATTGGTGAATTTCTTTTGGTGTTCTGGAGATTTCTCCAAAGCTTTTTCGGATAAGCAGCAACTATTTGTTGTGTCAGTTATGGTCTTTCCTGTCGAGGCAGTTATAACGACAACTGACCTTTCCATGATAGCAGCCAAACCCTCCAAACAAGCACCCCGTTCATTAGCAGGTTGTTCAACTCTCAATTCAATCAACAAAACCTCTGCCCATTCAAAACAAACTTCTCTCAAAGTCAAATTCGTATTTTCATCTCTCAAATCCCAACCTTTCTTTTCGACGTCGACCAAGCAACCCAACAATTCAGCTCTGATCATTCCGGCTCGTTCGGTCGATGAAATGTTTTGGAATGGGTATCTAAACCTAACCATCTTTATTAGCATCAATCACTAAAAAGGACGCGGACAACTTACGCATAGAGAAGTCGTTGAATCTCTCTGGTGATGACCTTCAAAGTAACTGAATTGTCAGTTTTAACCACCCTCGAACGACTCTGTAGGACTCTAACATTCTCTCTAGGTTTGTTTGAAACCTTCTTCTCTTCGATTTCAATGACAGCAGCGGGTTCCAATAAAGACGGCAGCTTAATCTCTGGTGTAGCAGGTAAAGGAATGTTTGGGGGTTGATACAGCGTGAAAGGGTTTCTCGAAATTAAACCGTTTTCATCTGCTTTACCTCCAGTGGGAGTGATCAAGTTATTACCGTTATCAGAGTTATTCGATGTTGAGATGTTCATGGGTACACCGCCTAATTCACCGAATCCAAGATCCGTCAACGATCTTTCATCTCTCGGTGTTCTTGGTGGTGAAGGTGAAGCTGTTTCATTTGAACTCGCATTAGATGGTGTTCTTGCATGATCGAATGAAGACGGTGCTGAAGGTTGGGAAGAGAATGAATTCGAATGGGTATGACTACTGATTGGGATCGATTGATTTCCTGGTGATCTGTCGATCACGTTTGATGATGGGCTTGGTTCAATCGGTTGAGACAGTAAAGGAGCAGATGATGAAGTACTGGCAAACAACCCGAATGTCGTTCCACTGGAAGGCCAAAGTTCAACTGTAGGAGCTGTACCAACTCCATCAAAACTTTGTGATCGTCTACGTTCAGATAAAGTCCTGTTCAAAGGTAAAGTAGGTGATGCACTTGATCTTCTAGACACAGATAACGATCTGGATGGTGACTGAAGTGGTGATCCAACAGATACAGATCTGCTTCTAGGTGAAATGGGTGTTTTCCTTGGTGACCTTCGATGTGGCGTCGAAGGTGAAAACCCAATGTCATCAAACGCTACATCGAAAGATAGATCGAGGTCAGGAAGTTGAAGTAGATGCAGCGATTTTGATGGTTTGATAGAAGCAAAAATGTCTTGTGTGGGAGATATCGGTCTTGCAGTTGACGAAGAAGAAACTGGAGACGGAGTTGATTGTTGGACGTTCAAAGTTGTGTTAACTTGTATTGGAGTCACAGATCTTTGTTTAGGTGGTGAATTACGTTGCGGTAACGCTACCTGTTCATCCAGATAAGGAAGAGTAGCCATTGGAGGGGTCTCAGTCAAGTTCGAAGGACTAGGTGAACCCTTTGGAAGGTTGGGTGAGCCGTTCATTTGGGACACTGGAGCAGGTGAGATCGAGCTAGTACTTGGCATTTGATAAACTGGGGTAGTATCAAGAACAGCTTTTGTACCATAAGAAGAGGCTCGTTGCAGATTCGGTGGAGAGGGATAAAGATTCCTTTGAGCAGAGAATGAACTTCTGCCTTGAACGTTTTCGTTCGGACTAGATCCATTCTGAATTGTCGATGGATTAGGTGATGAACTCGGACTACCAGGTGTTCTAGGTCTGGAGAACGAAGGTCGAGGTTGATAGTTCTCATAAGACGAAGACGGTCTTTGAACGGTTGAAGAGAGGATTGGTCGTTTGTTGGTAGATTCACTAACCCTTCTCTCCATAGGGGGCATAGGTGGCACCTCCTCCTTCTCTTTACCTTTACTTGCACCACGCTTGAAAAGATTTTTCAAAGCACCTGAACTTTTCTTCATGGATAACCCAGGAGATTTCTTATCATCAACGACATCAGCAGCAACACCTAACGACCTTTGCTGTTCCTTCTGTAAAGCTTTCAAATCCTTTTTGGATAGGGCTTGACGTGTTGAATCAGTTGATGGTCGAAGTAAATCCTCTGATCTTCGAGTTGTCAACGGAGGTGGTGTTGGAGCCGATGAACCTGATTTCCATAAATTCAATCTACCACCGTTTTGACCGTTTCCATTTACGTTTGCGCTGTTCTGTTGTTGCATGACCAGAGCAGGAGGTGTACTTAACGAGATATGTCTTCCGCGAGCAGGAGTAGGACTGGAACTACGAAGTTGATCGAGTGAACCTCTGACTGGCACTCTATCATCCGCAGTGGTGGGCGAAAGCGGTGGGGCAGTCATTGTACGGTCGAATTGAGGTCTTTTCGGAGAATTGGTAGCTTGTTTCATGGGAACCATGGTCGCAGGTGGTAATCTTCGTAAATCGACCTTGGGTGGTGAAACGTCAATGACTGTAGGTATTTGTACCCAATCTTGGCTTAAACGATTTTGCTGTTTGATATCGATAGTAGGTGGTGAACCTTGTTTACGACGTGATTTGAGATTAGATTTACTTGCTGGGTCTTCGGTTATAGGAGTCCCAGGAGTTGGTGGAAGAGGCCCATGAATGATTGAGGGTGGTGCAGGTGCGCTTCGCATTGGACGCAATTGATCGATGGATTTACGACCTGAAGATCCGTCTGAACCCCTTCTTGATCCTAATTTCTGTTGGGGGAATGTCGAAACTCCTTCTGGTCCCTTGTATGAATTCGTCGCTGGCATCGTCGAAGGTGAGGGACTTCCGTTACTTGCATAATTCTGTAGAGCCAGAGATCCAGATGATGGTGGATTAGAAGCTGGAGTTGGATACTCGTAACCACTCTTGTTATGAGGAGTTTTCAGAGTTCTAGAAGATGTTGAAGCGGCAGTCGAGATTGAACCGTTGGATCCTCGTTGATCGAGCGAAGGTACGGTAGACGAAGGAGATGATGTGGAAATCATCGATCGATCTGAACCGTTAGGTGCTTGGGGTAGTCGTTGAGGTCTGTAGGGTGTATGAACGAGAGAGGAAGGAGGTAGGACAGGTTTCGTGTTTGAAGTTGTGTCTCGAGGAGATCGCTCTGGTTCAACAGGTGAGGGGAAAGTTGGTGAGATGGGAGATGCTCTGGGTTGATTTTGAACAGGAACAGAAGATAGATGTTTAGGTGGTTGGGGATACTAAAATGGGGAACGTCAGTAGAAGTAAAGGAGGAAAAGACGACCAAAAATCTTCCTTTGATGACACGACGATACTCACGTTTCCATTCAGGTTACCGTTTACAAATCCATTTCCATTCCCGTTTCCTAATACACCAACACCACCTCCAAGCAGTGGACTTGCACTACCACCTTTCCTTCTTGATGATGAACGTGAACTTTGTCTACTGGAATTAGAGGGTCCAGCCATGACGGGTACAGCTAGACCGTGACCTAAACTTTTAACTCCAGAGGAGGACATGTTGGGAGTTGATCTTTGATTCTAAGTGAAGTACTGTTGGATGAGTGAGTTCTACGGATGATATGATTAGAAGGAGAATGTCAGTAAACCGTCATAGTGGAATAAAGTCTATGGTCGGACTCACGTTGAAGGTGTCAGACCCCTTTAGATGTTCAGACCCAAAAAAAGATTGGTTCAAAGGTAGAAACCAAACGTAGGTTATTAATATGGATACTATTATCCACTAGTTGTTTTGTTGGGAGTGCACTGATCGTTAAAATGGTGAAGTATCTTGAATCGATAACTGGTAGTAGCCTTCCTTTCCAATGATTCCTCAGTTCCTAAGGATACTTCGCGAGTAGAAGAGTGAGAGTGAGAGTGAGAGTGACAGACACTACAGAGGTGCAGTGGTGCAGTGAGTAGCAGCTGTATAATCTACACACTGATGTCACTGTCTTTAATGTTGAATAATACTGTGTATATACTGTTGATAGAATGAACAATGACCAAATCCTCTCTTAATTCACACTGATGAAACACTTAATCCCCGGAATCACACCAAAGCAAAAAAAGACAAAGCGCGTCTGAAAGAAAATTCCCACGTGGACGCCACATCAACGCACGCGCTCTTTGTGCCACACCAAAGATGAAATTACTTGAAATGGTAAAATCATTAGTTAAGCATAAGCTTCGATTCCCTGGTGACGCGTTTTCTTTTGGTGCAAACTCCTCCCAGATCCTAGAACTAATACTCCGAAGACATTACTTTTACAGGGAGTCTCTAGGGAGCAGGGAGTGCGAGAAAGGAAGGGTTCAGACAGACAATATTAGTATCATTAATTAACGAATGTGTTCTACTAATATTTTCTTGAGGTTTCTGGGACAATTCTGTCCTGGATGTGAAATCAATGTCATGAAGAGTGAGAGGATGTATGGTATAGTCAGAAAGAGGAATATTCTAAAACGCCAGACTGTATGTAGATTCAGATCCTTTCAATTATATCTTCGTTGTGATTTCATTCGTACAGCATGCTCGTCCGTTCATCATGCCACAAACAATGACAGTCACCGAAGTAACCAAAAAAGAATCAAGATCCACGAATCTAACGAAAAACAACTAGTCAACAGTGCTCGTACGCACTCTAATCGTACGTGTCATCCCAAACCAACCTATCGAAAGTATGTATGACATGAAAAAATTGATCGAGCACTAGTTCAATTCCAGTGATCGTCCCACTGTCCAAACAATCCCAAAGTGGCATTTTATGAGGCCGGATGTTTAGAGTGAGGCAAAATCTGGTCATTGAAATATGTTACTGAATCCTTGGTACGGCATGACAAGCTCGTCAGATGAATTCCATGTAGAAACGAAATCGGAAAACAACATAAAGCAGATACTGTCGCTAATGTAAGATCTTTCTAAAGCTCTCATTGTCTCTGCACAAATACAGTAAACAATCCAAACCTCCTCACGATGGATACAGTACCAGTCCCACTACCAAATTGGAATCCAACCAACATCTCCTCCTACCCCGGAGACCCAATAAACTCAACGGAATCTTTCAACCATTCCACACATCTAGAGGATCAGGCGTATCAAGCCAACAGATGGTTATTCGTTGGTATAATGATCATCATCATTTGGTGTTCTCTAGCGCAATTACCGCATACAATCATAAGAATGAGATTTACCTCGTTCTCTCATTGTTTCAAATTGAAATTTCAGGATGACAACGAAGCGAAGGTCAATATAAAGACGGACCAGAATATCAATAACGAAACCGAAAGCGGAAACAACAGAACGGTGTCTAAACCAAGACGACTAAAACATCTCCATCTATCTCTCCCAATCTACACCGTCCCAATAATAAACCTCCCCCTCCCGCAATTCATCCTTACCCTCCTAACCTGGATAATCTGTCTAGGCGTAGCAGGATGGTGTCAAACCTCCTTCCTAACTGACGCAAGCCGTTCGACATTAGTAGTAATGGCATTATTAAGTTTAACCTTTGGACTTGGAATGAAATCATTCGGCTTAGGGACGTTATTACAAGTCGGTTACACCTCTATCAATTTCTTACATCGTTGGGTGGGCAGGATTGTTGTTCTGTTAGCTACTTTACATGTCGTGGCTTATCTTGTTGTGTTTTATAAAGCTGGTAGTGAGTTGGAATTTTTTTTTTCTGTTTTGAGAGAAGAGGGAGGACTGACGAAAGAATTTTTCTTAGTTGCTAAACAGGAAATGGCTAAACCTGCTAATTACTTGGGAGCTCTGGCTTATGGAGGTTTGTTACTTGTAGGTATAGTCTCCATTAGACCAATAAGACAAAGATGGTGGTGGGTATTCAAATTCGGTCATCACGTAAGTCACTCTAACGTATGTCGTATCGCTACTAACCATCGAAAAAATGATAAGTTTGGAATAATATTATTATTAGCAGGGGTAAGTTGCGTGAACCACAATAAACAATTTCTAAAACTGACGAACACCTTCGAACTCCCCCAATAGCTCAACTACCATTCCGGAGACATAATCCCTTATCTGATAGCAATCTGGATCCTATTCGTAATAAACACGCTCTTCCGCACCCTAACAACGAAATACACCATTGCAAAACTCCAAACCCTCCCCGGAGCCAAATCAACAAAAATAACATTCCCAAAAACGAAAAATTTCATACCAGGTCAACACGTCCGTCTTCGAGTCAACCCCTTCAAATTCGGATTAACCAACAAGAATCTATCATGGATTAATCGAATAGAATCTCATCCGTTTACGATTTCCACTTCCGAGAATGAAAACCTGAGTTTGATAGTGAAAGTGGCTGGGGATTGGAGTGGTGAGGTATATGAAATGACTACAAGGGGTGGTGGTGAGATTGAAATGATGTGTTCGGTTGAGGGACCTTATGGTGGACCGTTGAATTTTATGTTTACGGCGTTTGAATCGGTATTGGTCGTTGTCGGTGGATCAGGTAGTGAGTTTATAATCTTTTTAGTAGTTGCGTTTGAGTTGACCAACGGATTATCTACTGTAGTTTCTTTCGGTTTGGGCGTGGTTTCAGGTATACTTGACGATATTCAATCAAACAAATCTGCTTGTCGTAGAATATCTTTAGTTTGGGTAGTTCGCGAGAGGGGTGAGTGAAAACAATAAGAATCAACTGGCTGATACAACATTTCAGAGAATATAGAAGCACTTTCAAAAGAATTGAAAAACTTGACGGAAATAACCAAAAAAATCCAAAACGCAAAACCCAATTTCGAATGTAAATTACACTTACACCACACCCAACCAACCACAACCCCCAACCAAGAAGAGACCAAAACCTCAGCCCAATTGGAAGAACTCGTCCTGGACACACAAAACAACCGACCGAATCTCGCTCTAATCTTACAAGAGATCATGGGTGAGACTATGAAAGGTGGATTAGGAGTTGGAGTCTGTGGACCTGCAGGTTTGGTTCAGGATGTCGAAAGGTTGGTCAAGGGTTTAGATGGGGTTGAGAAGAGTCGGGTTGGGGGTGTTGAATGTCATTCTGAAGCTTTTTCGCTTTGATGGTTTGGAATTGTAATGATTCTTTATTGATACGACGTGTTTATGTTTTTGATAGAGGATTTGACGGTTGGTTGGGTTTTTTTATTCGTTGAAGAACATTTACACTGTGTTTGCTGTTGGATCAGTTGGTCATACATTTGTATCATATTTACAATACTACTACGTTTCTCGATTTCTCACCTTTAAGATTGTGGAGTCTGTCTTTTGATGGGAATTATGATGATAACATCTAAGCCTGTCTGATAATCATCACTTCGATCAGAAGAACGACGTGTTTCTGTGCAGCGACATCTCTCGCAACTTCTGATTGATCCCAATCAAACGCGTTCAAAGGGCTTAAGAGAATGTGAACATGACTATGATTGCATATATAGATACAGAAATTGACTAAACTACCTATTAAATACAATGTCACACTAGAACCCCATTCCCTCTGCTCTAGGTGCCAGTGTAACGCTCAAACCACCATGTAAAGGTCTCTCGGTATCGAATCCAGCGGACATCATCAGTGTCCTCTCATCAACAGAATTAGGCGGTAGAACATCCAATAACCTGATCCCATCCTAATTCATCGCGTCAGCACACACACAACCCATTGACCTACAGTCTCGAAAACACTCCATCGTCCAGGTGGCTACCATACGATATATCAATAAAACAGTCAACGTGAAGACAAAGACCCACCGAGATTCTACTCTTCAAAACCTCGATTAAACCTCTTAATCCAGGTCCATTCCTGACCCTCTCCCTCTCTTCCATATCGGTTAAACCAAAAACTTTGCCAGTCTCTTGAATCAACAGGCTGATATCTGAGACGAAAGTGAATGAACTGCCTAAAGACGGTTTGATGGTTGTCGTCGAGAATTTGGATAATTGATTGACGGGGACGGAAGAGGCTGTTGAATTCGTTAACTGAATCCGAGCGTTAGTTTCCGTGAAAGTGGTCAGGTAAGTTCATTTACGTACGATCGTAAGTAGATTATGTTTATAAGTCAATTGAGAGATTTCTTCCATGACTGCTATCATATTCGCGTGTCCTTGGTATCAGCTATTTTGAAATTGAGGAAACTAACCCTGTGAAGTTGTGCTTAACAGCATATCCTTGAACAGATTTACAACAGGGTCAATAACAATGACCCGAGTTCGTCGTGCGTTTTCTTTATATCCAGCCTGAAAACCAAGTCAGATCGTTGACACGGAATATCAAAACCTACAAACTCCTGTTGTATAACGGAAAGTAAATCCAACAAATCAGGATCCAACTTGAAACAAGTGGTAACGATGATACGATCCAATACAGAATTCATTTCCTAGTTCTTGATCAGATCTGGCTCTTGTAGAAGACGAGACGACCTACAGTAGCATCAACATCCCATGATTCGAGTATAGATCGAGCCCTGGTAGGATTAAATGAACCCTCCGTATCTATCCAATGACAAATTGATTCCTTGTCTTGTAGTAACTGACGTAAAGTCAAGTGAAGAGCGAGTAACTGTTATCAAAACCACTTATTAGTTTGATATAAAGGCAGAAAGATGCCGACTGACAGATTTACCAACTCTCCTCTGACCTGATAATTCAATCACCAGACCCATAAACCCATTTCTATCATTATTAAATCCAAATAAATCGTCTAAACCATTAATACCGAACCCAATCCATCCCTCTCCACTCGAAAGATTTTGCATCTCTTTCTGATAGATCTCATATCCCAGATGCTCTTCTTGATTATCTGGAAGAGTGGTTTTCAATAGATGACTGATCAATTCATCGACTGCGAATAAGTCGGTTGGACTGGTGTTTGGGAATTTAGATTTGATGATTGATTTGATTGTTTTGATGGAGGTCAACAAAATTTCATCGCTTGTTTTGAATTCACATTCGTCTGTGGATAAGTTGGCTTATTAGTCGCAAACTACTTCCACTGAGTAGATATCTTTCCAATTGAGAATTCCACTTACCTAGTTGTGATACCAATTTTGAGAGATGGTTGGGAAGCTTATCTGAAATTCTTTTCAATAACATGGTGATCTGTTGAATCTGTTTTGATTTCGATGGTCGTGTTCGACTTTGTACCTCCCTCGATAGTATGGACGACGAGTTTTCTTTTCAGAGTTAGAGTCTCGTACCCTCTCCCACCTTCATATCTGTCGTAGCGGCTGTGAAGTTGAAATATGATAAGGTATTTTGTGATGATTGATGAAAGTGAAATCGAAAAACAACGAACGACATTTCCGGCAAACCATAACTTCGTTCCGTTGGATTAATGAATTTCACTTTCAACATCCACCAAACAACTAACAATACCAACCAATCCCCAAAATGACAACAAAATTCACGACAGATTCAATAACCCCATCATCTCTACCGACCGCTAACCTAGGTAAAAGGCGGCTTCAAACATCAACATCAAATCCCAACCCGAACGAATCTACGACATCTGAAAATACCTTAGATAAATGGAAAGAAGAATTCAATCTTCGAATAGATAAAGAGATGAAGGGGTTGGTAGGGGGATTAAAAGAGCTGATAGAGTTAACTGACGTATGTCTAAACCCTCCTATTCTCATAATACGATAAGCACTGATAAGAATTCAAATGCTAGATAAAACCAAACCAAACCCAAAACAACGTCCTTCTCCCGCTAAATCTCAAAATCAAAACATCCCAATTAATCAGATCAACCCAGAATCTGCGTAACCTAACCCACGAATTGAAATTGTTGTTATTGATTTCGGACGATGTTCAGAAAGTTAATCAGAGGGATTATGAATTTGGACAAGTCGCTCGGGAGAGGTTGGAGAGGTTTGAGGAGATTTCTAAATTGGTTGATGGGTTTACTGGGGTGGGTGGGGTTGGTGCTGGTGCTGGTGCTGGTGGGAAGGGGGATACGGGGGTGAAAGTGGATGAAGGGACGATAGGAACTGCTATGGATGTTGATTTACCTGAGGATGAAGATGAGGATGAGGATGATTTCGTAGAGGTTGAATCGTAGTACCTTTCGACTATTATACCCAAAACCAAGTATACCATGTAAAGTACGAGTAGATGTATAATTAAACACTAATTGAATGATATATAATACATGAGATGACACACGAACACGAAAGAATATACAACTCTGTCCCTCATCTCAAACATCCAAGCCAACCGAACTCCAATCCACCTCATCGCTTAAACAACCCCTTCCGTCTCCTAGAATGATTATCAACCAAACCCCTCCCCTCCAAATCTAAAATAGCCAAACGTAAATGATAAGGCTGTAAAGGTCCACTAGGGTCTTTAGAAGATCGTTGAATATCTTGAGCTAATCCAAATGTCAGATTCAGAAACCCAGTGTCCATCTCAATGGTTACAAGTTCAAACGTACCAACTTCAATGACATCAGCAACAAACACTTTTCCCATACCTGCAACCACCGCCGTTAGATTTGGAGTAATATTCTGATCGAACAGATCACGATTCAACTAAGCGTCTTTTCAGCATCCTCCTTCTTATTTAAAAGAGAAGATTAACCAACCTTCTTAATAACGTTCTTCGGTATGGAAGCAGTTAGAAACGCATCAAATCGTTTCCCCTGTTCAGAATCCATAGAAGATCGTAACAATCTAATCCTAATCAATACCAACACCTAAAAGAAAGAGGAGGGAGGGGGGGACATACAACTGATCACCCCGTAATTTCTTATTCCTCCGACTAATCTCTCTTCCTTCTCCACTTATCGTCCCCATCCCCAATCCCAATCCATCCTCCTCCTCCCCCTCTTCATCTTCACCAATCACAGCATCCTGCCCGATCAACTCATCTTCATCTACGTCGTCTGCTTCGTCTAACGCCCCGCTCAGATCACGTTTCGAGTGTAGGGTAACGTTTTGCTGGACTCTTTTGCGTTTTTTGGGAACGCCGAATGTGGGGAGTGCTATTTTGGAGCTTGATCCTTTGCGCGTGTCTAGCATTTTTATGGGGGTGATATGATATGATGGTTAGAGGGAGGAAATTGAATAAGTGAGAAGTGGACGAACGAGGATGATAGATGGAATTCAAGACTTTGGTGTGGATTTGGTTTCAGGCACGACTATAAACAGTGGTTGGCATACAACGATTTTGGTACTGTACAACCACAAAATCACACCTAAACCTCAACCCCATTGACCAGCCCCACCCCGCTCCCAGCCCCAACCCCAAGCCCCTCCTCATCATCCTCATCATTCAAAACATACAATTTTTCAATCTCACTCAACACCCTCAAAAAGTCCCCTAATGGACCCCATCAATCAGCAAGTCGTCTCGTCGTCCCATCTCAGCTTCGGCACTTACAAAGATAATTCTGAGCTCTGATGATCCTTTGTGACGATCTCGCAGCTTCTGCGTTCAAAGGTTGAATCGCGGGTGTTGATAGAGCGTCTAATAATGTTGACGCTACGTATCTAACTTTTGCAACTAATGGGATTCCGTTCACGGCTAGATTCGATGATCAGCATCATAATCTTTGAAAGACATCAATCACCCACCTATGACTTGAATTGGAATCTTCTGTAAGATCAACAATAAATCACTGGCAACTTGATCCTTCTCTTCCTCTGAGAACAAAGCTTTCTCAGGATTAACCCGTCTAGAATTCGATTGTCGTTTCAAATTCCTCGTGCCGCTATCCCAAGAACTTCTTGATTGAGCGTTGATTTCAAGTTGTTGCCATGCGACTAATTCATCTCTATATTGAAGTACGATATATCGAACCATTTGCTATAAGATTTCAGCCAGTGATTTTGACAGGACACCGTCAAGAAGGGTAAATTACCTGTGTGACGTAGATATTCGCTTGTTGAATTAAAAAACAATCTTTCACCGTCGTCCGATTAGCTTTTGGGTTCAAAAAGAGTTGTCGAATATCATCAGAAGCATGAGCGTCCCAATCTGCCGACAAACTTCGGGTCGTTAGACAGACATCGATTCAATGCTATGTCGTACATACCTCTTCCTACTTTCAGGTTCTAAATCAAGTCTCAAAGATTCAGGACATTCATCCATCAACCCCATGATCTGATCAAACAATTCATCAACTTCGTTAAGTCGCATTTGCAGCATTAATCCTGAAGGTGGTTTCAGACGATCGCTTCGACGTTTAACCATAATTTGTCCGGTTACTGTTGGTGTCAGTTAAGACTGATCGCTCTTGATCCACTTACATCGGAAAAGTTTACTGATATAGCAGAAACCACTCATGACAGAAGTTCTAGATTCAGGTTGCTCAAGGTAAGCTTCCTCAGTTATATATTCGTCATCTCTAATGATAATCATTAGCCAAAGCATTGATGGCATATCACTTTGCAACTCACAATTCAGCAGGTAAAGCCACATCGGGACAATCGTCTTCGTGCCAAAACACCGGATTTCCATCAATAGCAGCCCTAGTCTTATCACCTCCATATTGTAACCAAAAAATTCTTCTTCGGAGTTGACATTCCACAGGTGATAGATCTTTATAACTCTTGATGGGGAAAATCAGCTGTCTGGACAGAGAATCTACACTCACTTCCTCATCATGTAAGCGTAATCTCATCGACAAACCATGTGCCGCGGCGTAGAAACCTTCTGCAACAAAACGTATTCCGAGGGCATGTCCGCAAACCCTGATGGTCGTCAGTAAGCTTCACTGATGTTATAGATTACACTCACGAGGTCCTAAAATAGTCATAGTTAAAATTAAGAAATTTCAAAACGACTGGACGCAAACAAACAGACACTCACAAGTAAAGCATAATACCTATTCAGAACCAAAGTTAGCATCAAAATCTCAACCCGTTTTCAATAATCACTGAAAACCTACATCGATAGACCGTCAAAACCGTAAAATCCTTTGCCAGATAAGCTCTAGTAAAACCTAAACACTTTTCCGCCAAAATCTTGACATCTTTTCTTGGAAGAGGAACGAAAGCCCTAGGACTCTGAACCAACGAATAAGCGATCACTACGAAAACCAAAGCGACGAATTCATCCTTGTTCTCATCTGATCGCTCTTCGCGTCGTGCGTTCAAATCACGCATGAAAGTCGGTTTATGTAGACATGGGATCAAGCAATAGGCGTAATCGAAATAGAGATCTATCACATGATAGAGGAGACTTCTTGGTAGGACTTTATCGAATGGGTTCGTTGGTGAAGGGTTAGCAGTGAATGGTAGGAAATTGGGTGGCGATGTTAGTGGTTTGTCTGGTGGTGAGATCACTGAGATGGATGGTTGTCTTGCTGATGTTGTATAAATTGGGTTCGGCAAGGTGTCTGAATTAAGGACAACAGAGATAGGGTTCCACATGTCATTGTTTATTTGACTGGTTTCAAGTAATTGAGCGGCTTGGATTGCCATCGTTTCAGGACCAGGACCAGGACCAGAACCAGAAGCATGACTATGACCACCAGATCCAGGAGTATTCAAAACATCACCATTGATGGAAGTCCTATCACGTTCTCGAGAAAAGGCACTACGATAATATTCGGTAGTTTGGAATTCGTAAGGTTCTGGTTGAGGTAGTTGGACGGTCTGACTTGAAGCTAATCCTGTTGCGTTGTATACAAAGTCAGGCGGTGTAGTTCCAGAGACGTTTGGATACAATGGCGCAGCTTGATTAGGTAGAGTCAAGTCTGTTGAAGAACCTTCTTGCAGTTTTCGTAAATACCTGTAAGCAATCTCAGCTGTGGTAATAACAATTTAGAAAAAGGCTGTACAAATTTGGAGGTCCTCTTTTTTTAGGTTTATATTCGAATGTACCTAAATGCATGTAAGCTTTAATCTCGAAACGAAAAGAAGTCTGCGAGCTTACAAGGTAGATTTAGTTGACTGCAATGAGAACAAACGTCTCTAGAATTCATTGAAAGAATCTTGCTATTCGGGGGTGGGCGATCGCATTTCACCCTGAACATAAGTAAGCGTCATTAACGGAACGAAATAAACATCCGGAAAAAACCCACTTTCTAGCTCTACAAGCTGTGTTTAGGTTAGTATTGAAAGTAAGATAGAAAATGGAGGACAGAACGTACCATCACATGATTCTAACAAAAATATTTACAGTTAGCGGGATACCAACCTTAACCAAAACGGAGAACTCACGACTCTGTCTAGTTTTCTTAACCTTCTTGATCGGCGATTCAGATCTTTCATAAACACCCTGATCAAAATCATCTTCTAAAGGACGTTTCAATTGATCGACCAATACCGTTGAAGATAAAGCTAAAGATGAAGACTCTGCTGGTGGATAAACGCCTCTTATGGCGTTGTTGATGTTGTCCATTCTTGTTGTTTATTTGAATCGACACTGCAACCTTCGGTCTTCGCTCCGGCTCTGGCTTTCGCGTCCTTTTCCTTCTTTCTTCTGGCTTCAACTCTCGCTTTTAAAGATGAACCAACCGTGGCTTTGCCTTTGGAATCACTTGATAGAGGTTTAAGTTTCCTTCCTTCGAAGATAAAGAAATTAGAAGGAAGAATAGAGTGAGATAAAGGATAAACATCGGGAGAAGCTTGTTACAGAGTTGATACAAGGTTATCTAAATATCCGATACATCCGAGTGTGGCACTTCTACCCTCTACTTAAAACGTCCCACTCTTATTACCCATCTTAGGTTGTGAAGGATCCATAGGTGGTTTTCTGAACAGAGATGTATCGATAACAGCTATAGTAAGGAGTGATCAGTTAATCGTTTATCCCTAAAGAGTGAATAACAACATACGAGCTTTGACAACCTTCATCTTCTTCTCCTTCTTTCCCTTCCCCTGCCCTTTCTCAACACTCTTAACAGATTTCGGATCATCCAGTAAATTCTTTTCAGCCGAGTAATCAAATTCAGGTATCGAGGCGATATCGATTTTATTCTTTTTGGACGATTTCTTTGATGGCGTTGGTTTGGGTGACCCATCAATTGAAGGAGTTGCCGACGTCGACGTCGAAGCGATCGAATCACCATTCAACAACTTCATCTTCTTCTCCGTACTTGTATTCTCCAGTGCGGAAACATCAACGTTCTCTTTCCTCTTTTGTTTCTTCTTCTTTTTGACGTCAACTATAGTATCCTTTTTCGTTATCTCGTTTTCCTTAACAACAGGTTGAGGTTCGGAAACAGGAGGTTTGGTTCGAGACGATTGAGGGATGAAGGGTACCTGTTCAGGAACATCTATTGAATGAACTTGAACAGTTTCTTTAACCTTTCGAGGGATTTCTTCGACTGGTTGATTGGATACCGAAATACCGGTCTCAGCTAACAGATCGCTATGGATAGTATTCTGGATTTCCTCGAATCCAGGTGAAAGTCTCGAAGTACCTTGAACCGTTGATTTACTTTTCAAAGCTTTGCCAAAAAGTGAAGATGTAGCTTTGACCGTCTTTGCTTCATTCTTACTTTTGATAGTATTTCCAAACATACTCGACTGAGTCTTTCTAGTCGCAGCTTTTGGAGTTATCGAATTCCAAATATCAGTGTCGATTTTTATATCGGTTTTAGCTTTGGGCGTAGTTTCCACATCTAACTTCGAAGTGCCAGTCCCAACGGTCTTGTTGCCAGTTTCCTTTGTATAAGTGATGTAATCAGCTTTACCAGCTTGAATGGCTTTCAAAAGTTCTCCAGCTTTCTTGGAAGCGATCGAAGCTCTCCCTCCGATACTTCTCAATAAAACTGGTATCGTCTGAGGACGAGCGAGTGACAAAGAAATGACAAGTTGATTAGGTAGGACATAACTATTCGACAGGAATCAGACTAACAACCCTATCCGAAGAAAAGATAAACTCACTGAGTACTCTCGTCCTCATCCCTAGCAACCCTATCTCTCCAACTATGTATCCTCTTAAAAACCCAACCAACTTCCTCCAATATAATATCCTTCGACCCCAATTTCCGAGCCAAATTAGACCAACCCCCGGTCCCCTTCCCAGTAAGTTCATCATAACTATCTCTTTCAAACAATTTCAACGCTGTTTCAGAAGATCGATCGAGTACCTCCCGCATACCTTGTTGTGGATTGACACGTTCAGGTGAACTGTGTTTCGAAGATTCGCCAGTCGAGTTGGGGAATGGTGAAGGTGTTGGAGCGCGTGATGATCTTTCCAATAAGGCGTCTCGTAGATTATCGTAAATGAACAACAAGAAATGGGTATCTGATCTGGCGTAGTACAACATTTCTGTGGGAAGTGGTCGAATTCGCCAATCTGCCATTTGATATCGTTTGTCTGCTTGAAAGTCGCAGTAAAGAGATAACAAGCTGGCCAACGAGAATGAGGGGAAATCTGTAAACTGTCAGCTAGGTGTTTCCATAAAGACATCATAGCTCACCTAGAACTTTTGTAGCGTGATAAGTGTCAAATAGATTGACAACGAAAATTTCGAAATCCCTTTGCATCCACAAAATGTCTGAATCGGCACCATGGAACACCTAAAGAAATCAATAACTAATCCTGCAGCAAACTCACCTTGACGATCGAAGGATCAACCATCACTCCACCCAGTTTACCTTCTCTCAATTCCCCTCTCAATGCCAAAGTATCAACCACCCAATCACCATCCCTAGTACTGATCTGCATCAAACACGTGAAACCATCATAACTTCGCATAGAATGATGTTCGAGATCAACAGCGATTTCCTTAGCTTTCTTCAAACTCTCCACCATCAATTCCAATTTCTCGGGTGTGTCCACAAATTCAAATGGCGTTTCGTCAAACGATCTTGGTGAGATCGGTGGAATGATTTGAAACATTGATGTAGGGTAGGGTAGGTGTTTCGTTTCGTAATAATATGGATGTTGTCGGGCTTTGATATTTCGATCACGTCTGGTCATCGCTTGATAATCCTCTTCACCATCTGATTTCAGTATTGGTTCCAAGTCTGTTGGTTCAGATGGGACGACGAAATCTAATGGAACCATTGAATGGGGTTTAGCTTTGAGGTTCGGTATCCATGGACCCCTGTCTATGGAATTGTTGACTGGATCGGGGAATTTCTTTTGAGGTTTGGTAATTGAAGATGCATGGTATAGAGCTGGATTTAGTCTTGTATCTTCTGTGAAAGGTCCAGGGAGCTGCGAAACGATCAGAAACTATTGTTACCAAAGGGCTCAACCTACTTTCTTTCCAGCTGCAGCTGCAAGACCTGGTTTCACCTCAATCGCAACAGCCTTTTTCTGACCATTCAATTCGTCTAGACACGAGTCCTAAGAACAGATCAGTATATCATACAAAAAGACTAGAAGCAAACGACCCACAGCATCCTCCAACAACGTATCAATGACATCAACAACCGCTCCCCGATAACCATCAATAACGTCATCTTCATCCTCTAACTTTCTCCTAACTTTCTTAGCAGTCCCAACGACTTTCTGTTTACCTTTCAGATCAGTCGAACCAGATTTCGAATTTTGACCATCATAAACCAATTTCAACAATTGATCGGCAAGTGTCAGTATCCTTTGCGAAGATTTATCGAGTTCTTTACCGAATTTACGATCCAAGGTTCGATGGAAGGATAGATCTGATTTATCGGGTAGATTCGCTGAATGGTTGGTTGCTTCTTCTAGGATTCTGGTTATTGTGGGGAAATATTCGTTGAATTTTGGTGTTGGTGTGGAAGTTGAGGTGGAGGGCTCTGATGATGCCATTGTGGGTTGAGAGGTAGCCTTCTGTTGTGGTGGTGGTCTGGATAGTTCCTTAACAAGATCCTTAGTTTCCAGTTCGAATTTCGTAGAGCTATCAAAATATCCCAATGTGAATTGGGTCTTGTGAGAGGTGGTGTAACCAGGTGTGGTAGAGAAGGACCGAGCTGAAAGGTGTGTAGTTCTCGGCGTTTTACGGGATATAAATGGGTTTCGACAGATGTAGAGAGTATCTATAGCTCCAAAGAGCTTAACAGATGGAACAATGATGTAGAAGATGTAAGATAAAAGGTGATTTTGAATGAAAATATGCTGTATTTCAAGACGAACCTTTGATTTTGTTATTGAAAAATGGAAATTTTATATGGGTGGCTCATTTAATTTCTCTTTACTCTTTTACGAAAATTCAATGATTGCATGAATTCTGAACTTTTTTTTGGACATTTTACAACAACAGGATACCATCGAAAAAGGATTTATCTGGTTCAGAACATGTCATTGACACCTCGTACAATCAGAGCATGTTGCTCAAAATCAGTTAATACTGGTGAGTCATGAAAAAGCTCCCGTATCACAACCCAATCTGATCTTTTCTAGGTATTCGAGGACAATCATCACGTCAAGCATCGACTTCTACATCTGCACCCACACCCAAACCCACAACTCCATCAATAACAGCCTCCCTTCTCCTCTCAAGAAACCCATTAATAACCAAGACCCCGCACCCCCTCGAAAAAGCCTATCATCTCCACTCAACAAAATTAGAACATTCCCTCTCAAACCCCGTAGCCACGAATTTCTATTTCAAACCCGGTTCCCTCCCTCTCCGTCGATTCCAAATCCTAAACCACGAACTCGAAAAATCATATTACGGACCGAAGATCGCTGGGAAAACACCTGATTTAGGTGAGATCAACATGGAAGTTTCTTTGGAGGGGGTCAAGGATCGATCGTTTTGGGTTGAGCAGGATAAAGAGAGGGGAGTGAAGAGTCTGGAGAGGTTTCCGGAGGAAGAGGTTTTTTTGGTCGTTCAGGAGAAAAATGGGAAAGGGAAATGGGGGTTTCCGAGGACTGATTTGGAGAAGGGGGAGGGATTGGATGAAGCTGTTAAAAGAGGTTTGATTGGGGTTGATGGTGTTTTGGGCGGGGAGGGGATGGATACTTGGTTGGTTACGAGGAAACCTGTTGGTGTGTTGAGTGAGGGGGAGAGTAGAGTGAGTTGTTTTGAAAACATCGCGGTTCATATCTGATACCTTTTTTCCAATAGTCTTTCGTCCTTCGATCTCACATCCTCGCTGGTGAACCAAAACTATCTTCGACATCATCCTACAAATCATGGGCGTGGTTAACACCGAAAGAAATCCAGGAGAAACTATCATCTCAAGGTGACGAATCAGTATGGAACGAAGTCAAGGGTATGTTTGGGATATCAGATGTAGAGATATAAGCAGGAACATAGTACAACAAAATACATAATGCATGATACTACTCCATCGCGATCCACAGACCTCCCTACACATCGTCAGAAACTCTGAAATCGAAGCTAAGATTCAACTCACCTTTACACTCAAAACTACATCAGCGCTAACCCAGACTTTCTCTCTACCACCCCTAGCTCTCCCATCCCCATCAGACCCCTTCCAACTCTCCGGTAGCTGACTACCAGAAGGTCCACTTTCAGGACACAACCTCAATGTCTTACCAGTTACCTCCAACTGTCGAAAAAGCAGTATCAAGAAAGTATGCAGAACGTTCAGAGCGAAAGGTTGTCCCAGACACTAATTCCAATCAGTCCATGATTGTTATTCAAGAACCTACCATTCTCGGGCCAATATTCCAACTCATGAAACCCTCTCTTTGTGCTTTTGTCATCCTATCGTCTAGCCATCGATCGAGATTGAATTCTTCTGCGTCTGGTCCCCATACTTCTGGTGATCTCTGCATAAGGATTGTTGCCATTACGATGGAAGTGTTTGATGGCATGTAGAGTGGTTCGTTGCCATCTGAAGGAAATAGAGAAGAACGAACTGATCTTCGAATACTTTATTGTCTTATCAGTACCGGTAAGAGGTTGTGATCCTTTGTACTCACTTTAGTGGTACTGGTGGAAAAAGACGTAGAACTTCGTTGATGAACGCCCGTGCTTCAAGTCGTCAGTTGTGATCGATTTTAGTTAGAATGAATACACACAGATTTTACAATCTCTAATGACCTCTTTTGTGATCTCGCCATCTGATCCAGCGACTGATAAGATCTCCTCTCGTATTCTTTCACCAATCTCCGGGTGAATTGTTAAAATATAGGTGGAGAAGGTCAGCAAGCTCGTAGTCTACATTGGTCAGTCTATAATCATTCGTACTATTAGTTTGACATACAGTGTCTCGAGAAGCTAACAGAATGTTGATCAATTGATCAAGAATGAGTTTACGGTCTACAAGCTAAGTCAGACATAGAGCATAACCAACGACCAGCCCACTGACCATCAGTGACTTCAACCATTTTATCCAACAAATGCAATTTATCCTCTTGTTCAGTATCGAATTCAGATTTCGATCGAGAATCCCTCCTTCGCACAGCATTCTCAATCAAAGGTTCGAAAAATCCTTTGACGACTTTCATAGGTTCTTTCAGAGGATTCTTTCGTAGTTCAAAAAGAGGCTATTGAACCAGTCAGCGCAGAATGGACCCAAAAGTAAAGACGACCCTACCCAAACAGTTCCAATTTTCATCCGACGACCTAAAACTTTCTGACAAGCCCCCATAGCGATCTCAAGCTTTTTCAAAGATTCTCTCCATTCCCCATCATCATTCTCGTTACTTATACCACATAACCAATCGATCGACATCTCTAACGATAATCCACCAAACATATCTTGAACATCGAAAGCGATTTCGTTTTTGTGTAAATTCGCCAGAAACTTTTCAATGTGTGGGACGAAGAGTTTTGGATTGACTTGACTTGGATGAAAGAATGGTCGGGTTAATGATCGATGCTGGTTGTTTGTTAGAGGTTTCTAGAGGTTGACGTACGAATTTCCACCTTTATGCGGTGTTAGTTTGGAATTGAACGGTGACTTACCTATCACCATCAGAATTGAATATCCCATCGCCTAGGAAATCCTTTGCTCTTTCGTTAAATTTAGGGCCTGATGTAGTTTTGGCTATTAGCACTTCCCAACCGTCGTGTTCAAGGCGACGCACCTTTAACGAAATTATCGAAATTCATCATTAGAACATGTTTAAACACTTCAGGATCTGTCGTAAGAATCTACTGAATATGTCAGCTTAGCAGTTCAAGTCGCAACCCAACCCACCTGATCCTCACCCAGAACTCTTGTATTATAAGTCCCACCATAATCTCTCCCCAACAATACCATCATTCTACCAACTTCCTCCTCCTCACCACTCCTACTCCAATCAAATAAAATGTCAATATTCAATAACCATCTCCCTTTAACTCGGGGGACATCTCTAGCACCATTCCGTCTGGCTTCGTTCTTGATTTTGATTAAAGAATATTCAGTTCTGATTATATACGATAGTGGTAGACATATTATGTATAAGATCAGTTGAAAGATTGTCGGTAAATTCGTTTGTTTTGATAGAATGTAGATGATGGTTGGTGGAAGAATTAGGGTTTTGATTAAAGCTGGAACTAGGTGCTTGAGACCTTTCATCCTGTTCGTAGTAGTGATGATTACTAGATCATTTATATGATGTTTATTATATCTGTTGTACCATTCTTGGAGATGTAATGAAGAAAATCCATATAGTCTAGAGCCAAAACTCGGAAATCTTATCAGCGAAGGAAAGGAGCGAAACGCAATCTCAAAAATGTTGATCTTTCCATTATCCTATTTTCTTCGTCTTTATTCTCGTATTGAGCATTACTCACTCTTATAACTCACTCACATAGAGATCTGGACTTCTCTCAGATGCTAGGACGGGCAGTAGGTTTGAGAAATAGCTGTTCTCGAGCAACAGGATCTCTCAGAATCATCTCAAATCCAAACATCTACCATCATTCAAAAACTAATTTCAGTACATCTTCATCGTCGTCAACTCAAAACTCTGAACCGATAGCCTCGACCTCTACCCAAACATCAATAGATGTCCCACTAGATTCACCCTCAACGTTATCAACTTTCCTAAGCTACCTTCCAGATCAATTAGCACATCCCATCGACACCCTTTCTGAAATTTTATTATCAATTCCCGAATCCTTCCCATCACTATCTTATGGTGGGACTATTATATTACTAGCTCTACTGGTTAGAGGTGGTATCACCTTACCTGCTACGATATGGCAGAGAAAACGTATGAGACGTATGAAAGAGGTTGTCCGACCTTTGATGGAATTGTATAATTCACAGATTGCTGGTCAAGTCGCTAGAGAATCTAGAGCTAAGGGATTGAGTTACGATGATTATAAGAAGGAATTGAAGAAGAAGGTAAGGATATTTGCGAGCTATCAGTATGACTGACTATTGAACAGCTAGCAATCCGTCAATCAGCCCTACACAAAATCCATAAAACCCATCCAACAATAACGACATATCTACCTCTAGCAGTTCACATACCGATCCTCATCCTGGCTTCAATAACAATAAGAAATTGTTTAGAGATTGATGGTTCTCAAATGGCTGCATCATCTTTCATGTGGTTATCAAATTTGGGTGAATCTGACGTAAATATGGTATTACCTTTCTTGGGCGGTGCGATTAGTTTCGGAAGTGCTGAATTGAATGCTAGAAGGCAGAAAAGGAATATCCCAATGGTCGGCGATCCACCAAACGAGAGTGCAGAATTACAACCTGCTGAACCACCAACATCGCAAAATCAGTCTAGGGCTCAATCCAAACCTTCAATCAACACTTCAAATCCCAATAGATCGTTATCAACATCTTGCGTATCACTGAAATCTACCTCAATTAAATTACCTATATTACCTGGACCCAAGATCCAACCACCAAAGCCAAAACATAAACCAATTCCAGTTTCCAAATCCAATAAGAGTATGCTCAAGTCAACCCCTACTCCCACTTCTCATTTAACTTCGGAATCCACCAAAGATAGAGCTAGCAAAAACGCTGAAAAAGCTGAGCTGACCTCGATGGTCGCAACGAACGCTATGAGGTTTGGATCAATATTGTTTATTCCAATCGCAGCTACTGTTCCTGCTGTGAGTTGATCGTCTGTCTATGCTTTGAAAGTGCTATCGATTACTGATACTTCTTAGGGACTGGCACTTTATTGGGTGACATCGATCTCTTTCACATTCTGTCAGCATCTTGTTTTTGGATTAATTGACGCCAGGGAGGGGTCAAAGGAAACTTTGAATGAGTCAAATCAGCATTAAATTTTCGGTCATGCATTGCATTTTACGCTATTCAATTCCTATCACGACATTGATTTTCCTAAAACCCTCAATCAACCTCAGCACACTGTTCACTCTCATCCTTATGTCCAACCCATTTAGGTAACCCGTCAGGAACATCCACGACCCGTCGCGCATAGAAAATATGACATTGAGCCTGTAATTCTTTCGGTAAACCAGCCTTTTGACCTTTGGATTGAACTTTTGATTCTTTTCCGTTTTCATCTTTCGATTTCGATTTTCCTTCATCGGTTTTATTATCATTTTCATGATGTGATTCGTCGATGTCTCCGCGTTTCCATTCAAAGGTTGGTGGGAATGCCATTATCATGTTTCTACCTTCATCGAAGAGGGGTGATCCACAGGCTCTGCATGATATCTTTCTTGGGAGGGGTGTTGGGGTATGGGAAAGTGGATGAACTTCTCCGTGTGCACTGTATAGGTTTTAGATAGACTTTGAGAATGTATGTTGAAGGTTACCTTAGAAACCCAATGAATTCATCTGAACTATCCAATCTGACTGAATCTTTCTTGAATATCGCTGCATGTTGGAATGGTGCACCTGACGATCGGAGTTCAGAACAATAACAAGACAGGTCTACTCACCATGTAGTCGTTGACAATCTTCACAATGGCAGAACTTCGATTGCAGAGGATCACCTTGGTATATGAAAGCAGCTAAAACGGTAAATCAACACCTGCCGATCGCCTGGATGGATCGAAACCAACTTTTTCCACACCAACAGCTCTGTCTCCACTTCATCTTCCAATCTTTCGGTGCATCAACATCTTTAGAATAAGGTGGTTTATTCAACCAATCTTCATCCTCATGATCATCATCCTTAACCTCATCTTTTTCATCCTCCGTTTTGGCTTGTTTATGCGCTTCAGCTTTTTTCACTGATCCTTTCGAGTGATCTTGATCTTCTCTTACTCGCTTTGTTGGTGGTCTGGATGAATTTGGCATTGTGAGTAGTTTTGAGAAGTCGACAATTACATCTTGAATCGATATTTAAGTTTGATTTTCTTTTCTTCATCTGCGATCTAGATCGTGAATAACATCGTCCCCTGACGATTTGAATGATGTCAGAAATTTAGTCTTTCTTCACGTGCCTCTCATGATATTTCCGAATCATGCATAAACGCAGGGGGAACATTCTTCAGCGAGAATAACGCATGGCAATTCGAGTCCTTACTCTTATTCATTTGTGAAGGATCCGATCTGTGACCAGCGGTAGCTTGTGAGGCAATCTGAGCCATTCCAGTCCCTCCCCGTGGCTAGAGAGTATTCGGCTCGCAGAAGTGAAGAGGATATTTAATTCGCCACTACGACATCGGACAACAAAGTTCTACAAAAATAACTAAACCCTCATCTTTCGCCCTCCCCTATAAACCCCTATACTGATATCATCCCTTCTAGATGCCTTCTCTCAGACGACTCACTGGTAGAAGACCCTCTGGATTTTAGCCTGTGTTTATGTTGCGTAAGTACCTATACCACGAAGCCTTAGACGAAGGAGACTTACTCTTGGAAGGTGAGGTTCGCAGCTGAGAGTAGATGACCATGGATGTTTTCTAGAGTCGGACGATCAAATTGGGTGAGTCTAAAAGACTCCAAAGTACCCAGAGCTTCGCTGAGGGTTTCATAACCTTGGTTTTGAGACGCTGAGGTTGAAATTGAGTCTCTCGAGACTTGGGTTTGTGTCGCCTTGCTTTCGATAGCTGCTAGTCTAAAGAGTAGAGTGGGAGATGTCAACCATCCATGCCTTCATAATACCTGCTGTAGGAAACTACTTACCTGGACTCAAGTTGAGCCCACTTATACTCGTCTTCGATCTTTTCGAGCTTGTGAACGAGACCATAGATCGAAGCGTTTGTAGCTGGGGTTCGCTTATCGTAAAGCAAATGTAGATTGGCGTGTATCATGAGCTTGTCGCAAAGATCGGAAATTGGACGAGTGGAGCTGCTAGGGTCGTATTCGGATAGAATAGTGTTGACATGACCAATCATCCCAACAATTTTATAAGAAGCTTGAGAATCGACTTTTCGAGTGGCGATATCGAAAACATCTTGGAGTGATGTTGAACCTTTTTTTTCTCCAACGTAGTGGCCACCATCATCCAAAACTTTGGAATCTGCTTTTTCTTCGAAGTTCTTTATGTCGGAACTCATTATTAGATTGTGTGAGGGTTTTATGAAAAAGTTGTAATGTGTGAGGATTTATTTGTGGGAAAAGATATTGAGGAAATAGATAACTATCGACCTCCCACGCCTTCTTATATATGTACTGCAAAGCAAAACCCTTTTCCGTTGTATTGCGTCACACTGTCATACAAAAAGCTAACCAAGGAGTGAACATAAAAGAGTGTCATGTCGTCAGTTGGCAAGTAAAAAGGTGTGTCATTACAAAATGCCGATATTTGAACGTGAAAAGATGAATTATCCTATATCGTGAAAGGACTGCTTTGTCTTCCTTAGAACCGCTTTGCGTTACAATAGGTCCTCGACAATGAGGTTCATGTATGATGATACACACCTCAAACACATCCGTGAAACCTTTTGGCTTACAATGGAGATCGTGCAGCAGATGAGTTTCAACAACCAAATGACATTCAAACTACAAAAATTCGTCGAGCCAACGTGCGTAAACCTCCTCTTCATTCCCCTCTCGTACAAAAACCGAAACCATAACTTCATACGCTTTCTTCTTTACCCAAGCTAGAAGATTACTCAGCTTCTGAGTCGAACCTTTGATTGATCAGCAATTTACACTATCTTTCACAATGGTTGAGCCAAATGACAACTTACTGAGTTTGAAGCAGGGCTGAAGCAGCAGAAAGAAGGCTTTGAGCTGTCTCAACACTTGGATTTTTCTCTTTTTGAAGATCGAGGGTGCTCATGGCAACCGAAATATCCCCCATAACTAAGCGGTATAACTCTTGAGGTTGCGATAGAGCCCAACGCCTGTTTTGCCTTTGCTATGAGAAAGAAGATGTTTTTTTTTTTTTTATCAGTTTCGCTTTCTTTCACCACCACAGCTGAGGTAGGAATACTGTACTTACGTGGTTGTAGCTTGGATCGATCGAACATCCGCTTCGACTTCTTGTAGCTTGGTGATAAGCGCATAGATTGAAGCGTATCCTACTATCTGGTGATTCTTGTAGACACTCTTGGTAGCTTCTCTTCTCAAACCATCACATATAGCATGGAGGGGTCGAGGAACGGAATCATCGTAGCGTTGGAGTACTTGACGGACGGTATCATACACGTCTTCCCCGACTCTGAAATTAGCAGTTCCAAGAGGTGTGGTGGCGGCGACGAAAAGATCTCGAAGAGTTTTCTTACTAGTTGGGGTTTTTGGACCGACGTAGAATAAATTTGAATCGAAAGCGATTTCATCAAGTGGAAGATCGTAGTCCATATTGGATAATACTTGTAGAAATTGAAGTATTGTATTGGTACAAAGTGTTGTGAAATTCAAATTAGGGGATATAGATACTGTGGTCTTCCCATGTTTTTTTCGTAGAAGTCGATAAAGACATGCTCCGTTGTCTCCTTGGCCTGTTGTCACGTAGATTCCAACTAAGGAGGGAAAAAATGAAAGGATAGCAGTCAGCGGATACTTCATCACGACATCGAGTGACTTTTATTTGTGGCGAAAATCGACTTCCATCATTCCTACTGTAGCAGCGGGTTGCACCACGTAGCATCAGAAAACAACCTCTGTCTACTCCGTGAACTCTACATGGAATAAACTATGCATGGATCTATTCCAACAACCCTTGACATGCAGCTTCAACATCAACGATCTCTTTAGGTGCATTAACGGATAAAACCAAAGGTCCATCTTTCTGGAATGCCACTTCGTCCTAACTCGCTTTTTAGCCACAACCATCTGTACAATATCCTTCCAACAAACTTACCTCTATCCGTATACCCAAACCATGGAATCCTTTAGGGAACGACGTATCGAATGGGACGTAGATCCCTGGTTCTATAGTGATGACGTTTCCTGGTATTAATCTTTATAGCTTTAGAACGTTTTCTCTGGACGTTATGCGAAGACTTACATCGCGTTCCTATCTGCTGTTGGACAGTCGTGGAGATCCGATCCGAGGTGGTGGGATAAGAAATGTGGATACTGTGGGGTATGAGCTATCAATGCATTGATGATGCTGATGACAGCTCACCAATCGTCTCTCAACATCGCCTGTACTAAGTTTGAATCCTATCTGTCTCAACTCCTCCGCCAACAAAGTACAACCTATCGAGGGATCAGCTAGCTTTCGAAGACAGATAAGGTTAGCTAAAAACTTACTGGTCCTATGCAGTTCATTCAACGAAACCCTATCGTCAACTCTACACCTCTTGACACATTCTTTTTGAACATTCAACACAGCCTGATAAAGATCTTTCTGGGGTTCCGAGAATCTACCGGAAACAGGGAAAGTTCGTGTGATGTCAGAAGCGTACATTGAATGTTCACATCCAGCATCTATCAACACCATCTGATCGACAGTGTAAGCTGCCGACAATATATATCATAATGAATCCACTCACGTCAGTGGGATCGAGTAGACAATCGTTATTCGTGTAATGTATTATCAAGGAATTGGCACCTGACGCTACGACCGGTACGTAAGCAGGTCGTTCCGATCCACCTAGTGCACAATAATATTCGAAATGTGCAGCCAAAGCAGCCTCTGATTTACCAGGTTCAGCGAAACGCATCACCTTAAAGTAGAATTTCAGCTACGACTCAAGCGTAAACGAGGATCCACCTACTTTGGCATGAGCGTCTGCACTCAAATCAGCAGCTTGTTTCATCAACCGCAGTTCCCGTTCACTCTTGATCATCCGTAACCTCTGAACCTCCCTTTCAAGTGGTCGAGCGTGTTCACTGGCTAACGCAGTGGCGATCAGTAGATGTGGTGGATCGTTTTTGGAACTAGTGCTTGAAGAGGGATCACTGAATAGTTTCAGTAGAGATGATCTTCGACGTGGTGTTGATGGTGTAGGCTGGGATGAGAGGGATGTGGATGGAGAGGGTGGGAGTGAGGCATATATAGGTTTAGACGTTGAGAGTAGGCTTGGTAATTGTGTTGAAAGAGAGGTGTTTGAGAATGCCTGTTAGATGTTAGTATTATTCAAGGAAGTGTTATATGTATCATACCTCGTCGGCGCCAAAAGTTTCTATTGCTCCTTCAACACCTGATTGTTCTCCTGCCCATTGAGCTTCATGCGCGTCTTTAGGCGGTACGAATAAAGTATATTTATATCCTCGGGGTGACGATGGTTTCGATTCTGAAGCATCTCTCAATTCAGTGAAGGAGCTCTTCTGCTGCCTCGATTGGAGTCTTACCGAGTACCAATGTAGCGTCAGGTTCATTAAACCCTGTCAAATAGTAAAAGTCCGTAGCTGAAACATGACGGAGTCAGTCAGAATGTGGTAAGAGGACGGTGGAAAAGAGATATACCTTGTCTGAATTTATAACTTAATTTGACGAATAGTCAGTAAATCCAAGGTTGCTATATGTCGATGAAAACCTACAAAATCTCTATAGACCCAAGAAGCTGAATCAGCATTGACAACCCTCCTGACCCCCAATCAACTCACGTTGAGTAATCAACCTCACAGTCCCGCCCATACAAACGACCACACTCCCCTCCTCCAACCCGTCCATCAACTTCCGTCTCCGTTCCTCATATTCCGAAAGCGGTATCCCCGGAGTCAGATATTTCGAATGAATCAAATGGGGATGAGTGGAATGTAAAGGTTGGCCTTGTCTTGGTGGTTTGTTCGTTGATGGGTTCAATTGGTTTATCGTTGTTGAATATCCTCTCGAAGCTAGATATTTTTTGGTATTTCAGTGAATTTGGATGGATTTTGGGTCTTGGACTTACGGATTGAGTTGGAACTTTTTGGTATTGATCGGGAACATCTTTGAGAGGAGGTTCGTCTTAAGATCAGACGAATTGAGGGACCTTTCATTATTTATTTTGTGGATGGTAAAAGTTGAGATTTGAGTTTTTGAGTGTTTCGAACATTACGTCGGATAAACGCGCTCCGATATGTCTTCTTTTGCCTGTAGGAAAGTACATATGCATTTAGGTTTACGATACATGTAGAGCATAAACATCCCTCTTAACCAACTACAAATGGATGCGCTAAAGCTTCTCTAGGGGTTATCCTCTTTATAGGATCCAAAGCTAAACATCTATCAATGAGATCAACGAAATTCAATAACCCCTTCAATTCATCTTCCTTCATTTTGACCTGAACGCTCGACGGAGGTAACAAGCGAGATCGTAGATCTTTAGTCGCGTTCTGTAATATCACCGTTTTGACAGTATCCTAATTATCCATTAACACATTTCATTTATAATGAAGATATAACTCTACTCACTAGTCCAGTGATCTTATCTGTTTCAACACTGATGAAATTCCCGTTCTCATCGAAATGCATTTCACCGAATGTAGCTTTTTTGATCATCCTTCGGTTGAGTTTACCCTTCACTTCCATCATGTAGAGTAACATTTGGTTATTTGATCGACCAGGGAATAAGATTTTCCCGGTGAAAAGTTCGAATAGAGTACATCCGACTGACCACATATCGATAGCTGTATCAAAAGGAAGTCCAAGAACTATAACGCCGTGTCAGTTGATTTCCAAGTACCTCGATGGTAGCTCACTGATCTCGGGCGCTCGATAGAATCTTGATACCAGATATGGAGTGATTTCACCATCAGCAACATCAG
Organism: Phaeotremella fagi; assembly: GCA_001599715.1. Taxonomy (NCBI): domain Eukaryota; kingdom Fungi; phylum Basidiomycota; class Tremellomycetes; order Tremellales; family Phaeotremellaceae; genus Phaeotremella; species Phaeotremella fagi. The sequence goes on from BCHU01000014.1 coordinate 299,531, forward strand.
ATGCTGAACCTAAATCACAGACTTTGAGAGTAGCTTTGTTTTCGGTTACCTAGACGAGTTAGTTCACTTATGATCTAATTGACTTACCAAAATATTATCAGGTTTGATATCAGCATGGACGATTGTACATTTTTTCATCAACGACAACGCCAAAAACATTTGATGAGCATAAGCTCTAACTGCTTTTGTGTTTAATCCAACATCCTTCCCGAATCTTTTGATGACATCTCTTAAATTCATACTATATCACAAGTCAGCGACGAAATATCACCAACCAAAAGAGAAAACCCTTACCTGAGTGATTCAGTGACTATACAAAGATGACCGCGATGTTCAAAAGTTCTCTCAAGTCTGACAATATGCTTCTTATCCTCCGGATCAGCTTCTTTGAGTCGTTGAAGAATTTGGGCCTCCTTCCTTCCAGCCACATACATACTCTCCTGACTTCTAATCACCTTGATAGCAACTTCTTTACCCACAACGTCTTGACGACGTTCTTGATCAACAGCTTTTAAGACTTTAGCTTTGACTACCGCTGAGAACATTCCTTTCCCAAGATTAGTAGTAACTTGATAACGTCCGTCATCGAGAGTTTCACCAGGTGTGATTCTGTAATAACCATCCGAGTCGTCGAGATTATCAACCAAATGAGGTAAAGTCTCCATCTTTGTTGATTTGACTGGAAGTCCAGTTCCACCAGCACCGGATTTTAATCTTCTGACTTTGATTTTTTTCTTCTCTTTCTCCTCTTCACCAAACGCAGCGAACATGTCCATCTCGTCGTCTTCTTCTTCAATTTCGACTTCCTCGTATAAATCGTCTTCGTCGGTAGGCTCTGGTACAACCGGTTCACCGACCCCATCAGCAACCTCTTCTTTCAATCCAAGATCTTTTCTACGTTTCGCTTGATCAGCAACAGCAGCTTCCGTAGGATCGTAATCTCCAGCAGAAACCGTTTGGTCCGCACCAATCCCGTCCGTCTTCGCTGCGTCCTGGACTTCTTTGGAATCAGCCGCTTTTGATAGATCGAAATCGTGGCCCAGGGGTGTAGAAGCCAAAGCTGGGGTCGTCGAATTGGTAGGTGTTGATGAAATTGTAAGTGAAGGCTGGACAGATTTTGTACCAAGTTGTTTAAGAAGAGGGGTCGCACCTATAAGTCAGTTCTGACCTTTAAACATCAACTCACCACTTATGCCCCCACCATGAGAGGTTGACGCTCCGGTCTGAACTCCAGATGTCACGACGCTGTCAGCACCTGTACCCATCGGATCATCGCTGACAACATTAATCGTTGGCGGTTTGCCACCGTTCGCTCTGAATTTAGCCATGATCTCTTCCCGCTTCTTTCGTCGTTCTTCCAAGATTTGCTCCGGGCTCTTCTCTTCGAAAACAGCTATTGACTCTTCTTCAGTAACCTCAACTGTGGAAGTCTTCGTCTCGGGCTGTTCGAAGAATTTGGAGCCCATAGGTGGCGGTCTGGTGATAGGAACATTTGATCTTGGTTGCGTAGGTATACTGACTGATTGGAATGGTTTACTTGGACCTGCTGGAGGTTGTTTATCGTTGGCTGGTAGTTTGGTCGAGGGTATTGGTAATTGAACAGGAGGTTTTACCGGAGACACATCAATTCTGAAAGTGAATCATTAGCATATCTCTATACCATGCCGCAAAAAGATGAAAATAGAAATGAAACGTACTCGCCTTCCTCCTTATCATCCCTTGGAACAGATTTTTTTCGATCATGATCGTCCCTAAGACGATCATTACGGTCACCATGACGTCCATTATCATATTTATCGCGACCTCTATCACGATCTCTATCTCTAGGATAGGAATCGCGATATGGATCCCTTGGCTCACGATGACGATCACTCCTCTCTTCCCTATCTCTATCCCTGTAATGACTTCCATGACCATCTCTATCTCTCCTCTCTCGGTCGTATTTATCACTTCTACGATGATCGCGTTCTCTATCGCTATATCTGTCCTTTTCTCTGTATCTATCTCGACCACTTCCACCACGATCTTTATCCCTTATCTCATCTTCATCCAGAAAAGCGTCCCTCCAATCTTTGGGCTTTGATCTTCTATCATCCCTCGAGCTTTTACCGTCACTTCTACCGGATGATGATAGTTTGTCATCGTCGTGAGGTCTTTTATAACCGTTTGATCGTGCTGGAGAAGCGGATGACATTGGGGAAAAGGAGGGAACAGATTTGTAAGAAACTGGTCTTTTTTTTAAAGGAATAGGAAAAAGGTTTTACAGTGATAGAGACAAGAGAGGGAGGTTCTCCTACCGCTGTTATGTCGATTGACTAATGTAAGATATCTCAGTGTTGATGGGATAGATGTATGATGGAGAAAGTTGATTATAGAGGCAACAGTTGAAAAGAAGCTACAAGTACATGCTTAAATGGGGTGACCAAATAAGACACGGCCTATAATGTCACCGTACGAGTTACAGCTCGAACCACTTTGAATATCCACCAAAAACATCTATCAGATATCTACCATTTCTTACCTCCTCTTGTATATAAATTAGTCAGATAGATTACTTGGATACCACCTCAGTCTCACTTCATATCCTAACCTCGCTCTTCTTCCCCAACACACCCTCGAAATGGGCGCATTACAATATCTGTTGTTGGGTGAGTTCGGACAAGAAACATGTCGTATCTCTACTAACCATCAATTCACCAGCCGTAACCCATCCTGTATGTCACTCGTTTCTTCCTCTATCCTGATCATACTGACATCTACCAGGGTGAACTCAGAGCTATCATCAACTATGGAGTCTGGAGAGACGCTTCAAGGGATATCACCAACCCCAAAGAATTCGGAACTTCATTCTACGACAGACCGACTATGAGAAAATGTTGGGATTATCTTGATTTAACAAGTAGAAGCTTCAGTATGGTCATTAAAGAACTTGAGGGTGATTTGGCTAGAACTGTGAGATGATTTCATTCGATGAAGGGTAATGATTATCGTACTGATATACCGCAGATCGCCATCTTCTATGTCGTTCTTCGAGCTCTGGACACTGTCGAGGACGATATGACTATCCCCAATGACATCAAACTTCCACTTCTCAGATCTTTCCACTTAAAACTTCACGAACCAGGATGGAACTTTAATGGTTCAGGCCCTAACGAGAAAGATCGCGAAGTTTTAGTTGGATTCGAGAATATCCAAGCAGAATTCGCTACTCTCAAACCTGCGTACGTTGATTTTCGTCCCAAACTAGAGGAAATGTGTCTGATAAAATCCACAATCTTTTTGTAGCTACCAGAATGTCATCGAAGATATTACACGTAAGATGGGTGCAGGTATGGCGGACTTTGCTGCACTGGCTACACCTGAATATCCTGTCGCTGAAGTTGGCTCTGTCGCCGATTACGATTTATACTGTCATTACGTAGCTGGATTAGTCGGTGAAGGTTTATCAGGAATTTTTGCATCTTCAGGAAAAGAAAGATCATTCTTAGCTGATCAATTAACACTCTCCAACTCTATGGGTTTGTTATTACAAAAAACCAATATTCTTCGTGATATCAAAGAAGACGTTGATGAAGGTCGTGGATTCTGGCCAAGAGCTATTTGGTCTAAACACGGTTTCAATTCTATGAAGGAGCTTGTTGATCCGGCTAGAGAGAAGGAAGCTATGTTCGTAGCATCAGAAATGACTTTGGACGCTTTACGACACGCTACCGATGCTTTGGATTATTTGACCCTTTTGAAATGTCAATCGGTATTCAACTTTGTCGCTATCCCCGCTGTAATGGCTATTGCAACTTTGGACAGATGTTTCATGAACCCAAAAATCTTGAAACAGAATGTCAAAATACGTAAAGGAGAATCTGTTCAGGTGAGTTGGTGATTTGGAGACCAACTAACAATCGTTAGCTTATCATGGCTGCTGTTAATCCTCGTGATGTCGCTTATGTCTTCCGTGATCATATCCGATCTATCCATTCTAAGGTTCATCGTGATGATCCAAATTTGTTAAAACTTTCAATCGCATGTGGTCAAGTAAGTTATGGCGATAGAAATTTGAATCCATCTGACTTTGGTTTAGGTTGAACAATGGGCTGAACATCATTACCCATCCTTCCTATCCATCAAAGCCAATCCAAACGGTGGAGCCTCCTCAGCAATAGATCCTTCATCAACAGACGCAAGAGCAACTTTGTTCACCAACTTATCCAAGCGAGAAGCTGAAAAAGTTTCAGCCGCAAGACGTGAGAAATGGTTAGCCGAAATGAGGGAGAAAGGTTTAATCAAACCTGCTCTCACTGAAGAGGAGAAAGCTAGATTACAGACATATGACGATAACAGCGATGGTCCAAATTGGATAATTATCGTTAGTGTCATCTTTGGTGTTTTGGCCCTTATGGGTGGTATGGGAATGGGTATTACTTACCTTATCGTCAAATACGCTGATGTGAGTACTGGGTTGGAGTATAGAGATTTTGGACTGATCTTGCTTGTTAGTAAATGCTGGTTGGTCTTGTTTTATATAAGCATTGAAATTCAAAAACGGTTCTGTGGGGTTCTTTTCTTTAGATACGGTATTCTTATGCAGACTTGGTTTCTTCATTTCGTTCTCACGTAGTGTGTGAATGTTTTTATAAGCATGAGAGAATGAAAAGATGAGCACCAAGATACCGGCTGCGATCGCGACTGATTTTTGCCACTGAACTTCATTAAACGCATGGAGATGCATTCATACATTTCAACTTCACACCATCACTTTCTCATCATTTCTTGTATATATTCATCGTCCTATCCTCCAGTATCATACCTCCACTCCAAACCTCGTCTCATTAACAAATACCATATCAAATCCCACATTCCCTCCCCAGTACCGTGTAACAAGAATGTCCATCCCTAAATCCAAATCCTCCCAAAACCTTCCGACTCCACCACCAAGTCCCCCACCTTCACCACCACGCCCAGAACTATCTCTCCCAGAACACATCAAGAAAAGTATCCCCAGAATCCCCTCCCGACTCCGATATTTCTTCACGTCTGATATCAACAGTTCCAAAGAATTGGAGGATAGTATCTTTTTGTCTAAATGGTCTGATGGGAGTTGGAGTTCTAGTGAGGACGATCATGAGTTTTCTGTTGGGATGGAGCTGGATCTTGGAAGAGATACTTCGTATGTCTGTTTGTGCTTTCTTGTTTAGACCTGACGATTTGAATTTAGGGTTGATATCCCTTTTCAATCTACTTTAAGTTCTGATCAGGATTTTGAAGATGAGACTGGAGGATACGAGGGTTGTCTTGAAGATGAAGACGATGATTCCGAGTAAGCATTCTTTCTTCGATTTCGTTTTCGTGTATTGATTCCACTTTTCAGTACACCTATCCAAAGTTACGTCAAAACCCTTGACAACGATTCAGCTACTGAAGCCGATACTCTGACAGATCTTGTCATCCAACTAGAAGAGAAACGTCCAACGTAAGTCTTTCGTAGTCGCTTTCATTGTATTACTAATCCACTTTCAGTACACCTCCAGAACAGCAGGCAGCTCTTCCTGAAAGATCTGAATGTCCTCCAAGCCCATCTCCCAGAAGTGTCCAAAAGTTCTCCAAAGTCTTACCGAGAAAACCTGCGCCCGTTTGGACCAGCAATGATCCGATTTCGACCTCTCCTTCAAAGACATCTTGTAGAGGACCTTCGGTGATTGATTCTGGGTTAGAGACTTCGACTTCAGTCCCTCAATTCGGTGATTTGTTGGGATTGGGTTTCTCGACTTTCGAACAGAGTAGTGAATTGGTTTCTGGAAGGGGTCTCTCTCTAACTGAGAGCACTACGAATCTCCAAGAAAACGATCTACTTTATTCTCAAACGTCTACTCGCCAACGATCCCAGTCCGGCCCCAGAATCGAACAAGACGGTGATGTCATCTCCTCCTCTGAAACATCTTCAGATGACGGGCCAACACTGGCAGATATCCCCAGACGACCAGTCACTATGCCGTTTGTCCCTCCGTCATCCTCCCTCCTTCAACAAGTACAAATCAGTCCACCAAGACCGAGAACTGGGGGTGTTCGAAATTACGCTCGAACAATAGCAGAAAGTCGTATTGGCATCGGACTACCTTCTCATCGATACGAATATCCAGTACCTCTAACTGCTTACTATCGAGCCAAAATAGCAGAAACAATAGAATTGAACGCCCTGAAAATTTCCACATTCTATCCCAAGGAGGCGATCAATAATGTTGTTTATGGTATTTATGGTAAAGCTTTCGTATACGATTATTTCAGATTACGGAGGTTTGGTGAGGAGTATGATATCGAGGAACAAGCGAGAATGGCTAGAATGATGAAACCAGAACCTGTGGGTAAATGTAGATTGGTGAGATCTTCTCGGACCCCGACTTGGAAGCAGCAGGAGAGGTTGAGGTTGGCTTTACAGAGGAGTTCCAAGGTGAAACCATCATAGTGAGTTTCTGCTTTTTGTAGCGTGGGATTGGTTCGTTTGTTGACGTCCAGTAGTGAAGAAGAATCTTCTGTGAAACCTAGACGCACTTTCAAATTACGAACTGGTTTTACTCTTCAATTGAGGGATCCTCCTCCCCCTCCAGTCTCTGTTCAGCAACCCAGCCAACGGTTTCAGATGGTTGATGACGATGATGAAGATGTCCAACAAGGTATACGAATCAATGTCGAGTATGTTGGGGACGATATCCGAGAGACGGGGAAATTACGAACACCCCTGATTGATTCCAATGGCTCCACAAGGATTCTAGCTACACATTTGACCTCGCCTTCACCTCCTTCACCATTGATCGAAACCCCAAAGGACAATTCTCATAACCTGGTTGGGGGACAAGCTATGGAGCGTAAAAACACTTTGGATTCGCCTGATTCTCGTGGAAGACGTTTGGACCTTGTTCAAGAGAAGAATTCCTTCACAGAAGACGATGATGATATGATGAAGACTGTTTTGGAGGTATCGAGGATAACGGCGACTTTGGAGGAAGAGGCAAGAATCGATAGTCTGTCTTCGCAGAGAATAACGAGTAAACGGCTGGAGATGATGAATCGTCTTAACCAGGTGAGTAGTAGTGAAATGAAATTCAGATTAATACTGATTAGTACAATCAGCTGCAAGCGAGAATCCATAAACCTCTTCCTAAGATTCCAAATGTTCAACTTAAAAGTCCTGAATCGATCAACGAGCGGTTTTGGGAGATTCAATCCCTTCCTATAACTGGTTTCGCTAGTGTTACTCTACCTGTTCCACCATTCGGTTTGGACTTAACAAACAATGATTCAAAAACCCCAGTTCAAGATCCCGTTGAAGATGAAGAAGTTGATATGGATATCGACCATGACGATCTTCCTTTGAATCAATATGATTTCAATTCCAGTAATCTCGAGGTTGCTTTTGAAGCTTCTGTAGATGAAGCTATCAGATTGGCTGGTTCATTACTAGCTGGAAAAGTTCCCTCTCCTAAAACCCTTGAAGTGGATCATATAAAAAACCAAACACGAAAACGAACTTACACGTCGATCGATGATGAACTTTCAACTATTTGTCGAATGGTCAAACCAGTCATCATCGTCAGTGAGATCTGCGATACGACTCCACCAGTGTCATTAGATCGCACTCGAGCTTTTAATATGCAGGATGGTACCCTGTTGTCGCCTCCCTTGTTGACTGGTATCAAACGAGAGCAATCAGAGGATGCGGAGAGGGAATGGGCACGGAAGAAGCAGAAGGGAGAATACGAGATTAGGTACACTACTGAGGAAAAGGAGAAATGGAAAATGGGTTCCAGATTGTAAATGCTTTCAATATCGGAGGGCCGTTTCTTGTTATGCCTAGATATAGATAGAGAATGTGTGGTATCATGGATAACTGATTGTCTTTTGTTGAAGAGAACCGATGAATGCCGATTGAGATGTTTCAGTTACTTCCGTTCGGATGCCGTAAGACAAATGAGTACTGTTTAAGTAAACAGCATTGAGATGGTCTGGTTCAGTCTACAACGATGTTCTCTAAATTCGCTACTCGAAGCACTTTCAAAGTCTCACCTCGAATCCGAAATGTCGCTTTTAACTCTACGGTTGCTGGTACGGGAAAACAAACGGCACGACAACAACTGCTGACGTTAAGGGAGATAGATAGGTTGTTAACGTCAGTAGCCAGTGAGTAAGAGAAAACCAATGCTCAAAGTAATCCTATTGACGATGGTATCAAGAACACTCTGATAGCACAGTCCTTCATCCATCACCTTTATCCATGAGAGCACAAAGTACACCATGGTTATCATCCCATACACCAGATTTAGTTTCACCCTCAACAGCCAAAGATATACAATCTCAACACTCTGCTGCACCTCTGACGGAATTGGAGAAAACTGAAATGCTACGACCTAAACATATGAGTGAGAGTTATACGAGTTTCGATTTACCTCTCGCGAGTGATCCTGTCCTATACGATAAATATGTAAATACATCTGGTGGATTCAGTGAGTACCACATCAGGTTATTTCTCATTATGGATTGTGACTGATACTACGTGATCTAGGGATGGGGAAACTCATGGAACATCTGGATTCTTTGGCTGGGGCAGTCGCTTATAGACATTGTTTACCTACACCCAAAAGTTCTTCGAAAGATAGTACACAGAGTTTTCTGGAGGCTTCCTCAAAAGCTGGATTATATTTGGCTACAGCTAGTGCGGATAGATTAGATATGTTTGGTAGATTGAACAGGGAGAACGTTCGGTATGTGTTCAGCTCCTTGTTTCGTGCTCGTAATTATGTATACTGAACTTTAGCATTCAGTGATCTGACATTCTCTGGATTCGTCACGTACACCGGTAATTCATCCATGGAGATCTTCGTGAAAATGGAAGGAACCAGACCTACCTCCACCTCCTCAACTGAATCACCAGAAACCTTGATGTTAGGTAGATTCTCGATGGTATGTCGAGATTCCAAAACCCACAAAGCTAGAAAGGTACCACCGCTACTCGTTGAGACAGAGGAGGAGCGGGTGTTATGGTCAATAGGCGAAGATAACAAACGACAGAAAAAGGAATCGTCGTTGTTAGCCTTGGATAAGGTTCCGCCTAGTTCGGAAGAGGCGAAGGAGTTGCATGAGTTGATGTTGAGAGTTGATGAAGATCATGTTGGAGAGATTGATGGTGGTAAAGTTGTCAAGATGAAGGATACTGAGGTAAGTTTGGTGCACATTCACTTTTATTTTTATTCTTATTTTTGTTTTCATGTTTGACTGATTGTCACAGATGGAATCGGTTCAATTGATGTTTCCTCAAGATCGAAATTTGCATGGAAAGGTTTTTGGTGGTATCTTGATGAGATTGGTGAGTGGCACCGCTGTCTTGTATGTGGACACATTACTGATCGTAATTAGGCATTGTGGGTAACTTTGTTAAATGTGAATATTTACTTGCTCACCCCCTGAATAGCGAACTATGCTTCACAAACGCTGCAATTCTGGCTTCGAAACCAATGAAATTCCTGTCTCTCGATCAAATCACTTTCAGACTCCCCGTACCCATAGGTGCAGTACTCAGACTATCGTCTAAAGTCGTGAAAACAACTCAGCCACATGAAGGTATCGACGGAGAAGCCAAGGCTCATATCATCGTTAAAGCTGAGGTTGAAGAAGTGGAGACTGGTGTACGTTCAACTATCCATTCTTTGCATATCTTTACAGCAAACTAACGTGTGTAGTCCCGTTTGGAAACTAATACCTTCTCATTTACTATGGCTATGGAAGATAGGACTCCTATAGGGAAAACCGTAGTTCCTTCAACTTACAGTGAGGCTATGGATTATTTGGAAGGTAAAAGGAGATTGGCAGTTGGTGATGAAATGAGGAGATTGTATCAGGCTGGTGTACCATGATGTCATGTATCATATATCGGTTTTTTTTTCTTATCAGAGTAAATTACTTTGTGGACTTCTTTTCATTTAACAATATTTTGTGGAGCTGTGTTGCACTCGAGTTTTATCCTCCTTTTTGCGTTGTCTTCGCCGATTGTTATTTGAAGACGGAATTGGGGACTTCTTTTCCTCTAACATTTTTTCGTGGAGCTGCGTTGCATTCGAGTTTTATTCTCCTTTATGTCTAGTCTTGGTCGATCTTTTGGAAGGCGGGATAGTCATTTAAGGTATAAAAAGCGGGGAAATCATCGATTTGTTTCTGTCTTTAACATCCATCTTCGAATCAGACCAACACAGTATTAATCCCAATCAAACGATTATTATTCCAAGAACTATAAAATGTCCGCATCCTCCGAATCAAATGAGTTCACCATCGATTCGTTAAAAAAATACGTTGAATCCAAAATGGACCATTACAAGGTTGATGGTTATCTCACCACAAATACTTTCTTGGGACAAGCAATCGGAATGAATTGTATAACTAAAACAATTAAAAGTACAGACGGAGCGAGTCACGACAACATCGATGTTTGGAAAATCGATCGGTCATTTCCCCAATATGCAACCAAAGATCAGAAAGAATTCGGTCTCGATATCATGCTGGCTGTGAGTAGCCTTTTCGAAATTGATGTTGAGGAAAATTACAGACCCAGTGGGTGTCCTGCAATCAGTCGTGCTTTCTGCCAATTGTTCAGACCGGAAGGTGAACGACAGAAGGCGGTTATCGAAGAGAGTAAAAAGCTCGCATCGGGGTATAAAACTGATCCTGGGCAATTTGGTGAGGAGGTTAGAAGTCGCTTGGAGGTCTTTGATCCCGACTCAAAGATGTCTTTGGAGTGGGAAGGCTTTGAGTCTGTACAGGGTTAGAGAAAGTAGAGGAAGGTCTAAATAGGCAAGAAGAGATGTATGATAGTTGGTAGCTGAATGGATAACATTTGTACATAGAAACCAAAGATCAATAGTGTAGGGAGAGAAAAGTAAGAGTAAATGAATGCATGTGAAAGTTGTTAAACCCCTCCAACCTTCTGAATTGGTCTTTACATCAGTCGTCCTTTCTATTTTCCGAAAGAAAAGGAAAAAATCCTGTAGAAATGGATGTTACTGTATCATTTTCTCCTCCTTTGAATCACGCCTTCTGGCATTTCGTTCCCAGGAGGCAGGTGGCAAGAAAACAATATCCCCTTTTACACTAAGATTGTTATCAATTCAAACAATCACAAATCAGTCTCTATTCTCTTATCCTGAAGAGCATACATAAAGATAATATGTCCACCCCCACCCCCAACCCCAACCCCACCCAGTCTCCTGCAGAGGACAATGAGTTCACCATCGATTCGTTACGAGATTACGTTCATGGCAAGATCCAACAGCCCAAAGAAAATTACGAGAAGAGCTTCTTCGACTATCACCTCAAGGCATCCTTCCGTAAACGTAGTAGTGTGAGGAGTGTTGATGGAAACTGGTACTCCGACATCGAATCATGGAAATTCAAACCAAAATTGACTGGTTGCGAAAAACAATTTAGTACCGAAATCATGCTTGCTGTCACAGCAATTGTCAAAGACAACGTCGACCGAAATAAGAACAATGAAATCGGTAGAGGATTAGTCGCCCATTCGTTCGTTCGATTGATCAGTCGGGATCAGACTGATGAGGAAAAAAAGTTGTTGGAATGGAGTAAGAAGCTTGTGTCTGATTATACATACAAACAGCTCAGAAGTCAGCTAGAACTACTTCACGATGATAAATGGACGTTCATGACGTGGGAGGGGTATTAACCGTACTGGTGAGCGGTTAGTAGATGGCTGGAATTTACGGAGATCGTATGTGGTGTGTGAATGGCGGAAAATTTCATGTACATGAGGATCGATAGTATACTGTAGTGAGAGTGACAGAAAGAGGAAGTAAACAAATGCATGTGACAGTTGTTTAGCATTCCAATCCCATTACCCATTGTTCTGCTTTCAGAGTCGTCTTGACAATTTCACTACAAGACTTTGTACCCATACTATATAACCTCTCAAGTAAGTAAGAGGCCTCTGATCGATTTCACCGTCATAGCGCTACTTGCTTCTTCAAAGCCATTGCGCTGAAGACGTATCCTCCTTTGATCAATGGACTTCTGAGACTCATTTCATCGAAGGCGTGGCGGTGGCGTGGAAAATAATCAGGATTGTAAATGATTTGACCATTTGAATATATACAATAAACTATTTTGAACATGTCCCAATCTACATCAGACACTGTTCCAAAAAATGAACCATCAGATCTCACAATAGAAGAATATCGCCAGTACGTCGACAAGCACGTTAATAAAGGGGTATTTCACTCTCGCCTCGATTTCATCCAAAGCACTCTCAAATTAGAATGGACCGAGAAAACGGGCGAATGGCATGATAATGAACTGTGGTCAGTAAGTACAGGTGTTGTTGATCGTGCGTGTTGGGAATGGGAAGATTACCGACGTCCAGGTGATAAGATCGTTGGATATCTAGGTCCTGAAATCATGCTCGCCACAGAGGCTATCCTTCGGAGAGACAAATTCGATGGGGAGAAACGCGAACTTGATATACCATGGATAGGGTGGGCCCTCGAAAAAGCTATCTCTTGGGAGGATCCTCCTGAAAGTAAGGTCAGTTATGTAGTACACAAGGCTCGGGAGCAATTGGTTGGAGAAAGTATTGATTTTGCTAGGTGGTGTGGGGAACGTAATGAACCTGAGAGTCGAAAAGATGGAATAATGGCTCGACTGAATACTTTTTCTTCAGATCATCCAAAAGCACGTGGGCGAAGTTCCATGGAGAAGTTGTCATGGAGTGGTTATCAGCCGTAGTTTCGGATGAGGGTGGGGTAGTACATGGGATTGATGTGGTAGTAAGAATAAAGTCAGGAAGAGTGGAGTTTTCTTAGCGTTGATGTTGTTTCGTATTTCATGACAAATTATGCCAATTTTTGAAGAATCTCTACTCATGGTGTTATTCAACAAGCAGTATGATAAGAGGTAGCATTCAATTCGACCATCTTCGAAACTGAGTGTAATAAGCTAGCAGAAAGCCTGTATCTATAGACCGTTCAATCCATTCCTCGAAGTCTTTGAACAAGGTGCCACGCTCATTTAGCATGATCACATCATTTAATATGGAAGGTCAAGCCTTCCATTTGCTTCTTTCAACGAAAACTCAAGTTGAAAGGATGACGAGATATCGAGTCGAATGATTTACTACGATTTCCTCCGAAGGACTTCTTTTATTTTCTTTCCTCCTCTACTTTCAACTACTCCAACTGTTCGATAAAATCGTATTACACCATGAACCAAGATACTATCAGTTCAGAACCCCCAGTCACCGATGCTACCGAGAGCGATGAGCCTACTTTCAAAGATGGCGATGTTCTCAGTATTCAAGATTTTCGTTCTTGGGTAAAGAAATTCGCCACCAATGGGGAATTCTTCTATTATTTGAGATATCTAGTGAACATAGAAACCGAATATCTTGATGATCGTCATAGTGCTACCTATGATTATAAAGATCCTACGGCAGTACCTCGCCGTAGCTACAACATATCTTCACAGATATCAGAAGAAGGAATCACTGTATCTTTAGGCTCTGATGTCAAATATACTTTCAATCAAGTTCTGATCTCAACAGTCAAAGATATTTTAAGAAGGCACCAGGTAAAGGATCGAGAAGAAGGAAAATCTGAGTTAACAAAGGCTGTGAGTATTGAGAAAGGGTTTCTTTATTGGTGTATGGAGTCTTTAGTGTCCGAATATCCAAGCGAACAAGAGGAGGAGTGGCTCAAAATTGCGAATGAAAATCTCGAACGGGAAGCTAAGATATGGAAAGGAGATTCTGATGTTGTTCCATCTTCGCTCAGCATAGTCAACAGCGTTCAGGTAGAGGAATTGGGGGGTGCCAAGGTCGTATGGGTTTGAGGGAATATGTACATTCAGTGATTATTTATTTGAGAACTAAATTTCGTGTCGATTATTATGCAGAGATAGGTGAATAGGTCAGTACATACTGCAGTTATAACTTGTGAGGAATTCTTGCACCAAGGTCCGGGCTGAGTTCCACAACTCTGACTTCTGTACACACTGATCATTTCGTATCTTTATGCCGAAATGGAAGGAACGTTCATCTGGCCTTCAAATTTACTGTATCATCACACCATTGCAAAGGAAAAATGTCATCATCCAGCGGGGACTAAGGATTGTAACCTCCTTATCCTTGAAACCTTCAGTGCACGATTGATACCTGGAGGATACCCAACCTTTATACCGATCAGCTATCTCTTCCATCCTCGACTTATCTTATCTGAAGAAACCACTGATAAGTGATATCACTCTCTAGAAAAAGACTTCGCAAAAAACCTCTCAGAAATACCTGGTCACACAACTCAAGACCTTGGTTCACCTTCTTACCCCAGTCAAAATGTCCGAGGAAAATGCCAAAGATATTTACACAGCCGTACCTTCTTTCGAGTATCTCGACATGTCAAAGATTCCAAATTTGAACATTGATAATTTCAGATCCTGGGTTGAGGATCACAGAGGCTCAGAGACATCATTAGGATATCTGACATCAACCCTCGATATCAAAAAACATGATGATCGAGGGCAAACCCAAGCTCAAGGTTTTGTCAGTACTGGAGAAAGGTATTCGATCTCCAGAATTCTCAAAGACAAGTTCACAGTGGATATTAGTGTCTTGGATCCGTCGTTGATACTTATGTGTGGGAGATCATGAAGTATCAAATTAGAAGAGACTTGTTGGAATTGTCGAAAGGGAAGTCTAACAGACGAAGATTCAGAGTGGACAAACGGTATATAACCACTGCTTTGGATAAATTAGCTCGGAAAAAGGAGAACTGGAGTGATAGTACAGTGAAGTCTGTAAAGAAGGCGAAAGAAAAGATTAAACGGCGGGGTTGGTCGCTGTTGGTTCAGAAAAGATCTGTAAATAGTGTCGGACCTACCGAGAAGCTATTGATTGATTCTTGGTTCACGTGGAAGGAGTTGCAGCCTTCTGCGATGGCTATGGGATATAGCGACAGTGAAAATGAGCTTGATAGGGGTAGTGGATCAGAAACTGAATGGGGATCGTGCTCTGAAGCTTGATAATGAAACACAAGCAAAAGTTCAAGTAGAAAGAATGAACTATTTGCCACGGTATGAAGAGCCACAAGGACGCGAAATATGAGATTAAGGTTTATAGTAGAAAGAGTTTCAGCTTCAATAGATAGATGGTGATTGTATCAATTCAAGTACTTATATCTACTATACATATACCATTCATCCCCTATTCTACTACTCCTGCTACGATTGCATCGATATCAACTCAACCTCGACGAAAAGTATCTCAGTAAACGGACGACTGACAGAAAATACAACCAACCTTCATCTCTTCAATCCCTTTCACAGTTCAATCATAATCTACCCAACCCATCAAAGCTCAATTTCGTCACAACTATCATCATCGTTCGTGCAGCCAGTCAACTAATCCCATCTCTTTCTTGATCATATCACTGCTCTGCCGTTGCTACCAGCTCCGAGCATCAGTCTGACGTCTAAAATCATCAATACCATTTCATCACCACAATGGCTGTGTCATCACCAATCTCTTCATCACCCCAATCCTCCCTTCTAGACTGGGATGAATCTGCTGTCCAATCGTTCCTCAGCGATATTGGGATCACTCAGTACGAAGAGCTGATAAGTGGTGAGTAAAGTCTTCTTTCAGCTCCAAGCAATCCTACTCCCCCTTTAGCTGCGCATTCACTGACATCTGTCGTAGAACATGGCATAACAGGGGAAGTATTGAGTGTGATGGATCATTCAACCTTGCAAGATGTTGGAATGACCAGTATGGGTCAAAGGTTGGCCGTTTTGAGAGCTGTTTGGGATTTGAAAATGGAACAAGGTATAGAACTGGGAGAGGATGATTGGAAACCGCAAGGTCAGTTGCTTCAAAGTGTACTGAAACACCGTTCTGATCTCTTTGAATTCAGAAATTGAACAATCGCAGTCTGTTTCCCAGACGCAAGCAAACGTTAGTAAGCTATGGGATTTGATCAATGAGCAGCGTGAGTGTAGATGAATCTGCTTCAATTTAGCTGATGTGCTGATGGTAACCAGATGAACGCTTGGTTAACCTTGAACGTGATCACTCTCGGCTTTTATCAACTTTGGAGGAGAATGGAATAGTGGTACCTGTAGCTACGTCAGCGGATGGAGACCATCTACTTGGTATAACTGGTCTTGACGTCAGGAATGAAGGTACAAAACCGTTAGCTTTGGTTAGAGGTTCAAGTTTGAGGTGGAAAAATGGAAAAGGGCACGAAAGTGACGATGGAGATGTGAGTTCTCTTTGTTGAGAGATTCACTGATTTTTCAGAACGTCAAAGCAAAACGTCGAACATCGACTATTTTCCCAACATCTCTCAATTCATCCACAAATTCAGCACCCTTTTCCTCTGAATCGTCGGCGTATCAGGATACGCTGACTCCCACTACCTCTACCGCTCCTACATACACTTTCGATTCACCTTCCCAACTTAACGGTCCATCTGGAAAATCTAACGTTCCACCGCCATTTACCAGATTGCTGTCGAATGAAACCATCCAAGACGCAACAACACCCAGTCCAACCACTACCACTATTGCGAACAAACTGAATCCTGTACCTAGTGTACCTTTGACAAATGGATCCAAATCCTCCCAGTCCATATCTGCAGGCAGTCAACCGGGATCAGTACCTGCCCCAAGCTCGTCTTCAGAACCATCAGAGAAAATCAAATCGAGTGCGAAGGATGCAGCCAAGAGTGCTGCTAAGTCATTCCGTGTTACACTTGAGGACCCATGTTGGAAAGTCTTACCAGCTGCTTTAAAGAAGTATAAGATCAACGATGATTGGAAGATGTATGCTTTGTTCATTTGCTTTGGCAATACTGGTGGGTTATGAACAGTAGTGCGTTTACTAATCTTTATAGAACGATGCTTGAGTTACGATGAGAAACCTCTGATGCTGTTCCAAAAGCTGAAGGAGAGTGGTCAGAGACCCGTGTTCATGTTACGACATATTGTAGGTTCATCTGCATGACCCGAGATGTGTTGAATTGACCGATCCATAGCGAGATATCAAATCTCCCATAGCTGTTGCTCAACAGAAGCAAGCTGTCAAACTTGGTCTACCAGCAAACTCAACAGCAAACCTTCTACCCTCGATTAAACCCCCATCTTCCGATTCGAACTCTACCTCTCCAACGACTGTGTCTGGGACTAACGTTCCCTACTCTACTGATACAAGACTTCATCGACCGCCAGTTCTCCATCCAGTCACTGCACAATCTCAACAACCTAGATTACGAGCTGGTGAAGAGGGTCATACACCTAACAACGGAGCGTTCCCTGAATTACCCAGTCCAGGATTGAGGGATGCTGAGAATGGTGGAACAGTTTCGAAGAACGGATCGGCGCCTAAACCACTACTAGATAAGGAGGGCAACCCACAGAAGTTTACTTATGCAATTTCCATCTATCCGTGAGTGGAATGTAGATCAGCCGGGTACGTACTGACCATCACTTAGATATATCGCTGATAGACAAGATGAATTCGATGTCGCTGTGTAGGTGGAAAAGTCGGGCTTTTGATTATTGACTGACCTGAATTTTAGCGGAGCTACCTTTGTAATTCTATCCAAGGCAAAAGGGTGGTGGATAGTCCAAAAGGATCTGGACGGATTGGGACATGTCGTACCAGATCAAGCTAAATCAGGATGGGTACCAGCAGGTAAGTTCATCCTGTTTACAAGTTTATCAACACTAATCCGTTCTCAGGCTGTCTCTTAGAGCTTTCCTCGCCGATTGCTACAGTTGTGACTACACCGTCTGAAGGATCAACGACAAATCCAGGTCGTGCTCCATTACCTCCATCAGCTATAATGTCTTCGTCATACCCTGGAATTGTTCTGATGGATTACGAAGGGAAAGGAGAAGATGAGTTGTCGTTGAAAGAAGGAGACAAGATTAGAGTCTACAAGAAATATTGTCATTGGTCATACAGGTAAGTCACTACTCTACCACCGATTTTTGATCGTCACTGACCACTGTACCAGTATCCAACAAGAGACTGGACAAAGAGGATGGGTACCAGCATGGTTCATCGGTAAATTGACACCACCAGAAAATCAACCTTCATCAGCAGCGACTCCAACGACCTCCGTGGGACCTATTTCAGGTGGTTCAGAGTTTACAGAGAAGAAGGAAGAAGCGATCGCAGGTTTCGATGTTTGATCTCATCATCTTGGTTCTAATCTTATCATGAACGAACAATATATCTTAAACTTATCGTATTGAATCTTTTGTATATCATAACTTTGCTTGTCTGAATTGTTGTAGCGTTTTGCTTTTCTTATGAATACAGTGATGACGAAGGAGATCCGCAGTTTCCGCATCCGCAGCAGGGACCCTATCTTCGAACAATTCCCTGTAAAGTACAAGGTGATTTTGGTCGCCCTTCGAGGTTGATTCAAAGACCGCTATCTGATCACTAGGCAAGACATTGATACAGGAAGAGGTGGATGAAAGCGATGAAGAAGTAGCATAGAGCGTAGTCTATTGCTGACATGCGCGGAACTAAGAGTTGAACTAATACGGGAAGAGTGCAACTGTATGTAATTGCAAGTGTACTTCTGACGGGAATTCTTCTGTCCTTACCTGCTGACCACCTTCACTCTCTCTTCTACACCACATTTGATTAGATACTGAGACCAGAAACGAATCCCAAACGTCAAAGAAAAAAAATTGATTCCCAAAGGACCCCAAAGCAAAAGTGGCACTCAAAATATTCAACTTAAAATGCGACTTGCCTTCACTCAAATGTGTCTCCTGCAGCTGTAACACGAAATGAGAAACAATCAACATATCATAAAGTCCATCAGATACATGAATACGAAAGAGGGGAAGGATTAAATGAGATTATAAGAAAGGAAAAGAAGGAACTCTGCCCAAAAAAAGGAAAAAAAAGGAAAGTGGCGGTTCATCGAAAAAAAATCCAACAACTTCAAACTACCAACTCATCCGTTTTTCAACACCTTTTATGCGTTCTCCTCTATTGGAAAGTTGCTCCTGGGTTGGAAGCAGCGGCGTTGAAGGTCGTGTCGAGGATCATAGGCCCAGCAAGGATGGTTGAGTCGCTTACGGCGGTAGCATTGTTGGTTGAAACAAGTACGGCATAAGCGATACCTTGGACGGTTGGGAGGGTGACTTTACCGTTGGTAACGGGAACGATGGTTGAAGCCAAACCTGAGGAGACTTGAACGTAGGCGTTTGAGAGGGAGGCGGTGGTGGTGATGGTACCGTCGGTAGCGATAGTAAGAGCTGGGAAAGCTTTAACTGGGAGGGTTGGGTTGGTTGATGGACAACTGGTGATGAAGGCAGAAGCGATCGAGTAAACTTCGTCGAAGTCTAATGGGGTGTCTTCTGGACCTGACCATGCTGGTCCCTTGTCAACGGCTGAGTTGAGCCAAGCTTGGTGACGAGCTTCGGTGGTTAAGATGGAACCAGCGACGGTAACGTAAGCAGCTTCAGCGATTGATGAAGCGGCACCGAGGTAAGCTGAGACACCGACGTTCTCGATGACGGTAGCGAGACCCATGAATGAGGCGGCATCAGTGACTGATGGGAAAGAGTAGGTACATGGTTTAGTAGCTGCTGTTCCGAGAGCACCTGAAAGTAAGGCGACGTGTTGGGCTTCGTGTTGACCGATTTGGGCAACTCTTTGACGAACCCATGATGGGTAACCGGCCTTGGCGAAAGCGGCGGCGTCGAATTGACCGAGGCTAGAGGTTGTGGTAAGTAACATGTGGTGATCGAGTACTTGGGGACTTACAAATGAGAGTAGAAGTAGTTCTCGAGGTGCTCGAGGGTAAGAGCGTATTGAAGGATATCACTGAAGTCATAGTCAGTCAAAGTGTCATTGAAGATGCGTAACAAGGTCACTTACGTGTCAGTGATAGCACGTTTGGCCATTGGGGCAGCAACGGCAGCTGAGGCAGCGAGGAGAGCGGTGGCAGCGGTGTACTTCATTGTGGATAGAGTTTGAAAGTTTGAAAAGTTTGTTTAGTGGTTGGGTAGAGTTGAAAAGTTGGAAGAATTGATTGAGGAAAAGATAAATCCCCGATTCCAGTGATCCATTATATACATCTTAGAAGGCTGGTAAACAAGCACAACAATCAGTACGAAACGATCAACTGACACCAAATGCCGGAATAAACTAAACATCGTCGTACCACCTCGACCAACCAACAAACTAGGGTATTCATCGACCGATTGAATGCATAAGCCAAAGAAATCAAAAACGTAGAGGTGTGTAACCTATAATTTACGTTTGCTGTCAACAATGCACCAGCCTCGTACGACATTCAGTAGGCTCAATTGTCATACTTAGTTTACTACAAAGTGGCTCAAGGCGTATCTCGCAAGTAGATGGTTTGTATTCAGTAGAAATGGTCTGTTCAGGGTAAAGAATTAAATCAAACTAATACCCATGGGACGATGACTTCTTTAAGATCTCATAACGGCATTCTATGTAAAAAAACATTTCGATCAGACGTGAACTTTCTTTGCTAACATAATTCAAATCTCGATAGCGTCATCATGGGGTAAACGATTCCCCAAGGGTACCACCCCAGCAAACAACTGATTCCGGTAATTGGGTCACAAATAAACAAACGATCGGCCAAAAGCCACCTCAATATGACATGTCACGTTAATTGTGTTCAGGTTTAGCTGTAAGGAGTTACGAGTGATTTGCATTCACTTTCCAGTCAACAGTGCACTTAGGTTGGTGGTTCGATGTGGAGTGAACTGTCTCGATTGGGTTTGAGCCCCGACCAGGTTTTGTTACATGCGGTGTGATCTATTCTTTACTCTAATTTGTAATTACTTCAAGTAGTAACTTGAGTAAGTCGGTAAATGTCTAAACACTGAAAACACTACTTTGGGTTTGTCAGGGCAACCATCGCTTGTTTACTTGTTGACCCCAGAATCCCATTATGGTATAAACATATTAGCGTAATAAACGTCATTGAAATTCGAGAACTCGTGAGTCCATCGGAGTGGCTTGTGTTGTTTGACTTCGATCGTTGTTTACACCGATATTTGTCGTCAAAGCTTCTTCAGGTTAATGTGACAAGACCGCCGCTGATGCCATGAACGAAATGTGAGACAGAACGACGAAATCACTGTTAGTGTACATCGATGATTACCAACAAACAGATCCTACAAAATATAACCAAGTATGCAAAGATGAAAAATGGGAATGGAAACTGAGAAGTGGATACAGACTTGGATGAAAACTTGAAAAACGAATCCCCCCCTCACAGTGAGCTTTGACTACATGACCATGCAATCACTCTTACTTCCTCTCTTTTGTTCTCTCCTCTTCGTAACCTCTTCCTCGTCTTCGTGTATGACAACAGTCCCCTCTCTTCTCTCCTGTAATCCATCATCATTCCCAGCTGCAGATGAATGGGATGCTTGTCCAGTTCCCGTACTCGCCCTAGACGTAGATCTGGTTTGAGTACTAGAAACCTCTAAACTCTCCCTGTTGGTTGAAGCACCAACAACAAACGGTGAAACGGATCTAGAAACGTTACTAGACGATCTCTTCCGTTTATCAATGATATAAGCAACACTACCCCTGGGTGAAGGGTTGTTAGACGATGAAGGAGTTTTACTTCGTCTCCATGGGAAAAGACCGTTGGAACTTTCGATGGAAAACGGTGACGCTGATCTAGATCCAATCATAGGAGTAACGTATTCTCCACCAGTCTCTTCTTGGAATTTGACAAACAACGCAAGTTGAGCTTGAAGATCACAACGAGAAGCTGCAAGTGCTGCACAGGCTGTATGACAAAGAAGTCCACAATCTTGGCAGATGACTCCACTTTTCTTCACGGCTAGATGACAAACTCGACATACGATCGCTGTAACGAGTCAACTTTAGCACAGAGCACTGGGACTTACCTTTACTGAAACTAGTTTTGATTAGAACGTGGGATTTGTCTGGGAGATCTTTTACACTGACACTACTTCTTGTTCTGGGTCGTTCAGACGATCCAGTAGTAGTAGCTCTAGATAAAGGTCTTTCCACAAGGTCCGAATGGAACAGTTGGGAACTATCAAGTCGTCGAAGATCTAGACTGACACGTCGCATGAAGGGGACACTATCTTGAGCTCGTAAACTCTGAAATTTGGGGATCAGCCTTGATCAGGATCGTAATCAGCCACTCACTCCATCAGGACTGAACCCCTGTCGAACCCATGGATGTTCGAAAAGAACCTCTGCAGCCGGTCTCTGTTCTGGTCGTTTGATGAAGCATAAATTCAAGAAGTCGATCAATTCCTCGGAGACATCTGGTAAAGGAGGCATATCATCCTCAACAATCCTAAAGAGAACTAAAGCAGGGTCAGAGCAGTACTTTTTTACTATCTACCTGTCATGCTATTTGCTATGTCCGCATACGGTGGTTTACCAGTTAACAACTCTATAATGGTACATCCTAGAGACCTGTTCAAGTGGTCAATTTGTGATCAGGGACATTCAATCGTGAGTGCGACATACCAGATATCTGACGCAGGGGATGCACCGTTCAAGGAAATCACTTCAGGAGCCACTAAATACCACCTGTCAGTATGTCATTTACAAGGATACACCCGATAACTCACTCCAGTTTGGAGTACCAGCAACGTCAGAGACCGCTTTAGCTTGACCACCAGCTTTGGAAGCAGTCAAAACGTCCTGAGTGATATTCTCAACAGCACGAAGATTCAACGAAACCCCGAAATCTGAAAGTTTGACATTGCCGTTTTTGGTAGAAAGGATGTTGGCAGCTTTGAGATCACAGTGTACAACCTATGAACCCATCATGGTCAGTTATCTATTTCAGTCGGTTGTGTAAGACATACCCCTTCTGAATGCAGATATATTAAACCCTCTAAGATTTTGGCTACGTACGAGGCGACCAATTTTTCGTTGAATTTACCGAATGCTTTGAGCGTCTGTCCTAGGGAACCATTTTCGACGAATCTAACAAAGCGGGTTAATTTCGAAATTGAGTGGATAGAGAAGGTGACTTACTCCAGTACTATATTCAAATAATCGTCGTCCCTAGACATACCTTCGTATTTGACGATACTAGGATGAGATAAGCGACGTAAAAGATCAACTTCATTCATCACATCCCGGACTTGTTTCTCTTCCATGCCTGCTAATCTGATACGTTTGATAGCTACCATCTGTCCAGTACTGAGATTAAGTGAACGATAGACCGAACCAAATTGACCTCGTCCGATACAATTTCCAAGTTGCTATGAAATCAAGTACGTCAGGGACATAACATTTGAAGCAATAACCCGTACTCACGTATTGAACCTTGTTGACACCTTCCCCAAAATCTAGCAGTTGAGTTACACGACTCGTAGCACTACTAGAGCTCATTCGAGAACCCTCTCTAAATAAAGTACCACCAGAGGACGTGGTGCCGAGATTAACCATCGAACTAACTCTTGAACTCATAGGTCGACTTTCGACACGACGACGTTCATATTCAAGAGAATGAACTGGTACCCCTTCCGAACGTCTTCTTTCAATTTTCATCTTCCTGTTTCCTTCGGCACCAATATCATCCATTGTACTGGGGAAAGGGAAATCTTGACCAACAGGGCTAACAGCTTCATCGACCGAAACAGGTGAAAGAGATCGTTTCGGTATATAAAATTTCCCATTGGCCGAAGCTGATAGTTTACGAATTGGGATAGGTCGATTTGGACCGTTCTCTTTTAACGGTGAATCCTTTTCGTTCTCATCTTCCTCCACCACACTATCAATTTCAACCTCTTGTCGATTACTTTCGCCACTTTGACCTCTTCTAACTGAAGGTCTCAATCGATCCCTTGAATAACCCTCTAAAGCAGCTAAAGATTGTGACAAAGCAAATCCACGAGCGTCATCTTGTTGACCGCCCGTTTCGACAGACTTTCTAGGTTCCAAAGTAAGATCTTCAGCACTTTTCAAAAGTGTACCCATGATTTTTTGTCTGGCGTCATGTAAAGTTCTTTCTGATAGTCGTCTATCCCTGATTTTATGACTCATGTCATCATCTTCGTCTAGATCTACCACGGTGGAATTGTCATCACCTAAAACGGCTGCTATGGATAAAGTAGTACTCGAGCGCGTATACGATGAATTCGTGCGTGAACCGTTACTTATCAAGCTTGGCGGTCGGTCTCTACCATATGGACCGGAAGTTGACAAGGTGCTTTCCGCACTGGGTGGAGGAGTATGTATATCTTCACCATCTACAAACGTAACAATAACTCTTGAGTTTTGACGAGGTCGAATTGTGGGTCGAGGAATGATGACTGCAGGACCACGACTCAACGGTGAGGCTGCACGAGATGATGATCGATATGGTGAATTCGGTCTTAGACTACTGGAAAGAGGTTGACTATAGGAACGAGACATCGATTGACGAGACGAATGATCTCTTGTGGGAGAACAAGGTATCGGGATCGGTATAGGTCTACTTGTCGATTTTCCAAAAGTTTGTCTAGGCGATCCCTCTGAAGAAGGTGATTCTGTGAAAACAGTTGAAACAGCCACCGGGGTAGTGGGCTCAGTGTCATCTCCCGCATCATTGTCAGTCGTTGAAGCGAGTTTGACTAGTAAGTCATTCGTATGGCTTGGTGAGCGACGTCGTTCAATGCTCTCTTGTGATGATCGACGATGGTTTCGTTGAGCGTCAGAAGGGAACGACGTTGGTGGTGATGGTGGTGATCTGGGATTGATCCTTGATTCCTGAATGTTCAAGCTGGAAGTATTGGGTTCAACAGGTGAAGTCGGTCTACTAGAATTCTTTGAATTCACTATACCACCTCGTAAAGGACCAGCAAGTCTAACCAATGAGATAATCGTTGAACAAATCCTACCAATACTCTGCTCGGTCGATTCGCGAAAATCCTCTATCTCAAAGGTGTCAACGGGTGATAAACCAACGGCGATACAAGCTTGATTGAATTTGACCAAATTTGCGGTTTTTAGAACTCCATCATCAGAGGTACTAACCCGTGCAATGTGTGGTGGAGTCGAAGGGAATAGATGATGAAGGAGACTGTTCATTTAGTCTCCGTAAACTCTTGAAACACTTACAAACAAAGTAATATCCCATCACGCATAATTTCAGACCAAGATTTCCTTTCTCTATCTTTAGTTTTTTCCCCGACACTGATGGCTCGAACTTTCAATTCCCGGTTCATATCATTCTCACCATCAATGTGAGCAGCGACACGTAACCACTCTCTACCCCATGTTTTCTCCATTCTCGAAAGTGCCGCCAAGTGATTACTGGCGATCTCCTTTAATGCCTGAGATTTATCGGTTGGGGGAGAGATTGATTTGATCACTGGAGTGAGAGCTCGAACTATGTATGCCGTCGTCAGACGTAAATGATAATGTTCTCTCGATAGGGTAGGTGGGATACTCGATGAACTCGATGTCGTCGGTTTAGTTCCAGTTGTTGAAGATCTAGGTCGAGAAGGTGGCACTGGACGACTTCCTATTCGAGTTGACGACAAGTCATCATGGATTTCTGTATTCGATGACTGATACCTCAAAACCTCCGAAGTGATCGGTAAATGAAGAACCGACGGTGATGGTGACGTTAAAGGCGATGACAAAGGTGATAAAGGAGTTGTAACTTCGAGCATAGACCTTTGCTCGACAACATTAACCACAGTTGACACTTGAATTTTGATATCGTCTTTTCCTTTTCCCAGAGTACGATTGAATTTATTAGGTTTGAATATCGACGATAGAGAATTTTTGTGTTTTCTAACCAAATGCGATTGATTAGGTTCTTCAGTCGTGTGATCAACTGAATCCGTTACGGGTTCTGCATCATCTGTTTGAAATGAATTCAAAGCTGATGTGGAGAATGATCCTCGCGATAAAGAAGGGGGTTGCCATCTCCCATCATCATCTTTTTTCATAGCAGGTGGAACTGACGGTGCGAATCTGATATTTCGATGATGTAGTTCAGGTGAATTAGGTCGAGTTCGAATGTAACGTTTCGATTTGATCATCTCTTCACGGGTGATTGATAATTCCTCCTTATCATCCACTATCAGAGACTGTTCAACATTCCTGGATTTTCGCTGATTGTCACCGCCACTACTACTTGCTAGAGAAGTCAATCTCGTCCTTGAATTCAAAAGTTCTGATTCTGGCGTTGTCACCTTTCTAGAGAAGAAGTTCTTGATTCCTTTCACTTGTGATTGTGATTGTTGAGAACCATTGATCATTGTTGATCCTGATACGACAGTGGTACCTGTAGATGTGGAAGGGTTGTTTGGCATGATCTCGACAGAATAGATGGTAGCTGTAGCGTCGGTAGGTGAAGATGGGAAAGGTCGAAGGAAGTGGGGGGAATGAACGATTCTGGTTGAAAGCATTGGAAAGGATGGTTACGGATGTAAAGTGGATGACTATATCAGTGATCAGCTTGTGATGTCTTTTTTGTTATCCATAGACCCCCTTTGATGTCAATGATGACATTGGGGGCGCATCAACCGGAAGGGGGATCCTTTGAGCATCAAAGAATGGGAAAGACTTACAGGAACAGAAGGGAGCAATAGTAACCGTTGATGGCCGATGATGACCACGTATGTAGTAGATGGTATGTGATTGTGTGTGTGTATGAGATGCTAGGATATTATGCTAATGAATGGAATCATCGATATACTGATGGGATAACCGTAGTCTGATAAGAAGTAAATTCAATCTTTCACACAGGTTACTCACCCGAATCATTTACTCGACCACTTCTGATATATGTACATAGGTTCAACAGACACTTTAACCTCCTCAACCGGCCGTTCGAACGGGTTCAAGAGCGTAACTGAACTCCGGGAAGAGCCGTTCTTCCAGTACCCTCGAAAACAATCTACAGGAAGAGAGGAGAATGAGGTCAGCGAAGTCAGACGAGATCTGATAGGATTGGTTGGATAAACTGTCACTAGTCTGCGAAATCTAGGTCCCATCATTGGACGAAGGAGGATTTAAGGGGAATAGGAGGTTTCACAGGATCATTTTTCAGACTGCAAGCTTACCTAGACTCGTACGGTTGGTTACCCTAAAATAGTTCTTATTGTTTAGAGTAGAAGAGCTGACTGAGAGATTGTCGTCATAAGATATATTCGACCTTGCGGTGAGCCTGTGATTGTACGATTAATTGATGAAATTCCAAGGTTCAAGTTAGTGACTCGAATAATCAAAAGATACGTGTACAAGGTATCACTGACATCGAATCAGGTCGGTCATATTCAGATAGATCCTGGTACCTCAAACACCAAAACTGATTTTTAAAAATACCAAAGCGTCAGCCACATAGATCATTTGTGTTCTGTACTTAAACCGAATGACGAGTTTGTTTGTGTGTCCTATATGTATGTGGACACTGACCTATAAGATGAATCTTGTATAGTAGATGTTTGGACCCCTTAGGCAATCTTCCTGTATACTGTATGCTTACCGTCCTCGTCGAAAGTTGTTGAAATGTCGTTACCAAGTTACCCATCTTAACTAACTTAACTTCCCCTTTATTTTAGACAAGCAAAAGACCGAGTTCTTTGAAACACGGATCAAATTTAAACATTTTAAATTCCATTGAGATACTCATACAATATAAGTACAGTAATCATTCTATGGATCTTTCCAAGATCTGTAGAATAGTCTAAGCATTGCTTGGTATCGGATACTTGTCAAGTTACAAAGTTAGTAGCTATATGGAACGCGTTTGATTTTGGCTTTTTTCGTATTCGAAAAATCTCTCCAGTCAGTGCGTGGGAACGCGTTCCTTGACCTTGAATCCTAGAATCTCTGGCTGTAAAGTTTAGACGCGATTGTATCATTCAACTTTTCAGTTTATACAAGGCGAAAAACTGTACAAGTATATTGACAGAAAACATGTCGCTCTTAAACTTCAAGCATCAAGGTTGGTATAGGCGAAACTTTGCCTTCGCTATTTAGAGTGGCGGCCAGGCGGTATATTACCTGTATAGTAAAAATACACTTTTGAGTTACATCGCCATAAGGGTTACAATTGAATACAGAATAATACATTACTTGAAAGCTTACAAACACGCTTTTTGAACCTAACACTCAAGCACCAGGTTCACCATCTTTCCAACCTTTTTCAACTTCTTCAATTTGTTTCTTCTTCAACCATTCCATGACCACACTTCGAGTATTAAACCAATGTCAGCCAAATAAACTTAGTGTTAGAGAGATAAACTACCTGAAATCCTTCGTGTCCCATCCTGAATCCGGTTCTTTACATACACTATCGTAAACACTCCTAGCGGCCCAAGTCATCGGTGTCGGTAAAGAATGTTCGTGAGCTGCATGTAACGCCAAGCCAATATCCTGTAGGTATTTCGTTAACTTGATACAGCATTACAGAAGTGTACCTACTTTCAACATCAACCGACTTTGGAAGCCACCTTGAAAATCTCTAGATCCAGGACTACCTTCGACCTCTTTCAAAGGTGAATTAACACTTGACGACCAAGATTGTCCACTTGAAGTATTGATGACTTGATGCAGTAATATTGGATCTATACCTAAAGAACGACCTAGGGCTAAACCCTCTGCTAAACCAATTTGATTGACTGCCAGTATCAAACTACCATTTGTTAGCTAAGGATATTCTATGAAAGGAATAACTAACTTGTTACAAACTTTCACTCCTATACCTGTTCCGTTCCCACCACATTCGATGACACCCCCTTGCCTTGCCATCCGCAGAAGGTATGGTAATGCAATAGACGTCGCTTCAGATGATGGTGAACCGAGCATAATCGTCAAAATACCACCGGCAGCGGCTTTAGTACCTAATAGCACAAATGAATATCAGCTCAAAAGTCAAACCTACCTCCACTAACGGGTGCATCCATCATCCAAACTTTCCCCGACATTTTCGTTGTAATACTCTTACTGACCCTCTTAGCAGCGGTAGGATCTAATGTGGTCTGATCGACTAGTAGAGTATGTGGGATAGATGATTGATTTTTGAAAGTGGAATCGATATCTTCTTGTAAAGGATCCATCGTCAATGAAGGAGTGTCAAGCGGCAGCCCCATCAATCCAGCCAAAATCCCCTGCTGCTTATCCAGATAAACGGATTCAACCTGCGGTGTAGAAGGTAACATAGTGAATATTTTCGAAGCAGCTTTCGCCATCCTAAGCCCCATCAACGTCCAACTTTGTTGTTTCATAAAGTAGACCTCGAACTCACTCTCTCCCATTCCTAACTCTTCTAACATGTTTGACCAGAGATTCACCAGCTGTATCCCACAATTCACCTAAGAATTTATCAACCCTCTCATCGTCTTGTTCACAGATAATGAATCTTGGTGAAGAATCTGATTGATTGTGCTTTGTGGAAAATGGTCCTGGCGATGGAGATGGAGCTGAGACTGAAGCCAAGTAGGTTTTTGTGAATAGATTGAGCGCCATTGGGTGACCTGTGGCGAGTCAGAGGCGGAGGTCACTTGGACTTACCCATTGCACCTAGACCTATCCAGCCTATTGAAGATGATCTAGAGAGACGTATGGCTGTTGATATCATGGTGATTAGATCGTAGATGGAGGAGGAAGAGGAAGGAAAAGAAGGATGAGGATGTAGGATACGGTACAGTGATCAGGTGGACCTCTAAACGTGGAGACTCCATTTAATCGGTTAATCATCGGATAAATAATTGTCCTCCTTGTTTTTCTTTATCATCCATCCTTTTCCTTTTTTTTCTTTTCTTTCTGTTTCTTTTCTGTTTCTTCTTGTTCATTTTCTTGTCTTGCTACATACCTGGACAAGTTAGAACTTGTACAATCACATCATACACACGTACATCCAATGAGATCTCCCTCACCGCCTTATTCACGTCCTTCATACGGTCATTCCAACCCACCTAGGAGAGATACCAGATACAGAGATGATTCCCCACCATTCCGTTCTAGAGGTTACGAGAGACCTAGAGGTGGATACTCGTACGCAGAATCCTCAAGACCATACAACAGGGATAGGGATGATAGACATGGGGGATCGTATCGTAGGAATGACTACGACAGTCGACGTGACTACGATGATAAATCAGCAACCGGTAGTGCAGGACGTAGAGAAGATAGGTTTTCACGTCGATCGTCAATAAATCGTGATACAAGGAGTGTAACACCCGAAGAAGGTCAGATCACACAATCACCAGCTTTAAGACGTCAATCTAGATCACCTCCACCGAGACGTCGAAGTCCATCACCGAGAGGTTATCGATACAACAACGATCGCGATAGGGATTTCAGATATCGAGATAGAACACCACCGAGACCATCAGCAGATTATAGACGAGGTAGATCACGCTCCAGATCCAGATCAAGGTCTAGATCTAGATCACCTTATTCACCACCACCTAGAAAATCTTATCCACAATCCCGAAGAGATATTTCACCTTCATTATCTGTCTCTTCAAGATCGACACGTAGAACTCTATCACCCAAGAAAAGATATCTATCAAATTCAGATTCGAATTCACCGATTCGGAAATCACCTCCACCGAAATCTAGACAGGGTTCACCAAAACCAATTGGTGTTCCAGTACCTAAACCTGGATTTCCTCGTCAGAACGTACCGACACCTGGATCAACTGGGAAACCTTTCATGCCACCTTCAGCACCTAGATCCGAAAGATTGGGTTTGTTGGGTCCACCACCAGGACCTGGTTTCGGTATGAATATGAATGTACCAACTGGTCCTAGGGCTTTACAATCTAATCCTATACCGTTCAGAAAACCTATCGTCAAAGAAGAACCCCTAGATGTGAAGCCGAACTTATCATCTCTCAACACAGATACCCAACAACCTCAATCTATGAAAACACCAGTTCAATCAGCTTCACCGACGAATTCGAGATTATCTTGGTCGGAACGTAAAAAGAATGATTCACCGTCAACTTCGATCGGTGGATCGACACCATTAGTCCATCGATCGGATTCTGTCAATCCATATAAATCCGCTTCACCCATTGTTAAATCTGAAATTACCACCTCTGAAACCAAAATTGAAATCAACGAGACGGTGAAAGAAGAACAAGTTAAACTTAGTGAAGCGGAGCTGGCGGAGATGAGAATGAAAACCATTGAGGAAAAGATTTTATCAGAATTACCAAGTTTGATCGTACCATTCGGTGGGAATCAATGGGAGAAAGATGTGAGTTGAATAATCTGAACAATAATTAACTTTACTAAATTCAAATTGCCAATGAAGCTTTTACAACACGAACAAAATCTTTTGATTCTACATCAAAACCTATTGAAATCACAATCATTAGCTCGACATGCTCAAGCTATCCTGTCTGATGCCGAGGCTGAAAGAACGGCTGCTAGCGAGAGAAGGAAGATCGTTGAGAGTCAGTTAGGTGGGAGTTTCGGCGTGGCCAGTCTTCTTTCTGGACTATGATTTTAACGTGAAACGAAATCTGATTCATGGGTATCTCATGCATGTTTATAATGTCAATCCCGTTGATACGTTTATGATACACGGGGTTTTATGTGATTCTTCTACGCGTTGGCCGCTTCGTAATATGCCTGTATGTTGTCAGTGGATATTCAAAAAGATGTGTAACGAGATGGACTTACGGTGTATTCGTCGGGAGTCATCTCTTCCTCATCTTCATCAGTGATATCAGCCAAAGGTTTAGGGACACCTCCGACTAAAAATGAAAATCAGATTGATTTGGCATTTGGCAAGTAAGAAAGTTGATAGTTACCCATGATCATTCTCACGCTGTCACCCTTATCACCATCTTCATCCACATCAACCCCGTCCATCTCGTCATCCTCTTCATCGTTCCCATCATCGTCGTCATCGTCCTGCTCAACAACGACAGGTTGGGGAGTATTGACGAAACTATTCAAACCACTTTCGTCCTCCTCTTCCTCTTCGTCATCATCGTCATCGTCAAGTGTAGCATAATGAGCTGCTAGCGCTGCATCGTCCAATTCCTTCTTTTCCACTTTGAGTGCAGTGGTGGAAGATACGTTAGTCGCTGATAGACCTAACGACGTAGCTGACCCAGTGACTGTTGAATGAGTGTGCCAAACCGGAAGTACATTTTGAGTTCTGAGATAATAAGATCAGTAGCCGAATCAGAGTTGAACGATAGAACCAATCGAACTGACCTCTGCTCCTCCGCCAAACGCTCTTTCTCCCTCCTCTCCTCCTCCTCACCCTCCCCACCAACCATAATCTGAATCTTCCTTTTCCCATCCCCAACAACCTCCCCACCCTCACCCCCTTCATCCCCAACAAAAGATTTAACGTTATTAGCGATCCAAACGACGATATTCAAACTGGGCAACATGATCCCTTCGACCAATTTCAGAGCGTCCCTGATAGACGCCGTAGCTTCGTTGAACCTTTGCATCATGTCTTGACTGCTTGTTTTGGAATTCGTGTCGTCGGGATCGGAGAATAGTTGGACACTTGGATCATGTTCTATTAGTTCTGATGAACAGTTTTCGCAGTGGAAGAGGTTTGTTTGTGGGGAGAAGAGATGTCCCATCTCGAGGGATTCGTAGGTTTTACCACAGTTTGGACAGATGTAACCACGATGACCGACTTCCTTTAAACGTGTCGTTATCAGTCAACATTTCGTCTTTAAAAGTAAGAACAATAGTCACCTGTTTGATACGATCATCAATACCTTTCCTCATCATAGCCAAACGATATTTCACGACATTCGCAATCTCCCTATAATCGAGATACCAATATATCACATCGCGTAGTCGAAGTTCCGGTCGACCTTTATCATCAAGTTTTGTCGTTACTCCACTTCCACCTCCTTCTTTTCTTCTCCATTCCGGTACAGGTTGACGTTCTTTGTTGACGTACCTGGCCGAAATGTCAGATACGATGTTGAAATGAATGGATGACCTTACCGCTTCACTAATCTGTGGACTGATAATGTACCTAGATATTTCCTTATCTCGTTTGAAGTTAACCCAACTGAGGTAGCTAGATCTGATTCTCGTATACTGTTCAAGGTCAGTGGACCTTCAACCTAGGTTGCAGTTGGTTCCACTTACGCCTCCTGTTGAATCAACAACTTTAACAACAAGATATAAGGAGTATCATAGAATGCATAGGCGATTTGATAAACTAGATCATGAGCTAATCTGTTTATCTCATCTTGTGATAATTCCATGTTCTTGATGGTATATTTGGTCCGAAGGTGGTAGCGTTGGGAAAGAGGCAGCTTAAGTATTCGTACTAAGTGAGGGGATCGCTTAAAAGAGGACTCACAGACATTGTGGCAGAACAGTATGCCTCATCCATCCTACCAACCTTACAAGTAGTGAAGTCCTTTGTGAATCCTTCGTAAGTTGCCTTCTCCACTCTCAATGGAGCATACCGTACGAGTACTGTAGTGGAATATCATTTCTTGTCTCCTTGCGTTCTTATCACTTCAACTTTCCCTTCTTCTCTACACTCCAGAGCCAAGCTAACAAAATGTCAACTGCAATCCCACTTGAATCAAAACTATTCGATACCGACGGCAACTACACCAAAACAGGCGGTATCAAAACTCTCAACGACGTCCTAAATGATCTCTACTGGAGAGCAAAATTAGCCGACTGCTACACAGCCCAAGAACTTACAGATGATATATTCAAAGATTTTGGCAAAAATCCGACATCTCTTCAAAGTCTTCGGCTACTTCTTGAAGATGCATCTCTACTTTGTGATTCTTTTAGGGACTCAAACATCCTTCTCATCATGGCTTCCCAAGTCAGATCTATCGAAAGTGATATGAGACTGTCTCTCAAGTAAGTCATATCATACAGTCCAAATTGATACTCCACGTAAACAACTTAAGCTCACACCATTCTTAGAATCGAAGAATTGGAGAAACAGAACTCAAAAGCTCGATCTCACTTATCAAATAACCCACCAACACACGATCCTGATCTGCAGTCTATGTACAGCCTCATAGACCAGTTAGAAGGTCAACCAAAGGGAGTTTTGGACTCAATCCATAATCTTCTTAAGACACAGTAAGTTCTTAACCAATGTTTCTTGTCTTATCAGCTGACCGGATTGGCTGACTTCTTTTCCAGAGTTGAGTCTGCTACGGACAAATCGTTGTGAAAGGAGTGGAACAAAGTGTTGTAGTGAGATAACGTGTATGGATGATATGCTGTAGGAAGGGAGAGATGCAAATACTGTACCTACAATCACATCCATGTTCATCTGCCGATACCCTCCAGCCTTATACCGATTAAAGACTGAACATCATCAGGTCTGCGAAGACGTACAGTACCGTTCACAAATGAAGCTATTAAATCAAGAAGTGCCCATTCCCAGAAAATGCCGCCAAATGTCTTTGAGAGACTTCTGCATAATAATTTGATTAGACCAGGTGAACATGTTATCCTTTGACAATATTTCTTCTTTTCAACAACGACTCCCCCTCGTCTTTAAAGCAGTTTACTGAATTCGTTTCTTGTTGATTCATTCTATTACTACTCCACAAAGTACAAAGTTCAAACATGTCATACCATCTCAATCCGTCTAATCGCTTTTTCGATAAAGACTTCAAATACACAAGGTCCGAGTCAGAAGCTACTCAGACACTAAACGATTTCTTCAAATATCTCGAGAATGGAGCGTCAAACACTCTCACCCGCAAAGCAAGGCAATCAGTTACCCAATTACTCGGCGGTTATCGCAGTAATTCTGAAGAGACTATTGATTCTCTCTGTGAAAAACTTTTAGCGGTAACTGTAATGTACGACCTCAGAGACGCTATCACTATTCTCACGATGGCGTACAAGTTGAAAGAGATCCAAAAAGCTGTCCTTCTTGATAGGTAAATTAATATTTCTATGATACTGTATCTCAAATTGATTTTTTCGGCTGATATTTTCGTTGACAGTATCAACGACTTGAAAATCCAATCAAAATCTTATTCACCGTCAACCCCAGCCCAAACTCAGTACTCAAACTACCGGTCGATGCATAAACTCATCGATCGACTAGTAGAGCTCAAAGAAACAGAAGTGTTGGACGCGTGCTATACTCTTATCAAAAGACCGTGAGTTCCGAATTCAAATTTCCAGCATTCTCGAAAATGCAAGGTAGTTAAGTTGTTGTACATAGATTCAAATCTGTCGCCAAATAGCTCCACACTCAGAAAGAGAATCGTGAAGGAAATTATTTCGCAAAGGAAGGTGATGGGCGTATATACGTACTCGTACAGTTAATTGTAATGTAAGGGATGAAGAAGACTTTCTATGTTGTGTCTCTTCATACTGTACGAAGACTTGTTGATTCTTTGAAAGGATCGACGAGGCGCTCAAAGTGCCACTCTCCTCAGGTAATGGAGATGATTCATTGTTTGGGAACAAGACATATTCACTATAATGGTTATAATTCGAGAGATGGAGTAGTGAGGCCGTTTCACAGGCAGGCAAGTACAGTAATCGTACTGTATGTTCCAATTTGAACATAATGATCACCTGTCCTAATCATCTTCTCCCTATCTTTTAAAATTCTACGTACCAAAAGAATTTTCCCTTTCAAATTGCAAACGTCACTCTGTACGTTGCAGCAGTAAACCTTTGTCTGTACCATTCAACCTCCTTTATGAGCGCCCCATCACATTCTGTATTCTAATTTATAACGAATCGAGCTCCCCACGAATTCCCTGTTTTAACACTCACCCATTCTCAGTTCAAGAACCCAAGTAATTCAAACCAAGAGAATGCCCTACCCAATCACTCTTACATCACTATCATTTAATGAAGATCTCCAATTCTCCAAGACAAACGGCACAAAAACACTTGAAGACGTCTTCCTGGAGCTCACCTCAAACTCCGAGAAAGACCTCAACTTAAGTTACAGAGCACTCTTGAAGATTCGCTCACTTTTCTTTGATCAATTCGAAATAAAGGAAAATGATACCGCACCTCTGAAGAGTTTGGCTTCGGAACTCCTGAGCAGTATTGATGATTTTGTAGTAGACGATGATAAATTTGCTCTGCGATCTATGGCGTACTTTTTCCATCAAATCTCCTATGATATCCAGAAATACATGTAAGTATCTTTAACTATCATGATGACCGAAATAGTTGTCTCGTCCCAATTTTAACGAAGGATTCTGACTGATACCGTATTTGATCACAGAAACGAAGAAGAAGTACTCACAAACAAGAGTCAACCTCAAAAGGTAACACAAGCCTCTCTCGAACCTCTTCACGAACTCATCGATCAACTGGGTGATCTACAGCAACCCGCTCTACTCGAGACAACCGAAAAGTTCTTGAAATCCCAGTGAGTTTTCTCCGCACACGGTGTCTTCTGAACATTTAAACTCATTGACTTGTTTCAAAGGATTCACACTGCGAGATCTCAAAGCGCCACATCTGGCGAATAAGTGTAGTTGTTTGGCGAGGTCTGGGGATGGTAGACAGATGGCAAAATTGTATTGCGGTTTATGTTATATACACGAGAGATGAATGAAAGATACCGCGCACTGAACAAGAAAGTACTGTACATCCGTACGTTACATAAGATATACTACTTCAGTGGATCGAAATCTCCCCAATCCTGTTTGACCGTTCCATTCCCACCACCCCAAGCAGGTTTACTAGCAGCCGTAGGCTGCATTAAACCAGGTGACCACCCCGGTGGAGGTTTAACAGCCGGAGCAACTGGTTTCGGTTGTATAGATGGAGTAGGTTGTAGTGTACTTTGAGGTGGCGAGAACGTATACGAAGGTCGAATTGGTTTTATCGGCTGTATTGGAGCAATGGGAGCTTGGGAAGGTAGAGTTAACGAGTAGTTTGGTCCATTGTTGGATTTCGATGTTAGTAGGGTAGGACGAATAGAAGTTTGTGGTTGCATGGATGGAATCGGTTGTATAGGGTTCGCAGGTAGAGTATACGAAGGGAATGGAGGTATCGTAGATGTTGGAGCATCTCCGAATGCAGCGGAGTTGAACGCTGTTGAGGGTATTGTTCTTGCTTTCAACTTCGATGAACCGCCCGTACGAGCAGGTGACAGGGTTGAGGTCGTTGGCATTGGTGAAGGAGGGAAAGAGGTTGGGAAACTTGAAGTACTTGCTGAAGCCAGATTCAGAGCAGGTGCAAAAGATTGAGCCTGTTTATTGGTCAGCATCTTCCTACTATACGTCGGTTTAATGCGCTCACCAATGAATTATCCAAGTCACCGCCGTCTGCCCAGCCACTCTCAGACCAAGGATCAGAAATACTTTGAGCTGGTAAATTTGATTGACCTTTCACCAAAGTCTCAAAGTCAACCTCTCCACCTTGGGCATTTCCATTGAAATCATTTCCGTTCGCGAAACCATTGGTAGCATTAGAAGTTTGAGCTTCGATTCGACGAACATCTCTTAGATGTTGTGAATGTTCAGCTTCTACCCTTGCTCCAAGTGATTTGATTACAGTCATGAACTTGGTGAATTGATCCGCGTTGAGTACTGTTACGTGTCAAAAACTTAATTCGGTAATTGTTCCACGACTCACAAGGTCCCATCGACATAGCCCATAATTGAGGAAGCACCAAGGAAGCCACGGCCTCTCGATCGACTTTAGCACCCATTGCCTCATGAACGCCCAGAGTGGCCATCTGATATAAGATCAACACATAGCCAACATGGTATGGGAATGGAGATACTCACCATCACAGCCGGCTCTTTCGTTTTGATCTTTGCCAGTAAAGGGACAAGTTTTGTCGTCAAAGTCGACTGAAACCTGTGTTAGGGCCGTCCCAGGAAATCAAAATTTACGTACTTTGTCGAGAATTTTTACCATCGCCTGGAAACAATCTAGCGTATCAACCTTAACACTCAAGATACGAGTTCTAGTGAACAGAATCTAGGATTACTGATCAGTAGAAGTAGCTTCGCCATCAAGGGCAGGACATACAGCGACCTTGACTAGCAAAACATTCTGCACCGTTCCGTAATCTAAAATTTCACAAAGATGGGGCACAGTCTTCAATACTTTCTCCTGCACAGGTAGATGCTCGGATTCTAACGAGTTGTAGATTAACGGCATGACGTCTGAAATGAAAGTCAGCTTATTTCCAATTAGGTTAAGCTCACTCTCTCTGAAGAGTTGAGGGGAAGTCTTCTCCTCAAACAACGAAAGATGTTCAAGTAACGCTAAATGAGGAGTCAAGATTCAATTGGTACGAAGTGAAGGATAGACATACTGAGCATATTTTGAGGTGGATCAGTGAGGATGAAGAGAGGTTGTAATTTGGGTAAAACGACAGCGAACTCCTCTTTGGTCAGAGTCTTTGAAATGTAAAAGACGTTAGGTAGAATGAACGGTAAAAGATATGGGTCTTTCATCTGAAGAATTCATGTCAATCATCATGATTTCATCGATATTAAACAACATACCTCC
This sequence comes from Phaeotremella fagi, assembly GCA_001599715.1. Classification (NCBI taxonomy): domain Eukaryota; kingdom Fungi; phylum Basidiomycota; class Tremellomycetes; order Tremellales; family Phaeotremellaceae; genus Phaeotremella; species Phaeotremella fagi. The sequence continues at coordinate 338,013 of BCHU01000014.1, forward strand.
TCCAAAAGACTCAGTAAAACTTTGCCTTTCCGTAATCTATCAGAAAATCCTGGTAACACCCTAACCAAACCTCTGAGGAACGTAGCTTTCTCTTCTCGTGGTTTGGAAGCGAAAGTCGTGGGATCAAGGAAATTCAGCGTCGAGATTGCCAGGGATGAAAAGAATGGGTGAGATGGGAGCGATGCGAGACTGAGTCTCGTTGATGGAAGTCTTGTCAGTAAACGAGGAAGAAGATCTATTGATGATAAGTACTTTTCCTTAATGACAAGAGTCAACAAGACATACCTTTCAGTTCTGCACTGCATCTATCCCACTTTGATCCATTAGCCCATTCTCTTCGGACCAACGAATTCTCTGCGTGATCCCGTAAACTCTGCATTGAGCCTTGATTACGGAATGGCGGTTTACCACCCATATGCACAGCGTATAACACACATCCAAGCGAGTAAAGATCGTTGGAGGGTGTAAGTGTAGAGTCGAGAGCGTATTCAGGAGCTTTTCTTGAGATCAATAACCTATACTTCAAAAGCGGTTGTCCACGTACCTAAGTAATCTAACTTCCATTGAACTTGGGGTGGTAGACGAGGTTCGATCTCAGGATAAACATATTTCGTAGCAGTTCCATCAGGTTGGACTAGTGGAGTTGTCAAATTCAATCCAGATAACTTCCAATCTCCCTTTCAAGGTATCAGTGTCTAATCCCCCAAACGCAACTCCTACCCACCTTGGCATTGATCAAAATAGCGTCAGGTGAAAGATTGAGATGAACCATCTTAGCTTGTTGATGTAAAAAAGCTAATCCTTTTGCGATTTGTAAAACGCCTTTCTGTATTTCGACCTCATCCAAATCAACTTCGCCTGTTGGTTCTCGTCCTGGAGGTGGTCGTGTGCTTCCGTTACTGCGCTTACTACCCGCCGAAGCTGCATTTAAAACATTACCCAGTGAAGAGGTTACGAGTTCTGTCACAAACGTCAACTCTGATCTAGTGTCTTCCAGTGGTTCCACCATATGCAAGATATCTGGATGTCTAAGACGGGATAGAGAAGCTGCCTATCATTCGATGTCAGCTACCAAAATCATAGCTGTAACTGCAATCACCACCACTCACTTCCTTTTTCAACTGTTCCAAAACCCATTCTTTACCCTGTAAACTAGTACGACCAGCACCGTCCATCTTGACACCATCTAAAATCTTCTTCTCAAATATCCAAACACTGACATCCTTTCCAGTAGTTTTATGCGTAGCTCCCAAAACTTTCCATAAACCGACGTTGAAACTCTTGGTGTAGGGCTGCGAAGATGAACTGGCTGTTGAGGTTGAGGGAATGTTGGTTTGTGAGGATGAAGGTGATGGACCAGAATTGTGGAGGTTGTAGGCGGCTAGAGATGATGATTTGAAGAGATTGCTAGCTACTGCGAACATCTTGTGTGAGAGCTTTTTTGAGTTGTTCTGCAGTTAGCAATAGCTACGAGTTGGTGGACCTATCTCCTTGGATATACTGTGGTTATAAGGATATGGAGACAGACAATCAAATAAAAGAAGTACAAATGATAAAGTGTGAACTGTGCATGTCCCAATTATTTACTTCGCGTTTGTTGTTCAATTCAAAAGGTGGCGTCGAGGCATTCGACAATGACACAAGTTGATATCAAATTCAATATAGCTATGCATTCTACCTGAGCAAACATGAATCTACACAGAGTCAACAGCATCACTAGCCGTCGATACACCCTCATCAAGCATCACCACCTTGTTTCGTTCTCGCTCTTCGTCTTGCGCTTGTCCAACCCTCACCTCAACCCCTCGTAACATATCATTCGCCACTAAGAAACGTATAGTCTGTGTCAACTGTGACAAGGTATTTTGAATTGGGTTCGCGAGTAGCTGTTGTTCTAATCAGTACAGTGTAACTCCAATGGGATCCCTCAACAACTCACCGAACCAAGCATACTAGGTTTCTGGTAGGTGTTGGATGTCTTGATGGGTGGTTGTCGGGGTGCTTTACGTTTATCAGGTGTTATCCGAGACTGAAGATCGTTGTCAGCTATATCGATAACAAACACGAATGTCAGCTTACTTCATGTACATATATGCACTTGTCACCAGCTCGACAATTCCCATATTGAGCGAATGAACGACAAATACCAGGTGAGGGCACTGGCTTTTTCTCCTCGACCGCCTTCACTTCTGTTTTCGTCTTTTCCTGTATCGCATTTCCAGAATCTGACGAGCTTTCCGTATCCGAGGAGTCTGAGGTTGTTGAGCTCGAATCTGAGTCTGAATCTGAATCTGACCCAGAAGAGCTATCATCATCTGTACCAGAGGTTTCGTAATCTCCCAAAACAGCCAAACCATCGGCAGGTTTCGCACTCGTTTCCACATTGTCGACAACTTCTGCGCGTTCTTTAAGACCGGAAGATCCTTCCACTTGATTCCATCCTCCATCTCGCGTTCTACCATGCCCACGATCTCGCCCACGTCCCCGTCCTCGTCCTCGTCCACGCACTCTTTCTCCCCTTCTTCCACGACCTTTATCATTCGAAGCTTCGGTCTCAACTTCTGGTCGACCCCAATCTTCAGCTAGAGCAGCAGGATCATTACGACGACGATTTGATTTCCCATGTTTACCCCCGTTCCTTCTGTCTTTGGCGTTAGGGTTCTCCCCTCTAGCAATAGCTGCAGCTCTTTCTTTCTCTTTCTCAGCAATTCGTTGTATAGACGGCCAATGTGCTCGTCTGTCCGCTATCCATTTAGCTATATCCTCTTCAGTTCTTAAAGTAATATTCGTTCCAACGATCGGAGGTGGCGGTCTAGATCAAAGTGTGAGAAATAGATCGAGATAGAATTGTAACCAACTTGCCCTTTATGGTTTGCATATTTTTCCTCTTCTTCCGATCTCTCTATCTGCTTACCATTCGGAAATATCAAATGTCTATCACCTTCATGTATCGTAACCTGTTCCCCGGGACCTGTGAATTTACAACCAGGCTGTGAACAATTCCTCCAAGCTCCTGCCCAAGATCCGGAATTCTGTTGTTGATAGGATGTATTTCTTGAGCGTTTATTTTGAGGAGGTACAGGCTGAGATTGTGGTTGGACAGGTTGATTATATTGAGATGCTTGATAAGGATAACCACCAGATACATTAGGGGCGGCATAACTGTTAAACAGAGATTGACCATAGCTTTGAACGGGATAGGTTCCTAAACCATAGCCATAAGCGAATGCAGGGTTATAGTAACCACCCGAAAGATTTGGTTGAATTGGGTATCCTTGGACTGGATACTGAGGATAAAATGCAGGTTGTTGGACATAAGGTGTCTGTTGCTGATATTGACTATACGATGAATTGTGATTCGACGATGATGGTAATGGTCTCTTCGCTGGTCTCGATGGCCCAGCTTCTGGTTGAGCTGCAAAGGTGGGTTTCGCTGGGAGAGAAGGATTGGGTGGGAGAGGGAATCTGTCGGAGCCCATCTTTCAAGTCCTAACCTGTCTTTTTTTCCCTTTCCAGCTTGATATCTTATAATGCGTTGTATGTGTTTGTTCAGATAGATTGGACCAAAATATTGGCCATCAACGTACTTTGTAACTGATGAATTGAAAACAACTTCTTGATCACGTGACCTGAAATCATCGAGATTTCAAGCTAGTTTAAGCTAAATCAATCGTTTTACTCTTATAGAAATCCTACATCACCTGGTCAATAATCACCAGCACAACACAAAATGGAAGCACTTTCGCGGAGAGAAGAAAATGAAGTCATGGCATCAGCAAAGACGAAGGCTTTGAAGCAATGTGATGATGTTGTAAAAGGTAAAGAACCTTCGTCATGGATTATCAAAATACTGATCCCCTCACCTCCAGATTTCGCAGATTGCGCTACAGGTAGAACCTTCACAGTAACGTTCGTCTGTCGAACACCACTCAAACTTATGCAAGATTGTGTGAGGTCACAGTGAGTTCTTTCGCTCTCAATCCGAAGTTGATCTCAATTTAACCATTCGATGAATGGTAGTATGACGGAAGATAAATTGGACGCCATGAAATTGGAATATATCTCGTCTCGATCTGAAAAAGGTAGACAGGCTGTTGAAGCACTCAGAGCAAGTCGAATGGAGAGGATACATGGGAGTGGTCAAGGCGAACGGATACGGTCTTAACGAAACGAAAAGGACATATAGAATGTAGAGTAAGAGAAATTCATGTATAACGAGACACTATTCAATATCAACTAGCTCACTACAGTTATCGACTTATGATTATCTCTAGGATTAAGCCTTATCATCACTCTCATCTTCGACTTCCTTGCATATCCCTCATCCACCGTTCTCCCCATTCCATAACCTCTCCCATAGCCTCTGAGTCCATAACCTCTAGCACTTCTGAATCCGTAAAACCAAGTTCCTGAAAAGATTCAATTGGAAAAGAATCGTTTTCAGACGTGATATTTTGGCTTGATGGATGATATGGGATAGAATCCATATCAACCTCATCGTTCTCGTTCTCAGATCGTAAAAATGGAATTGGGTCGTTAGGAGAAAAAACCGGAATAGAATCCATGACCATCCTTTCATCATCATCACCATCAGACTTCAACTTATAAGGTCCGCTACGTTCTGGAGCTTGCAGTTCAAATTGAGGAACTAGACTCATGACCACCGTATCGTCTTCTCCGGACTTCATCGTGTACTCCTGACGTTTAAAGAGTAGTTTGTTTTTTCTTGGGTTCTTTGGTACGCCAGTCGATTTACTTTCATTCTCGATCGTTTTCATTTCGATATCAGCTGTCTCTTGGGTCGTTGAAGGAGAATTAGTTTGGGTTTGTGCGTTACTATCCGGCGTATTGAGGATGTTTGAGATTGACATCATACCTCGAATTGAATTTGAGGATTTATCGCGGTCGACGCTCATGGCTGCTTCTAATAGAAGATCGAGATTCATGTTCGAGCTAGAGGTGAAAATAGGAATTGAAATTATTTCCCTCAGACTAGAGTTGACTATAGATTCTTCAAGTCTTCTCTCGAAGGCAGGGGAATTCATGAAAAGACTTAGCAATGTTCTGAGATAAAGGAAGGAAGCAACAGACAAAATATAAACCGATCATAGTTCTTCGAGAGAAATCATCAAATCTGAACAAACGTCGTAACATCGTTATTCTACAGAACTCATACAGACCCCTCATGAAAATCTCCATATCCTTCAACAGTAACAAATCCCGATAGGAATCCTTTATCAATCCTCATTCTCACCCGATACAGTCTTCAACTGCGCCTCCAACGCAGTAACTTGACGACTCAACTCATCATTCTCACTTCTCAACCTTTCCCTTTTCAGAGCCTCAATCTCCCTCTCGTTGGCTTCATAAATAGCTTGCAGTGAAGCTAACGAATACTTTTCTTCTTGACGTGACGGAACCTCTGACACCTCCCTATACTCCTCGGCCTCTACTGTATGATCGTCTTCTAACCACCATTCATCACAGCCTACTGTATGACCTACTACTTTACCAAAAAGTGTATTTGAGCGTTTACAACATCGCTCGGTATCTTTTTCTTCTTCTCCGTTAGCTGAATCTTGGGGATGATTGTGGATTACAGAATGTTCGTCGTTTGAATAATGAGTGTTCATTTCGGAACTTTGCGTGATGTTTGAGGTTGTAGGATCCATTTCGAATTTATTCAGTGTGATAGAGTGATTTAATTCGAAGTGTAGAAAGTAGAAATAGAGGGGAAAGATGAAAAGGACTGAATAATGTACTCGTTGAGTAGAAGTCCAAACGAATCAATCTCCGTCGTCATTGACTGCCACAGAAAGGAGAGCAGATAAAAGGACTTTCATCGTAGGAATAGATCAATGGAGAGGGACGTCATTGGAGCAGAGGTTTTATTCGTACTGCAATTGTCTTGAGTATGCGTGTCGGCAAGAAGAACACAGGCCCTCAGTACGCCGGTTTTTTTTCATCACAACTATTGGTGTACAGTACTTCGTCAACCTGCCCTTGATTTTCATTTATTCTACCGACGATTTTAACCTGTGATGTGAAATGTCGAGTGTCTATAGATAGATTACCGACTGGGATGAAGAGCTCATTCCTATCTTTCGAGCTTACGTCTCTTCTGATTCTGATAATTTACTCTGTGGTCATCTATCACAACAGTGCAAGAGATGACAATGAGTGATGGGTGTGGCACCTTCTCAAGATGAGATGAACCCTCAACTTAAGAAGGCTAGTTAGGTGTACGGTACAAAACTATGCTCTAGCCCTCAAAAGAAGTAGTAATACTGATTGCAATTATATGAATTCATTGACATATCCATGAACTTATGGCTAAGCCCTCAAAAACCCTTTCCTCATTCATCCCTATTATCCGATTAAACCCTCTATGATCTCTTAAGAACTGAAAAAGAGTTCTCACCCTCCGCAGAACTTCCCTCATCCCTCTTAGCAGCCAGAGCGAAGTCCTCCTTCTTCGAAACCTGAAAAGTAGTAGTCTCACAACTCACCAAATTAGAAGGATAGGGTGGAGAATCTAAACCGAAGACATCAATCGGTGGGAGAGTACTTGTACTTGTACTTGTACTTGTAACTCGTATTTCCGTGGTTATTTGTATTGTGTTCCGAGGGTTAGATTCTGAGTTTGAGTTTGAGGTAGCTGCTTCAAAATTTTCATCTGGATTTGTATCTTGAGATAAGTTTGAGGTAGGTGCTTGAGAGTTCTCTGGGATTGTATCTTTAGACATCTTTCTAACGCGGGTCGATGTTTATGTTAAAATCGATAGACCGTTGTTGATCAATCGTCAGTCTTTTGATTTCACAAGTAGTATTCTTGGGTCGGCTTTCGAAATTTGTTGACTTTTCAGGAATTGTCTTCGAATCGACTGCGAGAGATTGATCACAGACAGGAAATCTTTTGCTCTCCTTTATGCCCTTACTAAACTACAGTAGATTACTTATCGGACTTTCACTAGTTAGTTGATTTTTTTACTGTCAACAATAAACATGCAGTGGCAAAAAATTGAAAACAAGGCATAATGGGTTGAAGTTACCGACCATTGATATACTTTACATCGTCTGCAATCTCCACAAAACAGTATAGAAGCTGATACAGATCTTATCTAACCAACGATAGTTTTCTTTGAGCTAACACCGCCAACCGAGCTGTTCTGAATCTCACTTTTCTGATGAATCCTACCAAAAGTATAAATACTTTCAACATCCTTAAAGAAATTTATAAGACGTCCTCGTAAAACTTCAGTCCGCCCAAACCCTAAATTGATAAATTTTTTACCGCCATTAGTATCTGGCTCTTCCTCGGAACTGTATACAGAATCAATAACATCAAAGATGGAGGAGAGCATTTGTGTTTCGTCGGGATTTGTTGGTTGGAGATCTTGCTTGTCTTGTGAGATTTCACTCGAGGTCTTTGATGACATTGTGTTTGGTTTTATCTGTTTTTTTGTTTGATTTGGGATTAGGTTTCGTTTGTGTAAAATGATATGTTGATGTTGAAGTGATCGAAAACTAATCCTCGGAATAATAGTAAACATCGGTCTTCGAATTCAGTAAACAATTTACCAACTTCGAAGGCAAATCGCATTATAATGTCTTTTCAGGTTAGCTGTTCACTTTTTGTGTAGAAGTCCGATTTTCATGACACAAAGGAAAGACCTGTGGATCGGAATAAGAGATCACTGTGAAGCAACTGAAGTCCATCAAGTCGCTCCGATTTCGTCTTCCAGTTCACCTTCTCGTGAGAAAAATAAGCAATGAGGGAAATCCATGACGTTACTATACCTACAAACCAGTCTTCCATACGATTACATCACACTGCCAAATCCTAGTCTGTTCATTTACTCCGGAACGAATTACTGAGTTCCCAGCCTAACGCGAAATGCGACAAACGAGCATCAACAGCGTAGCCCTTGTTATCGTAATCTGATGAAAACGTCAGTCAGTCCAATCCTTAGTTGGATCGATAGAAGAACAACTGATTCTCACCGAGAAGAGTTTTATGTAGATCTTGTAATGGAACGACTCTTTTAATGATATGTTCACCCTGTCTATGTTAGCATTCACTCTTAAAAATATTAGACTTACGGGTTCGAGTTTCTGTTCGGGTTCAGGATCATTTTCACCTAGGTGAATGTCAACAGTGACCAAATTCATATTAGCACCGGACATCCTATCAAGGTCAATACTTTACAATGAGACAATTGTTGAGCTGAACTTACCCAGGATCATTAACCAAGACAGGAGAGACGAAACCAACTTTCCCGACACCGCTACCGTTTTCTGATTTAGCTTCACCATGTTCGTTAGGTTGACCACCACCAAACCCAGTCTCTTCGTGTAACTCTCGAAGTGCGGTTGTTCTGATTTCAACCGAAACTTGTTAGAACATTCCTATCTTGATGATTGAAATAGTACTACTTACGAAGCATCTTCACCTTCATCAATCAAACCGGCTGGAAGTTCAACTAAATGATATCAGTGATCGATCAGGCAATGGAGAGTCATCAAGGTTGTCATCCACTCACCAACGTATTTGCCAATAGGCGGTCTGAACTGTTCAATAATAATAGTAGAAACAGGTTTATTAGGATGATGAAGAAGAGCCAGAATAGCGACAGCTAACCAATCAATTCAGCCAGCTACCAGTACCCACCATCGACACCACCTTTCGATCTAGTCGTTCGATTAGCAGTTTCCCATCCCCTCTAAAATAAAATTAGTCTTAGAGTTCACTAAGCAATTGCTTGACAAGTATCAAATGGAATTACCTCTTTCCCTTCTTGATCTTTCCATTTCAATGATTCCAATTTCAAGAATTTACCTTTAAATTCTTCTTTTGATTCTAGAATTTCTGGATCTTGGGTATACGGTTTTGAGCTCATCTTTGTACTTTGGTTCCTAACTTGAAGTAGTGTTGAGATAGTTAACCTGGATCTAGGCGTTGTCTTGATATGTTTATATAAATGTTTTGAAGATGATCTAAGATAGAACATCAATGTAAATGATCAACATCGAAATGAAACTTGGTTGTCAACATATGACGTTGCTGTTTTTACGTTATACAACCTACTACAAATTCATCAAAGAATTACAGTAACGTATCTAAGCCTTTGCCTTTTTCTTGATACCCAACAACTTCTGCATCCCCTCTCTCTTCCTCTTAATCTGAACTTGAGCAGATACACCACCATCCAAGATTTTACCTTTAGCTGCCAATAAACTTTGAACCGAAGGTTCACCAACACCACCAATCCCCGGTACAGGTTTACGTTTTATCGTCAAACTTTCAACAACCGTTTTTTTCAGTTCTTCCTCTTCATCTTCCCCTTCAACATCGTTTTCCTTCTCTTTACCCTTCCCATTACCAGTTGGAACTTTACTGAAAACCATTCTAACCAAAGCGTCATCCTCCTCCTCTTCTCTCTTCCGTTTCTCCTCCTCCTCCTTACTCTCACGTTCAGCATGTAAAGCTTCCAGAAGAGCAGCAGGATCAGAACTCAAACCACCTTGTTCAACCCGAGCGTTCCTCTGTCTTAAATCTGACAACTCATCCATTCTTTCCATCTCCAATCGACTGGCTTCTTGTGATCGTTCAAGATCTGCCATCGCGTCACGTTCAGCAGCCGATTCTTTGATATCACCATTAGAGTCGAGATCATCATCCGCTGCTGCGTCTGGCATTATACCGACTTTACCATTGGGATCTGCATCTGACCAATTCTCAAAATTACGGGTCGCACCGTGCTAAGAGGTTTTACGTTAGTAGTGAACAGATCAACTCAATGGAAATTCAAAGATAGACCTACCTCCATAGTATAATCAGCAGCTTTAGGATCAGTCTTGAAAGTAATTTCTGATGAGCACGTAGGACATTTCTAAAAAACGAAGCTTCCAGTCAGCAAACCATATAACCAACAAAAAAAAGGTGTAAAACAAGACGTACGATATAAAATCTAAAAATCTTGATCCCAAAATAATCTTCCCCAACAGCCGTTTCCTTCCTAGCATTGAATTTCTTCCCCTTATAAACGTATTCACCACATCTCGTGCATCTCATCGAGAACGGGGCCATCAATCGAATGGTCATTTGGGTATCACGAGGGACTTTTGATCGTTTGATTTTAGACGGATCGAAATCCGGTGGGAAACTTTTTTGGATGGGGTTAGTTCATGCTTTCTCTTTGGAGAGGTTTGATGGGATGGACTTACTATTTCTATTTGTCATTTGAATTTGGGTATAGTGGTATTATGTGGAGATGAATGGATGGATTTGGTCAGTGATAGTTCTGAAATTGAAGGGAAGTGTGTTTGACTTACATTTAAAACCTTACGTTCGGACATCTCGAGAGAATAATCCTAGACGTTAGCTGAAGTGAGCGATGACTACGATGAGAGCGAGGCTGCTCTAGATGTATGAAATGTAGAAAAAAAGAGTGATAATAAAAGTAGAAGTAAAAGTTGAAGATTGAAAATGAGAGCAACAACTATTTGAGTGGCAATTTGAGTGAGGCTTCTTTCGTTTGCGCGATCACCAAGAAGGAGTAGAAGAGTGATACACCATATATATCTTTTGAATCAACTAACTAACTAACTACTACGACCCAAACTAACTACTTAAAACCCCACCTTCATCACCAAAAACCAGAATAATTTCCCCAGAAAACAAAGAGAAAAAACATAATCATCATATTCTTATTCTTCTTCACACCCACACAAAATTCTCCCAACATGAAAAAGAAAAAAGAAAAAATGAAACATATCTAAATAAAAGGAAAAGAGTCATCTGCCATTCTGTTCGTGTCATCTTAGGAGATGATGGAAATAGAAAGCGTATGAGGTATTGTTAAAAAATGATATAATTTATATTAGACGTTTGACTTTTTCAAACGAGACACGGATTTTTCAGGTCCAGAATCTCCGTTCAACTCAAGTCGATAAACAGAGAAAAAAAAAGGAAAAGAAAAGAAAATTGAGACACATGATATACTGAATGAGAAGAAACCTCCAAAAAAGAGAATAAGTAAAATGTATATTTATTATGAGAGTCGTGATTTGATGTCGAGTTTTTGTGAGAGTTTCCATGGTGATAATAATTGATTTCTAATTGAAACATACAATTTTACTGAATCGAGGGATAGGATATATGGAAATATTCGCATTTTCTTGGTATTCAATTTGGGTAGATTGATGTGATGATGAGAATCCAAATTGAATCGTAGAAAACGGATAAATCCAATATAATAAATGAAGACAATCGAGAAGGAACCATGCAAAGTAATGATATGAAATGACGTTTATAATATGAGGATCTGATATATCCGTCAGTCCATTATCACAACTAAAAAAAAAGGAATGACCCACCAAATCCAACTTGATCATTGCATTCCACCACCAGCTCCAACCCCAACAAAGTTCTGATGAGCTTTACCAAACAACAAATAAATTTCTTCTTCAGCTCTAACAAACGGTTGTTTCCAGAACCCATAAGCTTCGTTATCGAGTAACTCGATGAAAGCGACGATAAGACCCCAGGGATGTGGACGTCTAACAATAACTCTTTCGAGTAAGACTCTACCGATCCTTTCTGGGATAGCGTTTGGAGTTTCAGATCTTGAAGAGAGACTGAAGAGGTAGAGGATGAACGAGATGAAGAAGAGGGTATGGGCTGATGGATATCTCAATTGATCAGCTACCACTGAAAGTAAATAATATTGACCTATAACAACGATCAGCTTCAGAACAATATATATAATTCCAACATGACACTTACCCTCTGCGTCAAAACTGAAAGCTAGATTGGTAAGAATACCAACTTCCGGTGCTTTAGGATCAAACTCCGCTACACCGGTTTGGTTGAATCGACGAGAAATAGCCGTAGTACCCAAATAAAACACGGTAGCGTGGAGTAAAGTATGATTCCAAGTGACGACATTACCATCCTTGGTCGTGTTCTTAACAGCGATCCTATTCTTCAATTCACCAACAATAGCAGAAGCAGTTGGGACTCCCGAACGAACATGAGATTCAATAGCCGCTCTCATGTTGCCACTGTTCAAAGTTTTGATATTATCAGATCGAACACTAGGGAATCTCTGCATCAACGGGATGAGTTGATCCAATCGTTTATAATAGTCCGGTAAAGGTGCTTCAGCGTGTGGGAAAGCTGATAACACAATGTTACGAAGTTGAACGCAATGAGTTGGAATAGCTGTTGACAACGTATGATAGAATTCGACGAGGAATTCCGGGAAATCGTGCATCAGAACCAACAAGATTCGAAGTGTTCCCCTGAAAATACTTCTTGATGAATGCGACATATCACCTGATTTGAGGAACGGCGACAAGAAGCGAAGTAACCACATCATACATCTGTGGAAATCTGACCATCCTTCATCGGTTTGAAGTAGTTTAGGCATAAACAATCGATGGGAGATCAACGATAACCAACCGAAAGCGAAACGAGGTGCGTAGGTCGGTTGAGTGATACCTAAAACATTGGCGAAGATCTTGAGACAACCAATATAAGTTTCTGGAAGTGACTGCTCGATACCAGCGAGTTCACTCAACATGCTGGTAAAGAATCTGGCCCATGGTCTTTGATCGAAAGATTCACCAAGTTCCAATTGACGTTGAACCAAACTGTACGACATGATGGTTACAATCTTGTTGTAATAGTAAACGGTACGAGGGACATTGGATGATCCGCTCTTATCACCATAGTTCTTGACAATGAGAACGATAAGTTTAGCGAGAGAATCCGTACCAAAGAATCTCATCGAGCCACCATCAGCGTTAACACTACTAGCATCAAGATCGACAGCGCAGTTGATAGCTGATCGATAGAAAGCAGCAGAGATATCTTCTCCACTTAGAATACCTTCCTTCTGTAAAAGAGTGACGTAAGGTACGAAAGCGACTTCTGGATTTTTGGAAGATTGGAAAACTCGAACCCATTCGAGGAAATAGTGAGTCAAACGTTCTTGCAATTTCGCATCGATTCCTCGAGGAATATCTTCGTTAGGTCCGTTGGACGATGAAGCGGACATTTCACGAGAACTTTGAGGTCCACGAAGATCGTCAAGTAAAGCGTCGACTTGAGGGGTGGATCGACCAAGTTCATGAGCTTTCAACATGGCCGCCAAGGAAGCGGCAAATCCGTTTCGTGGAACACAAGGTCGTTCACCCAAAGAACATTCTCTGACGAGTTGAGCGATGAAATCAAGGATCTCTGGTGCGTAAGATCGAAGGATGAGTTCAGCCAATTGAGCATCGAGTTCTGGGGGTGAAATGAAAGAAGCTCTAATAAGGGTAGCTGTGACGGGGACGTTGAATTTACGCTGAAAAGATTATCAGCAAATGTAACAGAAAATACGTTGGGAGTACTCACAACATCCTCAGCATAGATCAACCATTGCTTAACCTCCTTATTGACCTTAGGAACCAAATCACAAAGTTGTTGTAACATTGAAACATAAACTTCTCTTCCAAGTTGTGAATTACATTTATAAAGCAATTGCACGACTTTTTGAGCGATAACCAAAGTCATCTGTTCCCTGTTACTGGATTGGTTAGCAACGATGATGACTGTTCTAATCAAACCACGTAGATCATGATCAGCAGGTAAAGCGATGATTGAAGTGATCTGAGTTTGTTGCGAAAGAATGTTTTCAACTTCACCGACTAATTCATGGAATTTCTCGAGACTCGTTTGAGCAGGTAGAGGTTGTGGTGAATGGTTCGTATCAACGTCGTAACCCGGTTGAGGTGAAGCACCACGTTTAACATCAGGTGGTACCAAACCATCGTTAAGACCTAAATCTCTGTAACCAGCTGGCAAGTAGTTTTCACCGTTAGCAACAAGTTGTTGAACATTCGAAGTCGGAATAACTCTAGCTGGTTCAGCGAAATCTTGATAGACTCTCAATTGTTGAGGAGAAAGTCCGCCACTCTTGAGACGTAAATGATCTGGAAGAGCTGAATGAGAAATGCTAACAGCGAAAGAAGCACCGTCCCAGAACGGTTGTGGATTTCTTGATTCCCTATGAGCCTTTCTCGCAGCATACTGAGGAGCGAGATTGACATCGATATCTTTAGCTGATTTCTCCATTGCAGCTTTCTTGATGACTGAACAAGCAGCATCCAAATTATCACCCACAACACCAGCGATCATTGGCTCCGGCATTGTCTCTTCGGTGAAACCGTTTTGGTTGAGCATCGAACGAACATTCGCGATCATACTGGTTCTCAATGGCTCTTTACAAGTAACCAAAGCAAGGTTCCCAGCAAGATTTTGAACCATCATATGAGCAGAACCACGCATTTTGTTTGCGTCAGGTTCCATACCGAAATCTTTTTGAACAAGATCTCTTGAAGAAATACCAGCGATAGTGACTGAACGTTCCACCACTGGATTGATAATCTCACGAATAGCTCGATCGATCGAATGGTGGACAACACGCTTGAGAGTTGGTGCAGTAAAGATTGGATATTCTGGACTGAAAATGAGGAATTCCGGTAATTGACTGATAAGTTCATCGACACGTCTGAGGAAAGCGTCTTGAGCGGCTTGAGCAGCTTGTTCCGATTGAATGAGTTGCATTCTGGCAAATTCTTCGTTGACAGGTGGTTCAGGAACGAATGAACTTGCAGTAGCTCGTTGAAGTTCCAAATCCAATCGATTAGGTAAATCCACTTGAGGTGGAGCTGGTGGTACGTGTTTTCGTAAAATCTCTGATGGTTCCAAAGTATCAAGAGTGATTTCAAGCTTTGAGAACAGGACTTCAATTTCAAACTTGAGATTGAGACGTAGTTCAGCGAAATGATAGAATTCAGCTAAAAGTCGAAGAATAGCCATCATCCATGGATTAGGTGGATGGAAGACTTTTGAAGATACACATCCAACGAGTAAACTACACACGAACGGGATAGCGACGATAAGTCGTTTATTATCGTAACCTTGGATCAAGAGATCTTTGACCGACAACTCTTTCATTCTGATAGGTAAATTTCGAGCAAGCGTTAAATGACCTAACCACATCGCAACAGTTTTCAAAGTAGCTCTTTCAGAGGTTGAAGACATTGTAGCGTCCGAATTAAGCAGATCACGAGCTTTTCGATAAGTTTCCCACAAAACATGACGTTCGAACGTCTTTGAGTTGACAGCTTCAAGCAGCTTCATATAGATGTCGTGTCGATTCTGTTCGAGACTGACTCTCATTTCGATAAAGTAATGAGCGAACCAACGTGAATACTGATCTTCAAACGCTTTGATGAGATCTTTCTGTTTAGCTTCAAAATTGTCCTTGGCAACGTTGTTGATGATGAACATGATATGATCCTTCTTCTTGTCCTCTGGAACTTGGAACTCATCGTCTCCTTCTTCGATGAGCACAGGAAGTTTAAGTGCAGGGAAAGCGAGTTTCACACCACCTTGTTGATCTAAATCTTCCCTTTCGGCCAGAGCAGCGTGGATATCGTTGATCAATCCAGGATGTGATTCGTGAAGAGCTGGGATTTCCAATAGAGAACGACATAATCCGGGGAAATCAACTAACGAAGCTCTAAGAACGCTGAGAGCGTTGATACCGAATTGATACAATGCCTCGTGAGGAGCGGTCTTACATGCGTCCAAAACATAACGAGTAGCTACGAAAGCTGGTGTATCCTTGACAAGTCGATAATCGATAATGGCACCGAATAGAATACCAGTCATGGTCAACTCTTTGGCTGGATAAGTTTTGATAAATTTGTATTCATCAAAGAGTGAATGAAGAGCACAAGCGAAAATGTCGTTGTCGAGGGGGTCAGTCGATTGTTGACAACGTTGAAGTTCTTTGACAACTTCGTCGAGTTTCATTTCGTCACTGTACATTTTTTGGTACATTTGATCGACGTGAGTAGCGATTTCCTTGGTGAAAGCGACCACGGCGAATCCTTGTTCTTCGTTTGAACCAGGGCGAAGATTAAGTAAACGAG
The DNA here is from genome assembly GCA_001599715.1 of Phaeotremella fagi. NCBI lineage: Eukaryota > Fungi > Basidiomycota > Tremellomycetes > Tremellales > Phaeotremellaceae > Phaeotremella > Phaeotremella fagi. Next base: position 354,006 of record BCHU01000014.1, read on the forward strand.
GTTGTAGAATAAGAATATCAGTTCTTAGATTCTTGAATCTAAAGATGTCTTCTTGAGAAAGATCTTTGGCGTTTCGAACAACACGAATGAAAATTGAATAGACATTGGTACCCAAGGTGAACGGTAAAGGAGGAATAGAATCGGGTTGATGCTGATGATCGATTTCGAGACGAATTTTGTGCTCGACGAAATCAAACATTGCTTGAAGGAACTCTTCTCCACGAACAGAGACAGCGTCAGCCAACCATTTCTCGAGATTGAGATATTCCTTGTTTGAAGCCAAAGCAGCAACGTCTAAGGCTAAATGGAGGTTATCGGACGCAAGGAGTTTATCGAGAATCTGCCAACGTCAGTTCCCACCCGATTTCTTAGCCTACCTTGAGCTCCCAAGCGATTTCAACAACTCTACCAATACTGCTTTCGTCTTCGCTGTAGAATTCTTGCAAGATGGATAACAATCCATCAGGGTTAAGGGACCACATTTGTTGAAACACCAATTGCGATGATGTAACATTAGCAGCTGGTGTACTGAGATAGAGAGTCAAAAGTCTATGATGCATGGTGGCAACAGGTTGTGGGAGTGGTTTCTGCAAGGTCAGCTGAGATTTGTAGTCAGAACATACGGGTAGTTTCTCCAAACCAATCAAAACCAATTCTGGTGCCAACGCAGCGGCTTTATCGAGTATTTCAGTAGCTTTACGACCGATTTCCGCTTTCTCATCAACGTTACCACCTTGTTCATCAGCTTTTGCACAAGCGGCAACCATGATCTGGATCAAACCAAGGGTGTTCCAGATACTAGCAGCTTGAACGTCTCTAGCTTGTTTGACCACGATCTTTGACATTGACGCATCTGGTGGATCGATGATTCGAGCCAAAGACGAAGGAGCTGGTGCGTTGGGCATGGTCAAAATAGGTAAGGTGTCAGGTGGTAAAGTGGTGAGTCTACCAATGACATTTAGGAGAGAAGGTAGATTTGACCAAACTGGCGTTGAAGGGGATGCTGGGATGAGACCAGCGATGGGAGGTACTGGTGATTGATTTGGTATTAAGATGAGAGAGATGAGGAGGGGTAAAGAATTGGGATAAGTGATAGGCGAAGCAGGCATGTCGAGAGATCTCAAAACGTCGGCAAACGAAATCGAGTCCTGAAACAGTGTCAATCGAATCTAATGACAACCACCAAAACACTTACCACTGAGCACAACCCTTTCACAACGCCATGTAGATCAACTCCACGACCCTCTCTCAACCCTTCGCATAAACCAATCACAGTTCTGGTGGCTTCATCCGTTACAGCCCTCTGTTTATCGTCTTCAGATAAACCCTCCAACAACCATGGTCCCCACCATCTCCCGATGACAGCTTCAACAGTACCTTCGTCTTGAGTTAAAGCTTCACCCAACTCGAAAAGAATATCCTCCAAAGGAATAGCACCAGGTGATCTAGGTGGACCGCCTGGAGACAACGCCGATAAAGTTTGCAAAATGATAGCCGGCGATGAGAATCTGACGGTTAATGAGGAGATCAAAACACCACGTTGACCTGAAGATAAAGGAGATAAATGAGGTGAAGTTGGATTCGTTGGTGTCGCTGGTCGGGAAGTACTACCTCCCGAGGATATCGAGCGAGGATACAACGCAAGAATCAAACTTCTAGCCTCTTGTAATGTCAAATCTTCATTGTATGGTGCTTGACCTGGAATAGAATTGGTTGACCAGAACGGTACGTTTGATCTTAAAAGTTCCATTGTCGGTTGGAAAGTCTGTCTGAGGACGGTGTGAAAGATTTCAATTGATGGGTGCGAAGGAGGGAAAACGTGAGGAGACGCTAATGTGAATGCACTTAGACTGAATAAGAATGCTGGAGGTAAATTGAAAAGTCTAAGTGAAGGTAAAGGAAGAGGTGTACCGTTAGAAGCCGAAGCTGTTGATAGCATGATGAGGGCGAAATGAGGTGCGAGGGTGACATCTCTTGCAGCTCGAACAGCCTCGTTCACGAGTAATCTCCATGCCTGAGCTGGTTGAGTTGTTGGTCCAATGTGCTGTAAATTGGGTGGAGGTGCAGCTGGATCATCTTTGTATTGTTGAGAATGTTGAATAAGGGTTTGAATGATGGGTGCTGCAGTTACAGCAGCTCTTCTTAAGAAATGATGATAGATTTCGGGACCATTGGTAGAAGCAAGCTACAACAGTGGATTAGAACTGCAAAGTGCGAAAATGATTCAACTTACAGATCTAATTTCTGTTGAGCATTTATCAAAAGATTCCTCTGTGATAGTCGAAAGTAAAAAAGCGATTTGAGCTCTAACAATCGTAATAGTACCTTGAGCTTGATTATTGTTAGAACCTAGATTACCACCAGCGGTGTTGGAACCAGTACCACTATTGTTAGGACCAGCACCAACTGGAGAAACCGCATTGTTGGTCATGCCAGAAGAGCCAAAACCAGGCGGTGGACCAGTTCTGGCTACCCCACCTCCCAATCCGGGAGGAGGGATTGACATGAGTGATAAGATGTAATGGGGTTTTTGGTGAGGGTCCGGTGAGAAGTGATAGCTTTAGGCTAGAGGTGGGAGATTGAGATTTGAGCCTTTATGTTTTGGTGTTGTTTAAATCGTTTCCATCCCTCTTGATGATGGGGAATGGAGGGAAGGGGGTAGGGGGGATGGGATAGATGAATGTGATTGAGGTCCAATGTTGAGATTTCAAACGCGATTTTTTGAGGTGTGTTTGGTAAGTTATTGCAGTGTTAGAGATGAATTGCAGATGGTCGAGAGTTGGTAGGGGTGGGAATAGAGTGGGAAGAGTAGATGATGAGTATGAGTATGTAAGATAGAGAATAGAGAATAGAGAATAGATAGAATAGAATGGAATAGATGTAGAGGAGTAAGAGGTGTTGAAAGTGAGTGCTAGTGTAGCAGCGACTCATCACGGCGTTTCATTAAATTCCGGTACATCAACTTTATACTTTGCATTGTGGCACCTGTGGCGTACAAGTAGGGATTGAAGACGATCAATGGAGAACAGAGACCAAAACAGAGTACAGAGACAGACACAGAGCGCAAACGAACACCTCTCATATTACAAAAATACAATTCAATTCACTAACTATTCCAGATCCCTCCCTGGAACAAAAACACAGTTGACTGAGTAAAGCCATCGAGAATGGTACAACCTTGTAAGTGACCGTGGCACTATCCAACGCTCGAGTGACTAATGAGCTCAGCGGGACGTACCTGTAGCTGAACGAAAGGGAACGACCTTTGATTATACGGAGTTGAACAATCAAAGCAGCTGAGGAGACCCATAGCATACAATGTACTTGAAATTGTACTACGTAGGTGGAAGAGTCACGTACTTTACTTACAAAACACATCGAATTAAGGCACGACAACCTCCACTTATAATGTCCCACGTTCATACCATTGTTTTCTCTTGACAACCAACTAAAGTTGATTTTGAAATTAACACACAAGTCAACAAGACCAAGTACGAACATAGTCTGAACATAGCTTACAGAACCAGTAACCCACAATGGAAATAATAACCCACAAAACCTCAATAACCTCATTCACAATCTCTTCCAACCCAAAATCAAAATCCCAATCCCGACTAAAGATAACTTCAACGACAAAGGATAGATATCATCTCACCATCCCCAATCAAAATTTGAATTCAAAATCCAAATTCAAATCCAAGTTACATCTAGCAATAGCTTGTGATGAATATACTAAATCTGGAGTGTTAGACGTTCCATTGAAGGTATCCAAGAAAGTTAGATCTAGAGGGTGGGAGAAATTGGTCGTTCTAGGGTGGAATTATGATGATTCATCATCGTTTAGAGCTTATAGGCTATATGTGAGTTCACGTCAAAGCATCTACTCGACTTGGGTTTCATTCATTGATTATCGTTAGGACGAGATTACTCAGAAATCTACCGTTATCATCTTCCGTACCCCCGATACCTCGAATTTCTTGAGTAACCTATCAGACGAAACTTCACTCGGTGAATTGATCTTACCTGGTACCCACGAGTCATGCGCTTTCTATGGATGTAAGTGGAGTTGAAGCACTTAACTAGAAGAGCTAACTAACATAAATGCAGTCCCAATATCTCAATGTCAACAAGCATCAAATCCAATCGAGCAACAGTTACATGATGGCAAGTCTAACGCCCAAGCACAGTACCCGAGCTAACGATTTACAGGTATAAGATTTCTAGACGTAAGACTAAAAGTTGTAGACGGCCAACTCTTAAGTAAATCATTCGAACGATTGAACTCCAAGTGGAAAGGACTAAAATGACTTGTACAGTGTATCACGGAATCCGACCCCAAAGATCCAACCTCCCATCCCTCCTACAAACAATCCACAACTTCCTCCAAACCCACCCCAAAGAAACCCTAATCCTAAGTCTAAAAGAAGAATCACCTCCCTTCCACCCTAAATTCTCTAAACTAGTTTGGCAGGCTTTCCAACAATATCCAGAAGACTGGTTTTTAGAGGAGAGGATACCGACGTTAGGGGAAGTCAGGGGTAAAGGGATTTTAATGAGTCGATTTGATCCCTCGTTGGATGAGAAAGATGGTCAATGGAATCGCGGGATGGGGATTCATCCGTCCACTTGGCCGGATTCTAGGAAGGAAGGCTTCGAATGGGATTGCAATGGGACGACGATAAGGACGCAGGATTGGTTAGTGACCACAATAAAAATCTTTTGCACCAAATGCCTAACAACTCTATTAGGTATAGAGTGAAAACGTTTCTATCGATTCCAGAGAAGTTCAACACCGTAAGTCAAACTGAAATACATCTTGTTTGGATCCATCCCTAACCCATAAACAGATAATCAACCACCTAAACCCACCGACCAAACGATCACCCACCCCAGAAAATCCATTCCTAACTCCACCCCTAACCCAAACCAACCCACTCCTCCCAATCCCAAATCTAACCGTAACACCCGCCTTCCTCCCTCACAAACCCCCCTTAACCATTTCATTTACCTCAGCAGCTTATTTCCCTCTTTCACCCCCAACGATAATTTCCAAAGGTTTCGGTTGGCCTCAATGGAAACTGGGGGTTTGGGGGGTTAACACTAGATTGTTCGGTTGGTTGTTGGTTCAGTTGACTAATGCTGACGGTGACAACGGCGGGGGGTTGACTGGTTGTGTGTTGATGGATTTTTATTCTCAGATCCAGAATGTTGAGGGGGGTAATGACCTGGTTGAATTGCTGATCACGCTGAATGATCTCAATTTGGGACCTGGGATTTAGGAGATGTTGGATAATTCTTTCTGGGTTATGGGTCTTTCGGATAGGTTGTGATATGATACACTTATTTTAGACAATAGACTAGAGCTGTTCACTGGTTGTACGATACATAATGTAATTTACTGTACCAGTAAAGGGCACAAGGGCTCTCCAAGAGGTAACACCCAAATGGGAACATTCTCACTGAGCTTGAAGTACGTTCGACTACGGGGCTTCACTATTGCAACACAGTCCAATAAAACAGAATCAATTGCAAATGAGGGCGGAAATAGCGAAAATGACTCTGTGGTATAACCGATTTCTGCAATGTGAGCGAGCAGCAACTCAAATGCCATGTGTTAATTATCAGTTTGTTTTTTCAAATCTTCGTTGAAAATAGAATCTATTTTGGGGAAAGAATAAGGTTATAAACATCATTCTCTGCTATTTATTGATACAGACAAGAATACCGAAGTGGCATATGTAAAGTCACTTTGTACGTGAATTTGAACACCTCCTCCTTAAACCACGTGTTAATTATCAGTCATGATTTCACATTCAACGTATACAAGACAAAGTGATCAAGTGATGATCAAGGTGGGGCCATGGATGATATAACCAGACGATGTGATTATAAGTTCTTTCTTCCCAGCGAGCAAAATCATGTTTATTGAATACAAACGTTACAAGCAGCAACGTCCGTCGACATGGCATCCCCGGATGTTCAAAAGACAGGTACAAATATCAGTATCTGAACATGAGACGAGTGTCGATGATCGTCGTCGTCGAATGGATGTAGCCTATGGCGACGTCGATAGAGATGAACACAATGGGATTTATCTCAATCAGTCTTATTTTGGGAGTGACGAGGTGAGTCATGGTTTGGCTGGGCGCAGCTGACCACCGTATAGACATTACGTCCACTCCTCCATCACACCATATCTAAATCCCCACCCCCTCGTGGAAATTCAGTTTCAATCTTCAAACGTACCAAGGGAAACACCCCGAAACCAGAAAATACCCTCACACCTTGTGCTAGAGCTAAACGGTATCTTGAACTTTGGCTTCTCAACTTGCCTCAAGGTATGACACCCACGTAGTGTAGTGTAGTGTACCCTCGTAGTATGTTACATTCAATCTGTTCCAACAAACCCATCGTTGTCCTGCAAGTAAAGTCCAAAGCCTACACCTCGTTTCCCTCAAGTCGCACTCCGCCTGTCCCAGCACCAGTAATCCCCCAAACAGCCCAAACCCAACTGCAAACCCACTCCAACCACCCCAACCTCCACCCATAAACCCCTTCAACCCCCAACTCAAACAACCCCCACTGAATCCCAAAATCCGATCGACACATGAAACTAAATTCCCTGATCCCATCTAAATCTAATGACTTGTATCTCTCGTCGTCAGGAAAGATCTCTCGTCCTCTGTAGAAAAGTTTGAATTGGTTCCAAGGGATTTTGATCGTCGTCGTCGTCGAAGTCGACGCCGTCGGAGACGTCTTCGACGAAGGGATGAAGTTCGCTTCATAAGATAGACTAGCTGGTTCAGCCCCCGCCCCTTGTTTTTCTGATGATCGTTTGGGTGAAACCTGATCTTTAAGGACGATCGTGTATTTCTTGATTCCATTAGATTTATTGATTGGAGTTGACGAAGAAGGTAATAGACGAATGATCAACCCGTCAAATCCCTTTAATCGTAGATTTTCATCAAAAGTATATCGTTGCGAAGCGAAACCTGCTCCGCCTAGTGTGGTGATATCTAAGCAACGTTAATAAGAGGTTTAATTCATGTAAAGTGAAGCCAAGGTACATACCCAAATTACCCCAGAACCTTGCTCCACGCCCTCCCTCGATTTCATCCAGATGTGAGATCGAAGATCCACCCCGAACTCTATCGTCTATAGCTTTCCATTTTGGATAGTTGAAAGAAGGGAAGATTGTTGATGACGATGACGATGACATTGGGTTGTGTGTGAGGAGCCTTTGGGTGATGGGATTGCTTGGTGATAAGTGCTAGGTAGAGTGATAGGTGTCTCTTGAATAGATTATTATGATTTATGAAGTTAGTTGTATTTACGAAACGATTAAACGAAATTTTGGAACATCAAACGCCAAGACGTCATTCGCGATCATTCGTCTGCAAGCTGCCAGATCCCACTTCAATCCTCGTACACAATTTCACTGGTAATTTCTCCAGTAATCATCCAAATCATACCGACACCGGTCAACGAACTCATCCAAATCAAAATGCAATGCAAAGAAACCCAAACCAAAAGCGAATTCTCAAAAACCACGAACCCAACAATTCAAACCCGCTTGAATTCCCAACGAGTAAAACCAAAACAAGGACTACTACTGCTCATCACTCAATTCCAACCCCAAAAACGAACATTTAAATGCTTTGCATAACCTCTACATCCATTTCCATCATCTTAAACCTTAACACCGTAGATGCGGCGGTTTGCATTTAATGAGCAGGAGATTTAGCGGTAGCGGCTGAAATTGAATTTTATCAATATCTGTTCCTAAAACTGAAATGCTAGAGATTGACTTACCATATGGGTTCTTTGGGTTGGTAGCGTTTTCAGGAGCTGTAGGTTGGTGTGTCAGTAAAAACACGAATTGATTTTCATCCAAGCGGAAGATTCCTTCGTGGACCCCGACCCCATGATAATCAATTTTTAATCGTGTCAAGTAGACTTCCAGCACTAGCTCGATCACTGATCCAGACGAAAGAGTAGATTCCCAATGATAAATCGCTCAACGTCCGACCCGAGTAGATCCCAATTGATCATCCACGTCATCATCCCCCATCCCCGACTCCCGAAGCAAAACCAAAACTCACTGTTAACAGCGAAATCCTGGAGTTTAGCAACCCCAAAAGCGGTGATCACAGAAGCGACGAAGAACGGAGCGAGGGGTTTGATGATCTGTCCAAAAGGGTCAATTCAAATCTTCAAATCAAATCTCTCTAATCGGTGAATGTTAGGGACATACGGGTGTGGGCCAAGCGCGAAGACCGAACATTCTGTTTGAGAGATTAGTTTATTGGTGTCACGTTCGGGTTGATCATTAACTTACTTTTATATTTCAAGTTGAGGGTTTGAGGTTAATGGTTTAGATAGACAAGGTTGATAGGTTACACGGAGGAGGAGCGGGGTTATTCGGTAATATGGACGAATGGGGTCATGTGGCACCTGTCTTCGATGGTACAAGTACATTTGCTCCTACTCGTACTCTACACTCAGTATGCATGCATTGAACCCAACCACCACCTAATCACTATCAGTCTCCGAATCCTCATTAATAGCCCTTTTCCTCTTAGGTCCCTCCTCATCACTCGAACTCTCATATTCATCCTCACTCCCACTCTCATCATCGTCATCATGGACAGTCGACGTCTTAACCTTCCCACCCCTCATCATAGCCATCTGACCAGCGATCGTGTCCTCCTCTGGATCTGAGATATCTTCATCCTCTGAATTGTTCTCTTCAACGTCTTCGACTTTCATCTGGGTTCAAGTGTTAATATTGTTTTCGGTATAAGAAGAGAGAGGGGACATACCATTATAGGTCGTACCACATCATTCCCTAAATACGTATCACTCGCCCAATGAGCAACGAAAGAATAGATGTTAGCTTGAGGTGGCGCTTGGAATTGTAAACTAAATTCCTTAGGTTCCGAAGGTGAACCATCAGATTTCGGTAGAGGGATATCAGTGATTCTCAAAGGTTGAACAATGACTTTATCGAGTTTCGAATCACCCAGTAAAACGTAGTAATGTGGTTTTCGTAGCTAATCACGGGTCTTCAGTAATAATAGTTTGATAGTTTATGCTACCTACCTGTGGCCAATGTGGTGCATGGGCATAACCATTTGGAATCTCTTTCTCTTTCCGTATCTTCTCAACAGGTTTAGTCGACACTTTCTCTTTAGAATCAATGACAATCTCTTTAACCTCCTCAACCTTCTCCTTGATATCACTACCAAAATCAATTCCCTTCTCCGGTTCCCCCTTGACATCAAGCGAATCCTCAACAACACCAACTGAACCTTCTTTGACTCCGTTACTCAATCCACCAGACTTGGAGGTAGCGGGTTTAACATAAGTAGGATAAACGTAGCGACATTTGTAAGTCAAAGAAACGATTGCACTTGGAGTCACGATTTTTTCGCCAACAACTAAAGTATTATCAGTACAATTTACAACCAAGACTTACCCTTGAATTCAGCATCAACAATCTCCAATCTAGGCCATATTTTAGCAACCTCCAAAGCCTCTTTCTCATCTTCATCAACCTTTTTGACGAATTTCTCTAACCATCGTCTACCCTGTAAGGATTTAACCAACTCAACCTCCCTAGCTTCTTCAGGCGTGAAGCCTGGCAATTGTGCTAAAGGTGATAAACTTGGTGGAAGAGCTTGAACCAACGACGGTTGAAGTTTGATACAGAGCAACGAAGTCGCTAGCCAATTATGTGAAAGTGCAATGGTGAGTAAAGATGAAACCAGAGGTGGAGTGATTCTCAAAACAGCCAACACATCTTTCACGTCAGTTTTGAAAATCACATTCCAAACCTACCCTCTTTAAGTTCCGGATCGGTAGGTTCGATCCTAAGTAAATGACTCCAAAGAACCGCCTGAGCCCGTCTAGGAACACCATTGGAAACATTAACCCGACTCTCACGTCGGATAACAGGACTGTCCTCGATATCAAGTTCATCCTTCTTAGCTTGGATCTCTTTCTCCAACTCTTCAACTTTAGATTGACGTTCTTTCTTTTGTTTCTTGTTCAATTTCTTACGTCCAGATAGGATCGATTGGAATTCGATGGCTGATGAGAGTAGAGCTACGAGGGAGACGAAATCGGTATCCTCTCTAAGAGAATGGAAGAAGAGTTCAGCAGTTTGGTTAAGGATTCCATCGCGTGTTTGGCGTCTTTGGAAGAACCACCATCGGCCCTAAGAATCAACCAAATCAGTCAAATCCAAAAACCAAAATGTTGTCAAAGCAGACGTACAACGACCCAAGGTATACCACCACCTAACACCAATCCATAAGCAGCTAAAACCCAAATACTGTTTTTCCCTTCAATGACCCATTTAGGAATAGCGATCTTATCCTCTCTCTGTTGTGGACCATCTGGATTCCCGTATTTCGCCAAGTTCTCACGTGTAACCTCGTCCGTCAGTGATTTATAAGCTTTGGTGAGTTCGACGAATTTAGCATCAGCATCTTCTTGAGTTTGGTTCTCTGATAATTTGATTTTATCTGGGTGGCTACGGACGTTAGCTTAAGGGAAGAGATAGTTGATCGACTTACAATTGTAAAGACAATTTTTTATAGTGTTTCTTAATCTGTTTCTCAGTACTACTAGTACCCAAACCCAAAATCTCGAAAGGGTTATAAACGACTTCCCCAGCTAATCTCGGTGAGACGTAAATGTTGTAAACGAGATAAAACAAGAGTAACCAAGCTCCTATCAACGGTAATATCCTCCAAAGGAATCTATTGGATCTATCGATTTTCTTGAGATCTTTCAATCTTTGATTGTTTGCCTGACATTCTTTACATTTACAGAGTGGTTTTAGTGGGTCTAGGGGAATGGTCAGTGGGGGGTGGGGAATGCAGGGTACTACTTACCTCTTGGTGCTGGTTTTAAGAGGTAATAGGTTGTTGGAATTAGAATTATGGCTAAGCAGGTTACACCGAAATAAGAAGCTAATGAACCTGAATCATCGTATGATATACCAGGTGACATTTTGGTGGTGGGTGGTGGGGGAGTGGGTAACTTGGGGTGGTGCTAGATAGATGGAGGGGGGGTGTTACTGCTGCTGGGTATAAATGTATTGTAGAGACAAGAACAGTATTAAACTCAACCTCTACACTACGTGGAAGACGCGCCACAAACGGTAATACAATCGGTAATATAAATCAACTGTAACACCTCTTCTTGTTGCGGCTTGTCCCGTAGGCAGAAGGCAGCTAGGTAGACATTTAACATTTAACATCCATTACCATCAACAACTACAACCACCACCACACCACACACCATGTTCCGTCCAGCTCTATCATCCCTAAAACAAATCTCAAGACAAGCCACCCACTCCACAAGACAATTCTCAACAGCCATCCCAGAAGGTTCAAACGAATTCGTCGCTCAAAGAGCTGCCGTCAAAGCACACGCTGCTGGTGAGTTGGAGTTCAAGTAGTCTGACCCAGATTTGGATCTGATGCAGTAACTAATGACTTGTTCTGATTAGAAACCACGGAACTATGGAAGAAAATTAGGTAAATTCCCCCTTTTGATGTTGGGCAATGGTCACTAACTTTTATCAGTTTTTACGTCTGTATCCCTGGAATCATCGTTGGTTCCATTTGGACTTGGAAGGTAGAAGAGGAACATGCCGCTCATATTGATCACATCAAGTGGGTCTAGGAGGCCTTAATTATCAATGCTTCCATTACTGATAAACTTCGGTGATTAGACACGATAACGGTGGTGAACTCCCCGAAAGACCAGTTTATTCATACATGAACATCCGTAACAAGGTGAGTAACCCTATCACAATGTATGATAGATGACTAACGAGAAATGTAAAATAGCCATTCCCGTGAGTTACACTACCCCAAAATTAAAACTGGATACAATGAATGGATACTAATTTAAACCTTTAGATGGGGTATGAACGCCCTTTTCTTCAACCCCGAAGTTAACATCCCAGTCGCTGAGGAATAGATTGAACTTAGGATATCAATCGGAAATTGAGTTGTGGATGCATTTCTTTTAACTGGATTCATGGGTGTTCGCGGGGGAGTGTGTGAACTATCGATTGGTTATCATTGAGAATCGGAATCTGAGAATCGGAATCACCCCTTTCCCCTCCTTTCTCTCGTCAATGCAATCTGATCAACAGACCTGAGCTTCATAAGACGAAATCATGAGGATAATGAGGATAATACATAGTATATCAGCATTCTGAATCCTGAATCATCACAAATCTCCATGGTAGATATCCACGGTCCTTACCCATCTCAGCGTCAAATCCAGAAACTTAAAATTTGCCCACCAAAACCCAATTTTCTATCTACAAGCATCTATCACTTGACGGATATATTGCCATTTAACCACTGATCATCATTTCAATTCATACCAAATACAAATCCTAAACCCCAACCCCAACCTTAAGATACAGGAGCCCAATCACCAAAAATCAACGCTGCGAAACCTTCGAATTCCGGGATCGCCAAAAGAGTCTATCAAAGGTCCATCAACACCGCCCCCAAAAAGCAAAGTAAAACTCACCTCAACCCCAGAATCAGGTAAATTCTCTAACAACCCTCTAGAAAATTCCGTGAAAAACGGTAAACAATCAACCAACCTCTTACCCCCTTCCACCTTCCCCTTCCCCAACGAAAAAGTCATTCTCGAGATCATCGTTGTGAAACCTTTTTCTTGGAGGTAACGTCCGTCGACGCTTTTCAGTTGGATTTCGGATTGGGTTAGGAGGGATTGGAGATATTTTGAATGGTCTGTTGGGGAATTTGGGAGTGGTGTTGAGATGGTTGATGGGATTTGGGAGGGGGGGATTAGGTGTTGTACAAAGCTTTGGTTATGTTAGTATCAACGACGTACGACTCAAACTTACTCGTATAACTCGATCTTCCCGTTTACACCGATTTCAGTTTCGACACCAGCCCTAACTTCTTTAATCAATTTCTCCCAATCATCAATAGATAATTCCTTTTTCAATCCCAAACCACCAAAAACTCTTTCTACTTCATTCTCAACACGCCCAGCCAAATTTCTCCAACCCTCATTCAAGATCCACCATGAATAACTGAGAAACAATCTTTCGGCTTCACTGTTGTCTTCATCTTCATCTTCATTTTCGGTGGATAGGGTCGGTTGATCGACTGTGAAATACGATTTGATACTTTCTGGAACTAGGTTGACTGATGATTCGACGAATTCAGTTAATCCCATTGAATCCACTGAGAAATAGCTCAACCATCCTGAAGACTTTTTAGGAGGGGGGACAGTAGCTTGTTCAGATTCTGTTTCCTCCTCATGATCCAAACCGATCGTGGTTGAAGAAACATTTCTTGGTGTCCTACTACCGTCATTTTCTTCAACCAAAGGTAAATTAGCTTTGACATCTTCCAAATATCGTTTCCTGGCTAGTATAGATAATTGTGAAATAGTCAAAAGGTAAAGTAAAGGTAGAAGATAACATGCGGTGATGGCCCGTGTTATACCTATCGATCAGCTATTTGATAGAATCAATGAAACTCACTGTACACTTTCAATTCGTTCCAAAGTTCTTTTTTACTTTTGGTGGTAAGTGGTGATTCAGGTACTACACTTGGAACAGTGAAAGAATTGATATCATCCTGACGAGGAGGTGAAGGATGTAATTGCGATTGTGAAAGATCAGAGGGGGGTGAGGGTGAGAGTGAAGAAATGTCTGTAGCTGGCAAAGAGATTGATTGAGATACTGTAGATGAAGTCATCTAATTAAGTTTAGCGTAAGTAAAATCATGAGTAAGATGCCACCTACCCCATCATCCTCATTTTCAGATCTCCTAAATTCCGATGCCCAACTTTCACCGACATTCCCAGAAACACTAGTTCTCGGACTCCCATTATCGCTACTTTCCGAAACGTTGCTATCATGTACATCATGACCCTCAAGGAAAAGAGAGTTGACAGATGTATCATCAGGTAGATTCGATTTCGAGTCTGGATCCAAAGAAGAAACACTAGTAGTCAAAGTTGAAGTTCCCGAATTCAAGCCTTGTAAAGTCTGTGAAATGCTTTCGACAGGATAAGCGTCTAGAAGTTGGGGTTGAAAACTTGGAAGTAGGGCGTAGAGTGTGAAAGTTATTGTTGAGAGTAAAGAGTTGAAATGTGATTTCATACTTTGGTCTTGTGAGTAACGGGAAGCAGGAGAGTTGTAGTTTACTTACACATCTCTTTCTTTCTTTTCTTTCAAAGCTTTTACACGAGCTTCCCTCATTCGATCTAGAGCGTAACTTGCTACTAGATAAACAGTCGATGCTGTTCCTACGAATACGAATAGCTTTCTTAGACGTTTCCTCCATGGATTTATCGTAGTTGAGGAACTCATGGTGGGAGATGGGAGAGTAGAGAAGAGTGAAATTGAGTTAAATGTTAAATTGCTTAAATGTAGCTATCGGTTAATCATCACCCGAGATTGAGTTTGCTTGATTAATTTTACCCCTCATTTATGTCCCCCGTGGGGAATCAGTCATCTCCTTACTTCACCTCTTTTTCTGCTCGCTTACTTTACTTTCAACACCACCATCACAATGTCATACAAGATATCCCCAGCAGTAGAAGCAGACGTAGTAAGTCACCTCATATCCACTCCAATCTACACCCAACCTGACAAAACAACCCAGCCCGACATCTTACAACTCATCGTCGATCTCGTAAGTCTAAGTCATCGTCAACCCCACCGATCTAACACAAAAACCAACTTAACAGGCGGTATACGAGAAAGAACCTGATGCAGTAGTAGCAACTCCAGAACTCGTATGTCCACAGATGATATCCAACTAAAATCACCTTCAGATGATCGAAAACATCTTCAAGAAGAAATACGCCGAATGTTTGATCGTAAGAACTGATACTGGGCTAGCGGTGGGGATGGCGTTAGTATGTCCCTCTCTCAACCATATATCGCTCTACCTATCTAATGGATATCGTTAGTACTTTTTCACATATTCAACATGGCTAGGAGCACCAGGATTATATGTAAGTCCCTCAACCGAAATAGGTTCAACGTAATAACTGAAAACAACATAGCTCGAGGATCTCTACGTCTCACCTGATCATCGAGGTGGTGGTCTCGGTAAACGATTGTTTGGTGAGCTGGGGGTAATAGCCAAAGAGAGGGGATGTCAAAGGATTGAATGGAGGGTACTTAAAGTAAGTCCTGGCTTTGAAGTCAATAGTATTTTCATTAATCCCCATGGCTTAGTGGAATCAACCGTCCATCGACTTTTATGTCCAATGTCTCAAAGCTGATAATTTGGTTGAATGGGATACAATGAGAATAGAGGGTAACGAACGTATCGAGAAATTGATTGAGTTCAGGAAGTAAACCAAAAAACAGAAACCAACGATTGATTATCAATCACTCTAAAATGTAGGCGTACATCCAAGAAAATTGTACGAGGTACGAAGTAGGAATGTTACAACATGAAATACAATTGAATATGAAATATCACCAAAACAGTATCATTCCTCTATTCTTGATCTACAAGCCCAAATCCTTATCTTATGGTAGTATACCCCGAACCTTTCTTTTCAGCGACCCCATCAACTTTATGATCAGGAGCGTTAGCAGCAGGTATCGTCCCAAGTTTCGACATGTCCATTTTATGTTGTTTCGAATCACCTTTAAAACCGACATAAAAGACCTTGGATCTAAGTGAGGTAGTAGCGTCGGACTAAACGTCGTCGTCAGCATCATCATCATCCTCATCCTGACGTACAAATAACAAAGTAACACTAAAAACATTAGCCATTTTCTGAATTTTCAAACCCCATTCTTCGACTTCTCTCAACCCCCCAGAAGTCCTAAGCACATCACCAGACACAGTCAACCTAGGATCTGAAGTATCAAGATCCATAACTGGAATCATCCCTTCGACATCATTGAAATCAGGTGGATTAGGTAGATTGATGAAGATCCTTAAACGATTTGAACGGTGGGGATCGGATGGGGATGGGAGGTTGAGAAGGAGGGAACGGAGTCGGAGGGATGTTGTGAATGGGATATGGATTATTAACTGGGTATTTATCAGTTTAGTTTAGGAGGAGTTGGGTAGGTTTACCTCATCATCAACTCCACTTTCTATATATTGTTCCTCGTCAAGTCTTTCATCCCATTCTTTGATGACTTTCGATGCGGAACTTGGATCAGGATCTAATAGATTTATACCAGTCACACTAAGACTTATAAGTACAGTACCTGGACTCAACCTCGAACCCACTTTTCACGATCGATCCAACTCCATAAATTCGAGTTACTGCCTTCACCAGCTGATACCCTCTCCAACACTTGCGTCGTTGAGACGTTAGATAGATCATCGACTGTTAGGTCGTCTGCGCAGCTCATTTTGATTTGTGATTTGGGTTGGATGGTAGATTGGGTAAAGTTTAGTTACTATATTACTGAGTGACTAATGACAATGACAATAACAACGCTGGTGTGGCGATTTTAGGTGGCAAATATGGTAGCTTTTTTGTTGTCTACAACTAAGGCGTAGTATCTCTTTGAACAATAAATCATTCATTCATATACTCGTTAATCTCATAAACAATACAACAACCCTTGCGAACCCCTCAAAAATCCGAACCTTCAATCAAAGGCCATAAAGTGATCCCAGCCTCCTCCTCCACATCCGTACTCTCAACCGAACCCAATTCACCAACCCCCACCCCATCATTTGACGTCAAAACCCTACGCAATTCACCCCTCTCAATCAGATATTGCAATATCTCGTTAATCTCCAATCTATCCAGTAGAGTTACCAACAATGATCTTAAACTTGCCTAAAAGACTTATCAGTGACAGTTCATGTCGATGATATGGGGAAGGTTGGACGTACCTCACTAATACCAGGTCGTTGGTTGATATACCCTTTAACTCCCTTCACCGATCTCTGCCATTCATCTTCCAAACCAGTTCCCCAAATATCAAACCATCGTCTCGGAGTGACATCATTGGTCGGTCGACGATGTATAGGAAGTTTAGTGACGTTCGCGCCCCGTTGTCTAACTTTAACAGTCCATTGATCCCTATGAGCAACATGGACTATTCTAGATGTATCGTACCCTGCCCAAAAGATTCTTGGGGGTTGTTCAGAAGATAATCGAGCTAGAGCTTGCTGTAATTCGTGTTTCGATAATTGTAATTTCGTCTACGGTGAATTCGTCAGTTTAAATACTTTCCTCAAGAGATAGAACCAGTCTCACCTCAAGCTCAGGTTTACTCAAACCGTTACCCGTTGATTCGAAAGCAGCAAGAACGATCCGTTCAACAAGTTCAGAAACATCCTTCCCATCTTCGAAAACAACGTTCCAAGGAACAGGACGTCTTTGCTCAGAACTAGACGGACAAGGTCCAAAAGCCCTTCGAGCAGTTTTCTTGACTCTAACGACGTCAAGATCGAATTCGAATGAATCGTCATCTAAAAAAAAGAGTTAGTTTTGTCTAACCCACCGTTCCCCGATAACTCACTTAACAACTTGGTCTTGTAAGCGAAGAATTCAGTCGAAATTGTTGGGAATTCCATGACATCGAAACCAATTTCGACTTCATGGTTCGAGACTAGATTCATCAAAGCCGCCATGTCCCCACCGTTACCACCAACAAGTGGCCAAGAGATGTGTTCCTCTTTATCTAGAGTATCTTGGACTTCTTTCGCTGAATCATGCATTTCAGGTGTGTAAGGTCCTTCACCTATTTGTGACCATCTGCAAGGGGTAAGTTGCTACTTGATTTTATCACACCTTCAGATGAACTTACAGTTGAGAGAACACATATTGTCGACCTGGAGTAACTCTGTTTGAAGTAGTTTTCGATAAAATACCTTGATTCATCATATCGTCCAAATCTTCATTATAAATATCTTCAAAAGGTCTAATCAGATCCCCAGCGGTTCTTGCGTCGTAATCATCAGCGTTGGTCGTGAGTATCATCTAAAAGGCGTTAACCATCAGTCATATTCCATATAAATGAAAACAACAGAACCAACCTTGATAACAGCTCTAACCATCCCATGATCCTTGCGATTCCTGACAACAGGTTTAACATCTTTCATGACGATAGAACCCGAAGCTAAACCGATAGTTCGAAGTTCCTCCGAAACATGAGTTTTACCCGTCTCATAAAGTGGTTGGATAATGTAACCGAATTTTTGACAAGGTGTATAAGTCCAAGAATAATCTTCGACCAAGGAATCGACAGCTTCAGGTAAATCAGGTGCAAGTTCGACTTTAGTGACGGTATTCGAAACAGCCAAACGTCTACATCACAATGTCAGTCAACTAATAAACTAGTTATTGAACTCACATGTCAGCTTTGTTGATATGATTACGAAGATAATTGATATGCGCGTTCAAATCGAAATCAACGATACTGGTAGGATTAGGATCAGGTAACAAAGCTTCACCCAAATGTTCCATCCAAACGTTATACCAAGCTTCCTCCAATCGATCGACGTAAGCAGCTTTACCAGGCATCTCCAGCAATTTCTTGATTCTCGATGCCAAAGTCTGTCTAATCAAATCAGGGAAAGCCTGGTTAAGCGCCATTCTACCACGAGCTGCACTATTTCGTGTTCTGGCTCTAATGATAGCTTCAGCATCCAACAACCTGTCATCCTCTTCTTCAGTAAAATTGTGTCTTTTTCGACGGAACCTTGTAGTGTCTACGTTTCAATCAGCATACCATACTTCACGATCGACTCACCCCCAGCAGGTCGTTTCATTCGTGTCAATTTAACATTTCTCTCCGTCGGACCCTTCTTCTTAGCTCTACCAAAAGCTCTAACCGATTCATCAACCATCTCATCAGTCCAAACAACCATCGACTGTTGAAGACGCTGTTTAGAGACAAACTGGAAAACGTCATCACTATAGTCGACGTGAACTCTTTCAGCAGCCGTCTGAATCCGTTTCACCCATTCCAATCGAGCAGCTTGAGCCCGTTCAGCTAATTTGACTCTTAAAACCTCTTGAACCAATTTCTGTTGTTGAGTGTCCCTAGCCAATTCTTCCTGTTGTCGACGAACAGATATCCTTTTGACGTTCTGTCTACGAGCCAATTTCGCTTTGATCTGTGTAACGACGTATTCTCTTGGTACAGCTATATCGTATCCCAATTGACCAGCCTGATCAACGTTCAAATCATCAGCTCTGAGCGCCGTGATCAGAGCGGTTTGTTGAGCTTCTTGAAGTTTCTGAACATGTTTCCACCTTCCAGAACCTCTGAAAAGTTTCGCTCTGTCCCCTTCGAATTCTAGCTTCTGTGGATAATCCGAAATAAAAGGGAATGTCTGTTCAATCTGTTGCTGCAGTGAAGGTATATGATGGACATCAGCATCCAAACAAGCTTGTTTCACTATGGGCCAATAATAATCTAGATCCGCTATTCCTTTGGTCGGTAAGATCCCCAAAACATCTCCGTTCAAAGCAACATGATAAACAGGAACGTAATCATGAAGAAGGAAATATTTAGCGCGAGACGATTGACTGACACCAAAGGAATGGGTTGAAGCTTTGATCACTGGATTTTCTAATGTCGAAACGAGCGGGGTGAGGATTTTCATTGTACTGAGTATATCGAGAAGAGTAGCGATTTTAGGTTTCGAATGATGACCACCGAATCCACCAGGTGGACGCATGTTTTTAGGTACATGGCGTAACTTCATGTCCGGAGACGTGAAGATCAAATCCTCAATATCCTGATCATAATATGAAGGAGCGATACATTGGAACCATTCTTTCACAGTTATATCTTCGAACAAAAGTGGTAAAGCAAAGATCGTTCCGTAATCTTGAATAACCGATGGACTAGTAGGTATAGCCTTCACCAGAGCTCGATGTAGAATCTCAGCTCGAAGCATTCGACCCGATCTCAAACCGTAAAGGAAGGATACGACTGTCGGATCGCGCAGAAGAGTATCTCGAAGGGTCTCATCGACGGGAGATATAGGTCGAATAGGAACTTTGGGTTGAGCAGCAATTTCAGTGAAATTGGTCGCTGGGATAATAGTGTTAAATTTCTTTGAAGGTGTCCCAATCCCCATCGCTGAGGCTCGAATGAACCCTTGAACCTCTTCAAGAGGTTTTTCAGCGATATAGACAAATCGAGTGGCCACCCAACGACCAGTGCTAGTTGGCACAGTCGCTGTAGTCTCCTTGAATCTCCCATCACCAAGTAAGATGCCAATCATTGATGCAAAAGTTCGACGATCCATTTGGGCAGCTACAGCTGGTGCGTTAGGATGATCCGTTCCGGCATATCGATGAGCCCAATCTTTGTGTTCGAACATTAGTTTCCCGTAAATACATACACCCCCATAATCAACAAGGGTCTGATAGACCTCGTTCTGTCTTCGAATCTCACTGAAATCGGATCGTCGAACTGATTTAACATTTGATTTACTGGGTTTTGGACTGTTGACCACGGGTTTGACTGGGGTGGCTTGGCGGATGGCAGTCGAAGTCGATGGACCTGCAAAAGGTTGTCCAACAGCTTCGGTAGGAGCTGTAGCAAGTGCTGGTGCTGGTGCCGTCGCTGACGTTGCAGCTGGTGAAGGTGATGGTACCAGTGTCGACGGCGGAGCTGGAGCGGGCGACGGAACCGGTGTAACACTAGCAGGTCGTAATTCCTGAAAGCCTAAAGGAAGTTGGAAATTCGTGACCGGAGGTGCAGTCTCCGGAATAGTAAACAGAGGAGCAGGTGTCGTCTCCTCTTCAACAGGTTTCTTCTTTTTGTATTTCTTCTTCGCTGGATGTTCGGGAGGTATAGGAGCACCATCCTGAGTGCTTCCATCGATCAATGGAGCATCCGGAACATCTATACCATCAGCTTTCCGTTTGGTGTTCTTCTTTTTAGGCAAATCTTGAGACTGGTCTGAAGGGGTGGCCACGGTTTCACCCAATTCGCCAGTTGACGCGTCGAGAGCGGCTTTCGATTTCTTGCTCTGTTTCTTTGGTTTCTGGGAGGCGGACGCCTCGTCTGACGGAGGGATGGTTGTTTGATCAGGTAATGTTGAAGATCCAGGAATGAACGGTTGTGGTAGCGTCATTTGACTTGCGTCGTTTGACGAAACGCCTAAACCCTGAACCTGAGGATGTGTGTCGACAGAAGGACCCAAATTAGTCGCTAGATCAACATCCATTCGTGGATCCACCACAGCAGGAATAACTGTGGAGACCCAAGGTGTATGCACAGGATCGATATCGACGTGAGATCCAGAAGCTTCGACCTTTGTTAATTGAACCGCGTCAATCTCCATATCATCGTCAACATTCAAAGTTCCAGGTCTAGGACTAGCAACTCTCCCACCCTCACTTCCATCTCCTTTAGCCTGTCTCCTAGCTTCCTTAGCAGCCTTCCCTTTGTATCCCTTAGCATTCCCCAAAGCCGGACTATGAGTCGGATAACGCCAATACCATTTCGGTGAATGACCGGCAGCCAACATGGCAGCCGTAACACGAGGTGGTGCACCGACACCGTTATATTCAGCTGGAGCAGCCACGATTTTGTTATGCGATTTGACGTAAATCAAAATAGGTGGGATTTCAGGTATGTTATAGATCGAACCGATAATCTTACGATTTCTCGTACCGTCCTCGTTAACCACATAGATATATTTACGTGGTCGACCACGAGACTGAACTTCGTTTGGATAAAGGAATTCTTTGTTGTTTTGTTTCTTTTTCGGTCTGATCAAAACCTCCTCTTCTGGTTCTGAAGCTGATACAAGAGCTGAATCCGATGGTGATCTTGCTCTAGCCTTTTTGGTTGTAGCGGTCTTTTTCGGTTTTTTGGGTTTAGCACCCTTTTTCACAGCTTCAACTTCTTCAGCATCTTTGTCAATGACGTCCATGACGTTATCGAATTGATCTCTGGTTTCATAGAAACTACAATGAGCGAGATTCGAGAAATGACCAGCTGCGATTGATTCGAAATTTCCGTCAACAGGTAGACCCTCTTTGATCAATCTTGACCGATAAGCGGCTTCACCGAAAGTTCTCAATCGACGTTCCCTAGCGTACTTCTCCATAACGGTGCAAGTAGCCAGATTACGTAGATGAGGTAGTTGATATGCTTCAGTGTGACCGACATGGTATTCGATAGCTCGTTTATACATTCCCGCAAGGGCGTCACGAATATCCTGACATCAGCGAGAATCGACTGAGATCACTTACGGTGATTGTCATTCCAACCTCTCCTGATTTTATGACAGTTTGAGTCATTTGGTGTTCCATGCTGACGGTAGATGGAACGCCTTCCAGAGGATTATAAGATCCTTCGATATCCTCAAATTCAATTTCTTCTTGATCGTCATCTTCCATCGTTAGATCGATCTTTTCAGGTGGACGATAGTCGGGATTGAACTTTGTCAATCTTAAACATTTGATTCTGTCCTCCCCAACGTGAACTTCTTCGACAAGATCGTCGTTCATCAAGGCATGGATATGACGAACTAACGCCCGATTATGACGCATACCATGAGGACCACGCCATCCCTAAAGTCAGTCATAACAAATATGAAAACTCACTAGAAGAGGTAACAAGTTTCTAGCACGGAGTAAATGATTGTTCAAAGAAACGTGGTCGAGTAATCTCAAAAGCCTTTCCTTAACAATATGTCCAGCCATAATATCGGTATCACTCAATTGTTCGAAATCCATTCCAAAAGTTTCAACCGTTTCTTCATGGGACGTACTGGTCGAATCTGGAATTTGTCTCTGAGCATTGATAGCTTTATATTGGGCGTTCTGTTCGAGGAAACGGTGAAACACTAAGAGATTCGTTATGGAACCATGGAGGACTGCAGGTATTTTTTGACTGATCGTTAGATTTTAAGTAACCAAACGAAGACCTACCATAGCCCCATTCCAACAAGAACTTTCATGAAGTAATGCATACTTCCTTGACTGGTACCGACCATTGGTCCAAGCTCAATTGAAGTTAAACCCTTTTCCCTAGACCGAGCTGTAAGTTGTAAAATGTGAAAGACGATAGGTGAGAGTTTAGTGATCTACATCAATCAGTAAATGACGCCTGGACCAGAAGAAACCCCATCAACTAACCTTGGTATAAGATCCAGTCAACCGATAATAAATTTCATCATCAACAGCCCTAATCCGTACCCTCGAACCCCAAGTTTCCCATAAAGAAGCCAGATCCTCTTTCTCGGCACCTTCCACAACCCTAAACAAACCCAATTGACCATCAGAATCAACACCTTTCTCGTCACCTTTCCGTGGTCTTCTAGACAGAGCAGCCTTCTTCTTCTCCTCACGTCGAACCTCAATAGCTTCTTTATCAGTTAAATAGTCTTGTCCAGCAATGTGAAAAGCTAATTGACGACCTCTCATCCCTTCTTTATATAACCCAGTGATATCGAAATCATTTTGGATACCTTCTGGAATAACATAGTCGGGAGGGAGAGGTGCGGTTCCAGTGTTGAGAGTCCCGTTTGATGGGAGGGGATAAGTGGAGATTGTGATTTGGATCGAGGGGTGGGCGATGAGTGATGAATAGATATGTGAGAAATAGGCTGAATCGATGGTGCTATCCAAGGTTGAGAGGTATTGTTGGAGTACAGCTGGATCAGTTCCTATGAAATAGTTGTTAGCTTTTGTTGTTGGTGAACCACCTCCACATTCAGTGCTGTATAGCAAATAGAGGGATACTGCCCCGCACGGACTCGAACGCATGTCGATAAATGCGTTTGTAGTGATTGATTTGACTTACCTAGAACACCATCTATAGCTACGTACTCGACACAGGCTTCGAGTACTTCGTGAATTCTCATAGTGATTGAATGTGATGTATCATTTGAAGTGATAAAAGTGGATTGAATTGTCAAAGTGAGAAGTGATGGGATTGATGGGAAAGTGAAACAATAACAACAATAACAAATCTCGTTCAATTTCGGAGTAAGCGGCGTTTAATCTTTTTGAGTCGTGTGGCGTGCGTTTGGATGGTACTTGTAATTTGTATTCGCTTATCAGACATTCCGATGTAATCCATGATCTCGTCTGTCATGCGTAGTGTATCTCACATCACGATTCACGTAGTGAAATGCTCCAGCTGCTCGTGAAAACCCTTTCTCACGGATTTTGTCGTGGTCAAAATAAGTTCGAGTAATGAGTGGAACGATATGACCAACCGTTTAGGTGTGCCACAACTTGTACTGGTTCCCCTATGCTCACATTTGACTTGAATGACTCTAATGAGTGAGGATAGTGGTATGAGCATGTAAAGGAATAGTACTAGGAGTTGAGCAGTGCAGCATGTAGCACCAGAGAGATGTACTTGTACGAAAGAACGTCAACCAAAACCACATTTTACTTCCGTTGGAATCGACTTCCAAGTTAAAAGTTGAATTCTAACAAATTCAATAAATCCACAAGCACCAACCTATCAACCCGAATCAAAAATGAATCCAATACAAAAACGAATCTCATCCATAGTCTCACGAAACTCTTTGAAGAACTATCGATATATCACAACCACGAAACCCTTCTTGAAATCGATACCAACGACCGAGAAAGAGGTAGAATCAGCCAAAGCCCGAGCATGGTATTTAGATGCAAAACCTCAACCAGAACCAAATGCAGCACCCACTCAGCCGCGATTCACAACGTTCGATCCCAACCGAACCACCTCTGCCCCAACCCCAACCAATCTCCAAGATCTACCCCCCAACACCCCCGAACCCCTACTCAAGCTTCACAACTACTTGATCACACTAACCGACCTCCTCGATCCCAACACCATAAAATTCTTCCAAACCTCCTCAGCAGTCCGTGACTCAATCTCCGTCGGTGAGGATCTACCGAAAAGACTCGGACAAGGAAGACGAGGTCGACGATCGCATTCCGTTTCCGAGGATATCGAATTTGATGAAGAACATGTCATAGGGGCTAGATGGGATTGGATTGTCGTGCTTGAAGTTAAGGGTAGAGGGAAGGGGGTGATAGGAAGGACTGAAAAAGTTATTCGACAATGGGTATGATCTTTCTTTTTTTTTCGTTCGGTGTGATTGCTAATTGGAGATGGTAGTTACATGAACATCCTGTTGACGGATCTGAAGTGTCTGGGAACAGGTTTCCGAAGCATCCTTCTCCGCCTGCGGATACTGATTGGTCTTTGATTGATGTTGGTAGGGGGTCTGGGGTTTGTATTAATCTCTTGACTGTTGAGGGGAGTGAGAGGTGGAGATTGGAGGATGTCTGGGGGAAGAGATGAGTTAGGGCTGATAGGCAGCGGTAGTGCAATGACAACGGCAACTGCTTTGGATGATGTCTCTCAAGCTCTAGCGGAGGGGTGTTGTCGTTCATCGCAAATGAAACGCTGTTGGGAGATAGCCTCTCAAACAGGTATACGTACGAGTACAGTACTGTCAGTAACTTCAACTGGCACGCTCAGACACCCCAGTCCGTGCTCGAAACAGGAATCTCAACTCGACAACGTACCCGTAACTGTAATCGTATCTGATATAATTTCATTCATGCAATGAAACGTAACTTTTCGAGTGAAGTCTAAGAAAGTTTTCCAATTCCAATCACTTTTCCTGTATAAAGTTAGACTTTAATTCTTATCCTAACCAACACCAATCTACTCCTTCAAACCATAACCAACAAGGTGCCTTCTACCCAAAATCTCTCCAATCTTGAAAATACCATAAGCTTCAACAGCCTAAGTCGTCGTCGTCAATAATTCATCCACGAGTATCATCTATACAAATTTCCTAGACTCACGGCAACACCCAAACCAGCCCATGCACCAGTTTTCAAAGCGTCCATCCAGAAGGTGGGATTAGATGCTCTAGCCCAAATTGCTGAATAAGCGTGAGTCCAATCAGCTACGTTAAGTGGTGGAGATAATCTTTCAGCTTGATAGACCTGTCTAGCGATTGATGCTGCTACTTTAGCGTTGTAGACGATTGGTTCGCGGTAACCTTTGATGGTAGAAATTATTATCATCATTCGAATATAACAGGAAGGAACCACCTACCACCGAGAGCGTTACCGACTCTTTCACCGACTGGTCCAGCAACCCTCTTGACAGTTGCGGCACCTTGTTGATAAGCCTTGTTGGCTGTTGCAACTGCGTTTTGGACTTGTGGATTGTTCAACGGAGAAGAAGAAGATGATGATGAGGAAGTTGAATTGAATCTTCTACCTGCTAATCTAGCTGTGCGTGTGATTTGAGTACGCATTTTGGGTGTGGTGGTGGTGGTGAGGATTGAAGATGTAGATGTATGGTTGAGGTAGAGGTAGACGTAGAAAGTCGGAGTAGGGCTAGGTGGACGGTGTTATTCGGCGTTATGTAGTATATCAGGGAAGTGAATTCAATGTGGCAATACCCATTTCGGTGGTCCCGTTCCACGCCACGCCACGCTTCACAATCGTAGTCAACGTAGGGGGTAGGGTTCCAGCAACGCTGAATTCTTCTACACAATTCTAAATTCAACCAAAAGTTATTTCTTCATCTTCATCTTCTACCTCAACACCCCCTTCAACATCCACAACTCCAAACATGTCAGGTCTATTAGGTAACCCAGCAGTCTCAAACTTGGTCCTCTCCTTAACGGCTATGCAAGTCGCCAAGAAGATTCCACAAGATACACCAGAAGCCGTCATGTATCTCAGAATCGCTTATGTGACTGCTCAACTTTTATCTTTCGCCATCTACTTCTACGTTACTTTGAGAGTGAGTCGGAGGTATTAGTCTGGCTATTTCCTTTTCCCTTCGTCGTTTAGCTTTCGTTGTAGAAGCTTAGATGTCGGTGGCTGACTCCACTCGTGTGACTAGATTAAGAAGAAGAACGATTTAACTGTCCTCAAATACGTTCAACCTGCTGGTCCAATGGTGAGTCTGAGTTCTATATTCCTCTTACCATTATCTTTTTGAGCTAACCATATACCCTAGTCCCAAGATAAGACCTCAGAGTTGGTCACAACCACAGTCAAAGATTACGATCTCGCCGAAACCGGTAAAGCCATGAAGAACTTGTTCGTTGTAAGTCAAATCCCCCTTCTCCAAATCACCTCCAAAAACTAACATTACCTCCAGGGTATCGCCTTCATGGTCTTCCTCGTATGTCCCCTCCCATCTTCCACTCCACCCACCCAAAAACTAATCATAGCCAAAAACCAATAGCACGGATACATGAAATACACTCAACCACTTTTCATCCAAGGACTCATGACTCTCAAATCAACTCTTGAAAGTAACACCACTAAATTATATATTTGGGGTTCAAAACCTGAAGGAGCTTTGTCACGTCCCTTCAAAGCTGCCGGTGGTATGATGGACGCTTTAAGTGGTGGTGGTGCTGAACCCCAAACTGACGCTGCTAGTATCAAAGCTGCTGAGAAGGCTGGTGGTAAATCAGAGTAAATTGTTCGGTGGGATGAACGACCAAAGTGCGTTGTGTGCAGAGACGATGATGATGGTGGTGGATGGATGGATGGATGGTGATAGATGTGAAAAAGATACACTTAGTTCAGTTTGACTTTAAAATACACAAAGTAAATCCTTTCTAGTCGTATGAATTAAATGCAAAATAAATCGAAAAACCGAAAAGAAAGACTACCTATCAACTATCAAAACCCTCAATCCTAAGGACCCTGTAAAGCCTGTTGCAAAGCAGAACTATTCTTTCTTCCTACCGTAGCCAATGCTCCTGGACCCAATCCAACAGCACCACCAGTCCCACCTTTACTTTCCTTCCCACTCAGAAGAGTTTCGTAACTAGTCGCAGCTGACATATTTGAACTCGTCGATAAACCTCTAGGTCTAGATGACGAGAAGTACGGTGTACTGGTTCCACTGGTTGGTGGAGAGTAATTACCGTTGTTCGAGGCTGAATAACTTCTACCGAGTATCGGTGGGAGGTTGGAGGTTGGTGATCGAAGTGGGGAGGTTGGGTCTGATTGGGGGTTCGGTGAATGTCTTTGACCTTGAGATGCTTCTTTTAACAAGAATTCGACGAATAGATTACCGAATGACTAAAAGGATGGAATCAGTGAAAATGTCTTCGCGAAGTCGATGAATCGTACCTCGTTGATAACAGCTTCCTCCTCCGCACTACGTTCAGGACCAGTTCCAGTCTTCTCACTCCCCCGTCTACCTTTCCCTTTAACAGCACCCTTGACACCACCAACACGCTGTAACCCAGCCCTCTCACGTTCCCTATCGTCCCACTGCAGAATCGTCGATAACAGAGACAGCATCTCGAATCTCTTCGGATCAGCTCGTGGTGTCAACAAGAACGATAGAAGGATGTTGGTGACCAATCGACGATCTACGTTGTTGTCCGATGAATTCTTTCGTAGTCGTCGTAAAGCTTCCGTTAGATGTTCGTTATTGACCACAGCTAGAGAGTCGAGGTTTGTTCAGTTGAGGTTCCATTGCAGAGGACACAGGGGACACTCACCGTCATGTCGTAATTTCCCAATGATCTGATTCTTCTCCTTCAACTCTTTCTCTAATCCACTTGATTTCGTGGCGTCATTCGTCAATTCACTTAAACGTGTTTCAGCATTCGCAGTTCGTAGTTTATATTCTGATAAAGAGGTAGCAGCGAGTTTAAGTTGTGATTCAAGTTCTGAAGTTGCTTGACGTAATTCTGAATCTTTAGCTAAGCGGATTGATTGAAAGATCAGTGGCAATCTCCAAAGTAATGAAATCATGAAAGAGGATTCATCAACTCACCAGCCTGGAATTCACCTAGAACATCTTGTAAATTCCTAGCTCTCTGTCTCTCAATTTCCAAATCATCTTTACCCCTCTCCCAATCCCTTCTCCCATCTCTCTCCCGTCTCTCCAAACCCCTCATCTCCTCTTCAACCATCTCCCGTCGTTCCCTCTCCCTCATAGCCTCAGTCTCCCATTCTTCACGTTCACTTCTTAACCTCTCCATCTCACCCCTGAGTTCCCTCATCTCCCTCGTTAGACTTAACACGTCAGAAGAAGATGAATCAGATTGTGAACGTAGTTGACTCAGTTGGGTTTGAAGTTGATGTGATTCTTGATTAGAAGACTTGAGTTCATTTTCAAGAGTGGTTGTTTGATTTTGAAGATTTTCGAGATCAGTCGTTAAGCTGTTAATCGTTGTTTCGCGTCTATCGAGTTCTTCCTATATGATTGATCACCATATTAGTGTCAACTTTCAACATCACACATCACATGGATGGATAGATCAAACGAAGAAACCTACCGCGTCCTCACGCAGTTTCTCTCCTAAACTTTGTCGCATAGCCGTCAATTTACCTAACAAACTACGATACTGATTTCCAAGCGTATCCTTCTCCTGACGAACGATAGCGAGTTCTTGTTCCAATTCAAATATCCTTCCATCACCTGGATGATCCATTGATGTTCTAGGTGTAATCATTTCTGGTTGTGGTGGTGGTGGTGATTGAACTACCTCCACGGAAGACGGTTCTGCATCATTCTCTTGATCGGTTTCTATGGGTGGTGGTGATAGGGGTGTTGGCTCTACACCGTTAGGTATGTCTTCTGAGGATGACATGATTAGTTCATGTGCTTTTTGTAAGTTGAATAGATGAGGAATGGATGTTAATTCGCGTTCGAGATGGGATGTCTACAATCTAGTTTTAAGTTCGCGTGGCTATTGCTATTGCTATGTTTTCGGTGAGGTCACGAAAGCACTTTCTCTTACTTCCTATCATCCTCAAATCAAATTTTACAAGCTAACCAGCACAACTCAATCTCGAGGATCGTTCATGATATCTCACTATCACTCTAATACATCATGACCATCTTCAGAGGTTGTTCAGCTCTCGTGATAAGATGTTTCAAACGAGTTGAACATTTCGCAGATTGGTTGACTGGAGCTGCTGGGCCCGTCTTTGTATTTCTTTGTTGGACCTTGATAGGTGGTGGTGGGATAGTATTCTGTAAGTCGTCCTCCCCATCTCATCGTGTATCACAAATTCACACTAAGATTGGAATATCAGTTGACGTGATCGCGAGAGATTTAACGACATTATCAACAATCTTATTATCACCGATCTTAATTCTAACACCGTTAAATCTATACGGTCAATACTACCTGGTAACAAAAGTACCACCAGGCTATCCATCACCTAGAGCACTTCAACTTTCCGCCAAACCAATATCACTAGAGAAAGAAATGAAATGGTTGATACCCAATAAATCGAGTTTCTGGAATGCCGATCGTTGGGGATTAGGTAAAACAGGAAATTCTCGAAGGGTCTTGACCAGCGAACCTGTTGGTGTTAACAGTTCTTTACTTGGGCTACAAGGACAGGGTGTGACGGATGGGAAAAGAATTAGACGTTGTAGGAAATGTGATGGTCCTAAACCTGAGGTTGGTGATGTTTTAAAATGAAACTCGGTTCTGATTCGATGGATTTTAGAGATCACATCATTGTTCGGTTTGTAAACGTTGTGTTTTGCTTATGGATCATCATTGTCCTTGTGAGTGCTTTTCTTTTCTCTTCTCAGAATTGACTGACGGACAACAGGGATTAACGGATGTGTAAGCTACACCTCGAATTCTACGTTCTAATGAAATAGGTAGGATTGCATAACCAAAGACACTTCATTTTATTCATGTAAGCTGCGATCTGGTTGGTGTTCAGGATTCAGCTTACACTTCCCAGGGCATATCTATCGATAGCGTGCTGGACAGTTGTAGCATTAGGATATTCGAAATTTTGGGATTCGTTGGATTATAGGGCAAATGTAGGACTTCTGATCGAGCAAAACTGACGATAGTGGCCGTCGTTCACACCTAGAGTCCTATTTACATTGATATACGTTTTGAGCGCTGCTATCGGTATGTGACTCCCCCATAAACCTGACTGACATTTAAGGCGTCGCCGTACCCGTTCTCATGTCTTGGCATCTGCTGATGGTTTCGAACGGAGAAACTTCAATTGAGAGTCATGATAATTCTTATCTTGATACCAAAGCAAAATCTGAGGGCTTGGTGAGTTATATGATAAATACTTATTTGTACTGATAATCGTGTCAGATTTATTTGAATCCATTTGATCTGGGTCGTAGAAGGAATCTAGAGTTATTTTTCAATGTTGGTTCAGGCGGGTAGTAAGTTATTCATTCTATCAATACAAATTAAATGACTAATAATCATGTGCAGCTCCATGATAACGCTTTTATTACCATTATCAATACCACCATCGTCGAACGGTTGGTCCTACCCTAGGAGATCACTGCCACCAGAACCTCATCTGAAACCCCCACTAAACATCCATTCACCCGAATTAGCAGATGGAATAGTCATACCCGAAGCTGAGAACGGGGCTGAGAATGGACACAGCAGCTGGAATAACGGGGCTAGTCGTTATGTAATGGGTGATGATGAAGGTGGATTAACTGATGATGAGGAAGGTGGTGGTGGTTGGATGGATGACTAGCGGGCGACGGGATCAAATTTTCTAATTTATTTATGATCTTTTATGAATTTTATGAATTTCAAAATTTGTCAATACAGTTAAATAACCATAAATACATATAATCATCTTATACATTCACAGCATAGGTGTTGAGAAGGAAGGAATAAACGAAATCAAACGGACAGATATATAACGACCAATAATTTTCATAATCGCTGGGAGGGAATCGGTCTTAGATCCAATATTCCATCATGAACGGTCAATCGTCCAAACGAGCTATGAAGACCAGGTAAGTCAGCTAGGGCAAGAGCATTTATGAGCTGTCACTGATACATTTCTCAGTTTTCGAGCTTCTCCTTCATCGATTCGTCCAATATATACAGGCGGACCCGTTTTATTGACCAGAGATGGGGAATGGTTGATCACAACCATGGGTGAAGAAGTTTTGATTACCGAGGTGAAATCTGGGTTAGGGGTAGCTCGTATTCGAGGAGTAGGTCGTCTACTGAGTTTTATGGATGATATGAAACTAAACATTCGATAGGATACAACGGCCATCACCTCTCTAGCACTATCTTATCATACTTCACCACCAACTCTGATAACTTCACACATGTCCCAAACGATTCGATATTACCCTCTTCCATCATCACTACCGATTTCCACACCACCTCTCCTAACTTACACCAGAGTCTTATCCAAAGCTCATTCATCTCCAATCTTGATATCAGAAATCTCGCCAGATAACACACTTCTAGCCACAGGGTCTTCGGATGGTGTAGTGAAAGTATGGGATTTAGCTGGTGGATTCGTGACACATTTGTATCGAGGTCATGGAGGTCCTGTATCAGCTTTAAAATTCAATTTCCCATCTTCAAACGAAGTCAAAGAACTTATCACTGGCTCGACGGATACTAGAGTTAGGATATATGATCTTAAAGATAAATCGGTTTCTGGGGGTAATGCGAAACCAAAATCTGTTTTGGAAGGTCATGTTAGTTTAGTTAGGGGTTTGGACGTTAGTGAAGATGGAAAATGGTTGATATCAGGTGGTAGAGATAAGGTTGTTTTGGTTTGGGATCTACTGGGGGATGGCGGTAAAAAGGGGAGGAAGGATCCTAAATTGATCACGACAATTATGGCTTTGGAACAAGTCGAAGCGGTTGGTTTGTTACCTTTCGGACAAGAGGTTATGGGTCTAGGATCGAATCGATTGTTATGTTATACCGGTGGTGACAAGGGTCAAGTGAGAGTTTGGGATGTTCTAAAAGGATCTGAAATCACTGCTTTGCACGGTGTCGAAGGTGTTGATGAAGCTGAGGTAGATGAGGATGAGCAACGAGGGATTATTTCGGTTATGTGAGTGAATCCATATCGCTCTTAACTAATTTTATTCAGAAAAGACAAAGTTACCGGCTCCCTGGTATCTGTTCATGCAGACCAGAATCTCATCTTCCACTCTCTAGAAACTGGTTTAGCGACACGACAAATCATAGGTTTTAACGACGAAATCATTGACGCAACACTACTGACTGATCCTTCCTCATCCAACCAAACCACTTTGGCACTGGCCACCAACTCCGCTCTCATTCGTATATACTCCACAGAAACTCTCAACGCCAAACTACTATCCGGACACAAAGATATGGTCTTATGTTTAGATAAATCCATAGATGGAAGGTTGCTCGCCAGTGGTAGTAAAGATAAAAGTGCAAGAATATGGTCACCAATTGAAGCTGAGGATGGAGAGGTTCATTACAGGTGTATAGCAGTTTGTGAAGGTCACGCAGAATCTATAGGGGCTTTAGCGTTTTCGAGAAAATCTGGGCAATTCTTATTCACAGCCAGTCAAGACAAAACAGTGAAAATGTGGGATCTGACGAGTCTCCCTCCCTCCAACGATTCAACAACAACAATAAAATCCAAATCAATGACGACCTTGAAAATCGCTGAAAAGGATATCAATTCGTTGGATCTCGCACCAAACGATAAATTCCTTGCGTCCGGATCACAGGATAAACTGGTCAAGATATTTTCGGTTGATTTTTCGACTTCTGAACATGCTGGTGGGAGTGGATCTTTGAAATTGGTTGGGACATGTAGAGGTCATCGACGTGGTGTGTGGTCGGTCAAGTTCAGTAGGAATGATAGGATTGTGGCTTCGGGAGCTGCTGATAAGACTGTTAAACTTTGGAGTTTGGATGATTATACTTGTCTCAAGGTTAGTAGTGATCTGGTGGATACGGCTTGTGCTGACTATTCGTTAGACTTTCGAGGGACATACTAACTCTGTTCTACGGGTCGATTTCCTTTCTCATGGAATGCAGTTGGTGACGTCTGCCTCTGATGGTTTGGTGAAATTGTGGAATATCAAGGATGAAGAGTGTATCAAGACTTTGGATAATCATGAAGATAAGGTAAGTTGGATATTGGCTTTAAGTAGGGATTGAGATCTGACTTTCACTAGATTTGGGCGTTGACTGTTTCCAACGATGAGAAAACGATAGTTTCTGCTGGTGCAGATTCGATAGCGACATTCTGGGAAGATTCAACTGAGGTCGAACAAGCTGAAAAGAATGAAAGTATTGTTAAAGCCGTTCAAAGGTGAGTCTAACACAAACTAACAAAACTGAAACTTGAAAAGTGAGCAAGATTTCTTGAATTACTTGAATTTAAAAGATTATCGAAAAGCGATATTGCTGGCTTTGGCGATGTCCCAACCCGGTCGACTTCTATCGTTATTCACCACTGTATACGAATCTCACACAGAAGGGACATATACAGGCTCCAAAGAAGTTGATCAAGTTATCAAAACCCTACCCGGGATTGATCTTGTCAGACTACTGAAACATGTCAGAGATTGGAACGCCCGTGCCAAAACCTCAGTAATCGCTCAAACAATACTTCACGCCATATTACGATTCCGTTCTTCGGAAGATATAATGAAAGCTTTTGATAGTGTTGCTAAAATACCTACACCGGATGATTTGGAGGAGGACGGTGATGAAGAAGAAAAAGATGAAAGTGAAAAACCTAAAAAGAAACGCCATCAGGCAACGGCTATAACGTTACCTGAGTTGTTGGATGGTTTGTTACCTTATTCAGAAAGACATTTTGGGAGGGTGGATAAATTGGTTCAGGAGAGTTATATGTTGGATTACGCTCTTGGTGAGATGGATGGTGGGATTTTTGGTGGTGAGGTGATGGATCTTGATTAGGTACAGGACTCGTACATGTGGGTGGATAATTCGGTGTTGCGTTGTTTTTCATTCGTTCTCCTCATTTTCATTATAGCATGCATTGTTCTTGTTTTGGAGATCATGCAGTACGTTATATCTCAGGTGTCGAGTTGACTTGGTAACATTTACCGTAGTGTCTTGACAAACGTCAAGTCTGGTGTTATCTTATTGTGAAGCAGAAATGATCCCTCTCAACAATTGAGGATACAAAACTCTGATACCGATTGAACGGTCTCGAGACATCTCCGCACGAATCTCGACGAAATCATCACTGGGTAAACATTGAAAACCTCAAATTGACAGGCGACAGAAGATGACTTGTACAAGTACTCGTCATCGATAAATCCAATTCCACCAGCTTGATCGATACCATGACAATCCGACATGCAGACGTCACAAGCGAATGAAATGGTTTGATTCGGTGGCAGTGACCGGTTAAGGTGGCATACCATCACCAGGTTTCCAATTATTTGGAATATCTCATCAAGACAGAGTCTCCAGGGCAATGTCTTCAACACAATTACAGTATTGATATTTATTCCCTGATCATATATCCATCGGCAGATTTGGTGATTGTGACTTCATTGGAGAATAATGAGAATATCGTGGCCATCTTGAGTTTGAAATGTGAGAATTATTGTCAACGTCGTTCCTTCCAATACATTCCAAATGCAAGCGGATGTGAAAATAAAGTGGTTTGCCATCTTGAAAGGATCTGAATGTGGGTTTTACGTATCCTTCCTCAACATGAATCTCATCATAACGACTAGACCACACAGTGAGCGAATCTCTAGAATGAAGGTAATGTGTCGCTCAGAGACTAGCCTTGATGACAGAAGCTGCAAGCCTATAGGATTCAAAATAAGATAAGTCGATGAATTTGTTAGTGATGCCAGAATTTACAGTTCCCAAATTTCATTTCATTTCTCAACTCAGATTACATAGAAATCGAACTGGTCCTCAAACATCATGATTCATTCAAAAATTTTAACAACTACATAAACTGTTTCTCGTAACTCGATGGACCACCTCTTTCCTCTTTCCCTCTTTCTCTCTTTACATCTCTACCTTTTAACATTTATTGCAATCAAATTGGTAGATTGCAATAGGAACCTCGTTCTCCGCGGTAAGGAAGACATTATCTCTCTCAAGAGTCTTCGAGGATGTCTTATACAATAAAACTTGACTTAACCGACATAAGGATCCACCTGCAAGATCGTTGAGTTGTTTTTTCTCCTGGTCGGTGAGCTGAAAGTTGTCTTGGGTGATAGTGGATCTCTGATCAGATTTGATTAGATAACTGGTACACTTGAGTTGGTCTCTAAATGATACCCTGACTTTGGGGAAGTCGGGATGAGGATGGTCCCAGGAAAGTTTTGACCACTCTTCTGATTCCCATTCTTGAGATTCTACTGGGAAGATCGTGCGGTTTTTTTTCGTATCACATAGACTGAGTGTTGACTTTAAAGTACTGACTGTATTGAGCCCAGAAATGATGCCGTTGATTTGGATTGACATCGGCGCCTCATGGATGATATTGATCTTCGATTCGTCTGCTGATTTACAGATTGTAACCTCGTTTGAGTATATCGGGGACATTTTTTCTTTAGTTCGATTTTGTTCGGTGTCAAAAGATGATGTTAGAGAAGAAGAACGAAAATGGAGACTGATGGCTTCTGATACTTCAGATGAGGGTTGGAATTGTGAAAATTGCTTTCGAAGACCTTGAAAGGAGATGGATGGTGTGGCTGCTTTCTCACTGATTCGGAGCTTATCCAGGATGACATCAACCCACATACAAGTGGAGTAAGAAGGCAAGAAACTGAATTCTTTGTTTAGAAGCTTCTTCTATTTCCTTGAGCAGATTAAAAAACCCTAGCGAAAAGGACAAATATTCACTTGCCCCTTCTTTATGACCTTTGATTACAAGAAAGATGAAGGATGGAGAGACCTGGATTTTGGACTTCTTTTACCGGACTCCTACAGTAAATCCCAATGAAGACCTAGGAAGAAGATTGAAAAACAATCTATACCTGAACAAGACTCTATCAATTTATGTTTCACTCAGTTGGAAATAAACGTCAGTGATGATCCCAGAGCACTAGACCGTAACTGATCATGGGATAGGACGCCAAAGAAGTCTGTTATATGAAAATACTGCTCTATACTGTGCAAATAGTATGCACTTAAGGAGCAATCACCTACGCAGCACGTCGACTGGTCGATGAACGCGGACTACTATCGCTCCTGTTAGATCATTCCCCGACTCAGATACTGTACTTCAAGTGAAAGCTGTTCTACTTGTAAACTCAGCCGGCTGGCGAGGAAGTAATTCTTAGATAAATCATGTGTGCCACGACTCCAATATACAGTACAGTATACCGCCCCATGCATCATTTATTTTCGCATAATACTAGTTTT
This sequence comes from Phaeotremella fagi, assembly GCA_001599715.1. NCBI lineage: Eukaryota > Fungi > Basidiomycota > Tremellomycetes > Tremellales > Phaeotremellaceae > Phaeotremella > Phaeotremella fagi. The sequence continues at coordinate 391,124 of BCHU01000014.1, forward strand.
ATCCACCAGATTTCCCGCCACACATCATTCACCAGCCCAACGTCCACCGGAACTTCCCTCTCCATTTCCCCCATAATAATCGTTCCGATCGTAGTAAGAACGATCTCGAGGATCATCTTCCCAAGTGTCCTCTTCATTTACGAATGTGTTTCCGTAATCCCCTCCATCATCGTACTCGCTTGAACCTCCGCTTCTTCGGCTTGTTCGACTTCTAGGATAATGATCATCAACCTGAATATGTGTTGTGATCTCAACCCCATCGTGTGTCGCATATGTGGGATCGCCAAGGATACCAGCTCTATAGTCGCCTTCAAACCCTAAAGCCCTTGTGTCTCCGGTGGACCGATTACCTGAAGCATTCGTAGAGGATCCAGATCCTAAGGATAACTTTTCCAACCTATCCGTTATTCCACCGGCTGCTGCTGCTTTGATGTTTTTCATCTTCTTCTGGACTATCTCGAATGTACTGGAAGTGATTTCTCGAGAATTCGGATCGAGGATTTCGACTTTGGTGAATTTTTTACTATAGTTGTAGTAAACGCTGATGCCTGTACCATCCAGAGTGATGGTGGTAATTGAAGTACCACATTTACGCGGACAACCTAGATCCATGATACTTGTATCGGTTGCGAATGTTCGGAGATACTCCGCAATGGGTTTCTTGATTTTTTCGGCACCCTTTCCGACATCCAAAGTAACATCTTCGAATGGAGAGGTACCCATCGTGTGTGACTTGTCGCACTTCATGGTTGCAGTCAAGCGTGACAGATCAATTTTTAAGGAACGGACCCTTTTTGATTCTCCTTTGCAACGTACGCCGTCCTGACAGTTGATTTAGCAAGGTTTTCTCAGGCTCAGTAGGAAGCAGAAAATAAAATGCAAAGAGTGGACTTACGCAGATTTCTTTCCTGATGGCAACTTGAGCAAATTCGTCTGCGGTCAAGTCAAGATGGCTGTTGTCGAGATACACCGTCACGACATCTTGGGCGGGGTCTATGACTGATTTCGGAAAAGGCATGCCTTCTTGTTGATAGAATTTATATTCCTCGCTATTTAATTTTGTATGATAGCAGTCGTAGGTGATGGTGAGAGCCGGTCGTACATTTCTTTGGGATCCGGATGAGGTCGAATGGCTTTTTGGAGTGTGTGCTTTACCTTTACCTTTGTCTCTGTGGCCGTGGCGAGACCTTATTTGGTGACTGCTCATTGTTGGAAATTTCTGAGTTTGGAGAAACAACAATCTTAGCAAATCCAATATATACGTCAACTACAGGACCTTCTACTGGTTGGAAGAATAATGCTTAAACACCGACGCTCTTCTATCAGCTCAGATTGGCGGACCGAATTTCGGAAACCGGAAATACTGACAGCTCAGCCAAAAGAAGACCTAATCTCCTTAGATCAACTTACCAAGCCAAGTCCTTGCCATATGAATTGCACAGATGTCTTCGAACCACATTGAATGAGCGATATAATCCATTCAAATCGGACTCTACGGTGTTACCAACTGAAGATAAATACTGCATTAGAACAACATTTAGAAGTCTCGAGCGGTGATTTCTGGTACATTCGAAGACAAAATCGACTCGATATGTCTTCCAAATCGGAGCGACGAAGATGAAATTGATAAACGTGCGAGGCGGTGTACCAATATGTACAGTCGGATCTTATTTGAGAATGACAATTGGAAGACAGTATCGTCAACTCAGATAATAATCGAAGACAATGTCGAGTCAGTACGATCTCCGAAAGAAATAAGACCAAGCTCGGAGATTGTTTAGCTCATAACAGCGGGGGACGAGCTTCGAATTGTCTTTCTGGGTTATTCGATTCGACTCCGTTTCATAGCGCCGCTTCAATGATTTTAATCTAACCTCGGAGGCTTTTCAGTTTTTGTTAGGGTGACACTTGGGATCAAGAAATTCTATGAGATTCGTCGACCAGGGCGAGTATAGAGATCTTTGAAGCGACTTTTCCGAAAAGATGGGTCAACGAGTCAAGGTCAACTACTTACCCTCATCTTTGGTCTCGAAACTTGACGATAAGGGTTTTAAGATACCTCGGCGAGAGATTCTAGTCGCAGGTCGGGCATGGTTTAACGATCACCGCTATGCCACTCGCTGGATGGTATGCTAATTCGCCACTAAGATTTAAGATCTAAGAGGTAAGTAGTGACAACCCAACTCCCAAGGTCGCCGTAGTCGTATTCTATCTATCTCATTTGCTTATTCATCATCTACAAATAATCTCACAGATCAATTCGAGATTGGATAAGTAGGACAATCACATTGACACAGTGATCAATTCATTCACCATTCACACCTAGAACATACCTACTTCTGGTTTAATCCATCATGCCGCTTCACTTCCCACGCCAACATTCTCAAAAAAAGGATGAACCAGCTTACATCCCAACATCACCCACCAACAAACGAAACAGTCTCCCCGCAGTTTCAAGAAGTATAACCTCCTCATCCTCAGATTCAAGTTCTCAGCCAGCAAGTATCTTGATTCAACCAACAGCCCATCGAACCAGTACATCACGAACTTCAAGTTCAGATTTCACGAATTCATCTTCGTCAGGTTCCGCCTATGTCACCAAACGTATGGGAGAACTTTCGACGTTGAACAGGGTTGATAGTATCGCATCGAACAACTCTTCATTCGATGATAACGATGATAGAGATTCAATGTTGTCACCTTCAACACCTGGAACTTCAGTTTCGTCGTTTGGTAATCAGTGTCCGTTACCTGTTTCAACAGCTACCAATAAATTCCCATTCTTTGTCTTGACGCTATCATCAACTTCGACGTTATCTTTCATGGCTCTACCATTAGATTTAAGACCTGTAGTAATAGATGCTGTCAATAGAGCTTGGAGAAAGGGTATCAGTAAACTTAATCAAGTAGATTATCAGGCTGAATTGATGCAAAGACATAAGGATAAAGGATGTGAAGGTGGTGTATGGGAAGTCGTTTTGAAAGATAACTGCTGGATGCCAAAGAGTGAAGATAGGGTGTCGTAGGTTCTACTCTGAAATAGAACAAGAAGGAGTCTAACCTACGATTTTATAGTTCCAAAAGGATCTTGATCAACTTAATGACGGAATTTGCGAAAGAAGGATACACTCTAACATCATCATTCAGAACATCAGCCAAAGGTAAGTAAATTCCGTCGTTATGAGATACAATCAACTCTAACACTTGAACAGATTCAGGAAAGGACACAATGATATTCTCAGTCGGACCACCAGATCCAGTAAGTAACCCTACCTCAAACAAATTCTACAACTAATCCCCTTAACCCACAGGATCCAATATTCTTCGCAGTGGCTTTCTACTCCAGTGATAGAATCTGGATCATAGACGCCGAAGCCGATGTCGGAGAAGCACTTGAGGAAGGTATCAAGAATTCATGGATCGATGGAATAAGAGATGCGAGGGTTCGAGAGAGACATTGTCGAGAGATTCGATTACGTGGGAATCCATGTATGTCTCCCCCTTCTCTATTTGCATACGCAATACTGACAACAAGAAAAACAAGGGACCGCACATTCGACCTCATCACTCATTTCTGCCCGATGTATTCATTTGGTTATCATGAAATCTATCACTCATTGCTCGAGGGGTTACGATTTCGTCAACAGTGTTGATATGGCTGATAGTGAGGAGGGGGAGATGCCTGTTACCTTCTACAGGAAACGATGGGACGGTAGTCCGGGAAATAGCGTTTGGGGTCATGGATTGGCGTTCCCGACTACACTAGAGAAGAATTATGGTAAATAGGTTAAAGACGGTAATGAAGATGACTTGAATAGAATGACTATTAAATGGTAGAATTGTAATTTTCGGTGTTAGATAATGCAGTTCAATGACAGAATAAAAACATTCATCTGTGATTCTTTTGTAATATATATAAACTGAAAAGGAAAAAGGAAATCTTTTTACAACACCAAATAAATCAGAGAAAAGATTCAGAAAAACCTCGAAACTTTTGGGAAAGACGACACAAGGAGAGAAAATTAACAATCGTGAAAAGAGAAAAACATATTTTAGACAGCTGGAACTTCAGCTTTCTCCTCGACTTTTTCGTTAACCCATGCCGTCAATTTCTTCGCTGCTGATTCCTCCCAGTTAGCCTCCATCCGATCGAGTTCAGTTTCATCTGATGCGTTCCTGATACGATGGAAATAATCTTCCGTTTCTGAGAACGACCAGTGATCAATATGAAATCTAGCTGAAATGAAGAAAATTACTTACCTGGCGTGTAAAACATTCTATAACTTCCCATAGCGATCTTGATATCAACAGCTGATTTGACAACGAAATTTGATGGCGTAGTGTCGGCGGGCATATCAGCAAGATTCCTGTAAAGTTGTCAGCTTTCTGTATATGGTGTGTCGACAAAGGTAAGCTCACCTGTTAAGGAAAGGTTGTTCAACTCGGTGCGATAATCCCTCAGTTGGATGAGTCTGAAAAAACGTCAACAAAACTGTATTAAACCAATCGAATATCCCACTTACCAAAACATAGCTCTCGATATATTGTTTCCAATGCTGTTGAGCAGTTTCCGCATCATCTATGGTCAAATCCTCTCTTCCCATCAGTTGAACGGTGACAACTTCCTTTGTAGAGACCTTTAAAAGCATCAGTGATCTATTTCCAAGAGGCGTAAGAAATTCAGAAAAGCCTGACTCACATATTCAATCTTGTACAAATTCTCATCAGGACCCAAAACACCCTCAGCTTGCATCCTGTACGCAATCTGTTGTCTAGTGGTGGTAGTCTCCGTAGCTCTATCCCTTTGAAGTAAAGCAAGTAACTCTTGACTCTTGAGATCGCCTAATATCGTTTGAGTCTAGAAGGTTATCAGCAAAACTGTCTTAATCATCATAAATTTTATTTACCTGTTTGACAATAGCAGCGACTAAACGATCCAGTGTGAAAAGCATATACGCCTTTGTACCAAACATCAAACGAAGAGTTTCTTCAAATGTGGCTACATCAACTTCATTCTCGAATAACCTCTCCGCCATACTCAATAAATGAGTGTAATAATGAGCAGCAGGATTTTCACCGTTCTCAATACCGTAATACTGAGTTTCAGGTTCTGCCAAACCAAGTTTGACGGCAGTAGGGTTGATAGGATGTTTCTCTTTAGCGGCCAGATCGTTTGCGATGGATTTACAAATGGATAATCTTTCGTACATGATCTATTGAGTCTGTTAGTACCATCATCAGGAGAGGAGCCACGGAACCTACTTGAATAAGCCTTATCAAAACGTAGAAATGATTGTTAGCAAAGAAATTTGCTTTACGACTTGGTTTGACTTTGACCTCTTCTTCACCTTCAGATACAGGTCGTGATGGATCGGGGGTGTCGATTTGAACCCAAGTTTGTTCCGAGGCGTCAGCACCTGCTCTATCCTTTTCTACAGCTTCAGCAACGGCTTCAGGATCAGCTGGTGCTGGTAAAGGTGTCTCTCCTCTATCCTCAGTGGCCGGTGTACCTTCTGACGCTTCTTCTTCAAGTCCTGGCGTCATCGTCGTATCCCTTTTCTCCCTTTCACCAGCTTGTTTGAGTAATCTCTTTCTCAGCGAATCCCTTTCAATCTTTTTACCGCGTTTAGCAATTGAAGTCACCTCATCATCATCTGCCATACTGACATCCCCATCCGATTCATCAGAATCATCGGGTGAACCATGCTCAGCATCACCGAATTCAGCATCAAATTCTACTTTATCGAGTAAGAAGAACATTGGAATGAAATCTCGAAGTTGTCGTTCGATCCTGTCCTTGTCGCTAGGTGAAATGGAGTTGTTGATACGATCAAGATAACTGATGATGATTTTGACGACATCCTTGAGAACCTCAATGTCCTTGAAATCGAATTCGAACTGGAGACGTGGTCGAGGACCGGGTCTAAGCATCATTGCTCTGGCGTTATGTTGTTCACGTCGTTTAGCGTCTATCTCAGCGATCAAACTTTTAGCCGCGATAGTCTTCTTGTCGTTCGTTTTGAATTGAACACCCTGATGATCGAGAGCTTTGTAGAAGTTTTTAGCATCCTGTTCTCGCCATACTCGATTCCATTCTCTTTGGGCCTTTTTCCATTCTTCATCTTTGTTCTTTAGTCGTTCAAGAACAATGGGCAGAGCAGCAACGGGGTTATCATGAAGAGCCCGGATGATATCTAAACCAACTTCTTTACCATAGACTTTCTTGATAATCCTTTGATAAATCGATTTACTTTGACCACCAAGACCAGCTTTCAAGTTGAAGTGAGCTCGTTCTTCGGGGTCCATGGTTTGGATTTTATTGTTTAAAGGTTCCAACAGCGCGATGGTACGTAGATTAGCTTCGATGTGGTAATCATATTCGTGTCGTTCTTCTTCAGATTTATGCAGCGCCTCTTCATAGATATTCTTCCTATGCGCCATGAACGGTGCTGCATCTTCAGCGGCGAGTGTTGGATGAGAAACCCATTCGTCGTTGAGTACCTCCCAGCACATTGAATCACGTCCAGTGCAAGTTAAGTTGATTTCCTAAATATCAGTATCGGAATATTGTCAAAACTTACAGAACGAGGTAATTTCCTATAACTAGGTCCATAATTCTTAACCTTCGCACCACTGAGATCAGGTTTGACCCTTTCAAGCATGGGCGTGTTCTCGACGACCAGAGCATCTACCGAAATCATGCCTCCAAACCCATAACCGCCTTGAGCACTGATAGGGTTGGGCGGTACAAGTCCAACGTCATTTGCATTCACGACTTTCTTGAAGGTTACCCAGACATCACCAGAGTCTCCGATAAACAGAGCGGCACGTTCCAAGAGAACCTTGACGTCTATCATATCTTGAACATAAAGGTTGATCAATTTCAAGAACTCGTGATAAGTGACTTTGTCATCGATGAATTTTTTGACCTTGTCGAAGAAAGCCACTTCATCTGGTGAAGCTAAGGTTTGTGGTACCGATGGATTGATAGGTTCATCCTCGACGGATGGAGAATCAGCTTTTGTCTTGGATTTCTAGTAGACCAGTCAGTACGCGATGACCATAGCTGACTCACTCTTGAACTTTTAGCCGGCTCAGCACGACGTTTCTTTTGGGGCACCTCCTTCTCTTTCACCGCACCTCTCTTCTGAGTGGCAGTAGCAGCTGTGACAGCCGCTTTGTCAGTAACGGGTAGAAGTCCGTTTGCTCCAGCTGCAGCCATAAAGTTACCCAAACCTATTCCAGCGAAACCGCCAGACCCGTTTTCTGGTAAGAACTGTTTAAACTCATCAAGCAAGTCAGGAGCTTGCTTGAACAGCTGTGTAACTTGAGCGTAAACCTCGGCGATATCCCTCGTGTCTCTCTGATAGGTTTGTAGGATTTCCAAGAACTGTTTGTAAGTTTCTGGGTCGTTGTTGTACCTGTTTTTAATCTTGTTGACGAAGGAGATTGCGTGATTGAATTCCACTATAGGTGCTCTGTTCACAGCCTGCGCGATTTGAGCTGCGCTCATGTTGGAAGTATCATTTCTCAATCCACCGGATGCCAAAAATTGAGCAGCGGACGGCGTCGATGGACCGGATGGTGGAAGGGGTTGAGATGAATGGGCAGGGATGCTGATGTTACCAAGAGAAGGTGGTGCTTGGGAGGTAGTAGCTGGTGTGCGGGACGCTGTGGATGTGGTAGCGGCTGGAGTTGTAGCAGAGGCAGCTGTAGTAGAGGTGTTTGGTTTAGCAGGTTGAACGGTAGGAGTTTGAGTAGTTTCTGTTTTTGCTGCAGCATTAGCGAATCTCGAAGGACTTGCTCTTTCAGCTTCTTCTTTAGCGGCATTCTCTCTTTCTCTTTCTTTAACATCTAACGCTGCTGAAAATTGACCAGCGACTTGACTAATGGTTCCCATAGGTGTGGTGACGGTGATCAAACCTTGAGCATCACCTTCGGATGCGGAGCATTCGATACGATAACCAGGTGGTAAGAAAGTGTTGAAACCTTGAATGAGAGTTGGATGACCTCTGAAAAGTGTAGAAACACGATCGATAACTCCTGGGGTATCGATTCTGTAGCGATTAGAAACAGTCTGTAGATAGCCTAAACTCACATTTGACCTTTGAATTCCTTCATAACGTCTAGGAAACGGTTGTAGACATCGGGTTGATCAGAAAAACGGACCTGTGATAGTTGTGTTAGTTGAAGTGGTTTGGATGGATGGATGGATGGAAGCTGAGCAATCTGAAGGAGAAACACGGTGTACTCACCTTGACTTGGTCCAGATAACTGAGAGCATCTCGAACGTTCAATGGTCTGTAGGTGATGGGATTCATGTAGTCTCCAGTACGTCTTGGAGGAGATTTGGGCATTGATGGATGGGGTTACTTGGAGCTGGGGACGAGAAGGATGAGTCTATGAGAGATTCCGGGTGATGACTAGACGGGGGGTGATAGGATTTTAACTTGTAATGGGATGAAGATGATGAGCTGAGAATTGGTGTAGGGAGTTGAGGTGCTATTCCATATCCTTGTGTAGGATGTATGGATGGATGAGTGGATGTTATAGATGAAGTATATAAAATGAGTTGTAGATATAGCTGGAAGAGAAAAGATGAGTTTGTATGGTGAATGAATGCTGAGCAGATTGGGTGGAGAGTTCAACACATGGAAAACATTAACACCGTGAGAAACTAAAACACGTGATCTTGTTTCTCCGCCGGAACCAGCCGGAATAGAATGCGCTTAGCTTGTTTTCGGCTTTACACGGGAGAATACAATGTGGCACTCTATGCATGCAAGTACTTTATTACAAACTTGGTGGCTCTGCTTGTGGTGTGATACGAACCCCATGTCGACGATGACCAGACGACTTGAAGTCAACAATAGCACTGTGGGTCATTATTCGGTTATCCCATAGGACCACTGTATTAGGTTTCCATCTGATTCGAGTTTGGAAATCGCCACCTCGAGCAACGTGCTGCAGTGGATAGATTAGTTCTACCGCTAGCAACATGAATCAATGATACTCACGTCGTAAAGGAATTTTAATAGGGTATCTAAGAGATGAATATAGATCAGTATATAAATTCACAAGGGGTTATACACCAATTTGACTTACCACTCTCGTCTTTTTTCAAACCTACAATCCGAGTGGTGAACTGTTCATTAATGTATAAAGCCTTTTCGCCAGTTACAGGATGGCGTCTGATCAGAGGATGGACATTCTCGACAGGCTCTCTGCGAAGCACACCACCCCTGTTACCAGCTTTCGAATAAGCAGCTTGAACCATTCCTGAATGGACCTGGATTTGGATCAGGTTTGCATAACAAATTGCACTTACGGCAGATAAACCTTCAAGGAAAGCTTGCATCGGTAATGATAATCTCTTAAACGCTTCTCTCATGCTGCAGAAACTGGGTCAGTTTATAAACTTATTGAGCTCGTCAGAACTCACTCTGCATAAAGTGTATCTCCACCACTTTCAGCTAATTACCATTCTCCATTAGATACACTTCGAGATGGAACATAGTAAAGACCCACGAGAATCAAGTAAAAACAAAGTAGTCAATCCAGGAGGTTGCTTTTCGTAAGAAACATCAGAATGCCAAGACAATGTGTTCATTCTATCGTCCTGTTCATAGTTGAATGTACCCGTTTTGTCACGGTAGACCAAGTGGAACTAATTGAAGTTAGGTCGGCTACATACAAATAAGAGTTGGGGGTTGACGTACTTCTGGGTATCCCTCTGGATGTGCTGAAGTAGGATGAACATGTAATCGACCGAAGTGCTAAAGATAAAATCCAATATCAGTTCGAAAGTTCAAAAGTAGAACCGCGTAATAACATACTCTACCCCAATCCTTCAACCATTCCTAAACGACACCAATCAGTACATAATTTAATACAACTTTCAAAGACGTCAACTCACTCCACTCTGTTCACCAAAACTCTGACCTCTAAAAACCACAACTCCACGTTGAGCAACTTCCAGCGCGACCTGATCCCTCCCACCCTCATCCAACAAGTGCAACTGTACACCCTCCACCTCACTCCCAAACCCGGGTGTTAACTCCGTATAACCCACCGAAGGATCCTCGAATATCCCTCTAGGATTATCAAGTTTCAACGCACGATGTCCGGGGTCAATATGCTCGAATAAAGTCAATGGTGGTCCTAATTCCTTCGATGGATTTTTCTCGGGTAGGAAATGGGCGTAAGGGTATTCGTCATCTCTTTTAGGTGGGTTTGGTGGTGAAGACGCTCTGAGGGTTAGGGTTGGTTGTGCTGTTGATGTTGTTGCTGTTGTCGTTGTTTGGGACATATTTGATTGTTTCCGGATGATTGGTGATTGTGTTAAGTGAATATTATATATGGTAGTCTCTGATACCTCATCATTACCTCATGGTACATAATATGGCGTGATAAATGGGTCAAATGGTCAACCTCCACCTTGAATTTGCAGACGATACACTGTAATAACCGGTCGTTACCGACCGACCAAATTTCTCTGCTTGTGGCGATTCTGAATGTGGTGGTGAAGATGATGATCTCAAGACTGTAAATGTGAGCTCTACATCGTTGGAGGAGAATATCCGTGTATTGTAAGGGACTACAAAACGCTTTTCCGTGTCACGGATGACATTATCACAGCGCCTTCTTCGATCGACATTGCATCTTACGACGTGAAAATTTCATTCTCCGTTCATGCACCAGAATATTCTGCGTCGTACATATAATGACTTTTCAGCCTGCTTCAAGAGTCAATATTCATTTTTATCAAATTCTTACAATCAATAATAATCATGTCAACATCCCGACCCCCAACCTCTTCCCGATCCCAGGACGAAAATCGAGAAATCATCTCCCAATTGTTCCAGAGGACCTTCCCTGACGCCAACGGAATATTCGTCCTCACATCATTCTCCGATGGGGTCCGTATCAACTCCGTAAGAAGCGGAACAGAATCAATGGTAGAGATCAACACGAGTCTTCATCAAATGGCGAGAAGTCATCTTCGAGAATCGAACACGCTATTCAAGTTATTCGATCTAGACGATTTCGTCTCTAGTAATCCCAGTTGGTATTCGGTGATCAAGAATGATGAACTCATCATCGCTTTCAAAGACCTGACCAGTGCTAGTTTGGAGCTTGTGAATCCACTTTCTACGCAGGGGTTCAGAGTTTTATCTCGAACCAATGATGGTGGGTACAGTTGGGTGAATTTGGATGAAATAGTCGATCCATTTGCTTTGGCTGATAATCAAAGTGGACATGAGAACGAAGACTCTTCTATCAGTCTATCACCTCAAGATTCATCTGCATCACCTGTACTCAAAGTCCCAGATGAAGAACGTCAAACCGACCAAAACCTTAGTCCAAGTCCTCCAGTTCAAGAACAAGAGGTCGAAGCCAATAGACCTCCTACTTCTCGTTCCCTTTCAACCAAAAGCCGCGTTATCAAATATCTTGGTCCGGTAGCTGAATTGTTTCGAAATCAAGATAGGAGTGGAGGGGGGTTGTAGATCAATTAGATGATTGTATTTTCGTTCATGAGAATTATATTTGTGTTACTAATCGAGTTATGAGAATTTGAAATTTGACTGTGCTGCATGACTTTGATCTCAGTAAAGAGCCTTTCCCATTCCATATGATGAAACGTCAACGTCTCACAGAATCCCACGTACGTTTCCGAAAATTTCACCACCGACCTCTTCCTTTAGTAAACGAAACAAATTCAAACTTTTAAAAACCGAAATGATCATCAAATCAAAATTGACAGTTAAATTAAAGGAGACCATCAAATGACAAATCATAATTTACCTTGAAATGAAAAATTACGAAACATATATCTCCTTCCATTCTTTGGCTGTCGATCAAGATAATCAAATTCAACCCCCAATCAACATTAACTCTCAGATATTTGTACAAATATACAAATATACAGTACAAACATGGAAATCAAGTCAAAATACTCATCAGACCTGTAAATACGAAATCAAAACATATCAATGTCCTCATACGACCGTCCAGTCACAAATCTTTTCAGAGGGGGTTTCCCAAACGCCCAAGGAATATTCATCGTAACGTCGTGCTCCGACCGAGCGAACGTCAACTCAATACTAGGCGATGGAGCAGGAGCAGCAATAGTAGGTATACGAAGCCGTCTTGATACAATGACAAGGAGTCATTTTCGAGAGTCACGTTTCCCCCTTACTGCGTCAACTCTTGATAGTTTCATCTCAGAACAAGGAGATTTGCGTGGAGCGATCTATAATGAGGAGGTGATATTTGCTTTTAGAGACTTATCGACATGGAGGGCACAAGATGTTGATCCGGCTGATCTGCATGGATTTAGAGTGTTGACTACAGTAAACACTGGATATGCGTGGGTGAGTTTGGAGGAGATCTTAAATCCTTATGGTTTTGTCAATGAAGGTCAATATCAAGTCAATGAAGGTGAATATCAAGTCAATGAAGGTGAATATCACGTCGATGAAGGTGAATATCAAAACGATAATTCTTCCCTTAGTGATCAAGGTCAACCTTCTTCTTCATATCGGCCACCAGTAGTGCATCAAGAAGTACAACCCGCCTCTGTCAATCAAAGTTCAGATCATCAACATCGTCACCATCATCATCACCACCGCTCTGAGGACCCACGTCTTACACACCACCGTGCACGTAACTCCGACCGTGAACGTAACTCCGACCGTGAGCGTGAACGTGAGCGTGAGCTTGAGCGTGATCGTGACCGCCACCGAGACTCGAGACGACCACGCCGCCCATCATCTCCAAGTCGTCATCGTCATCACCATCGAAGTCGTCGCTGAAAGAGGGAGCTGTGTGGTGAAAATCAGATGGTACGGTGAAATCCATTCGAAGATGAGGATTAGTGGGTGGGGCGTGGGGGTGGGGTTTGGATATTGAGAGCTAGTAGGGGTTACAGTATTACGAGAGTTTCCATGAATATTTTGACTTTCTCACATTGAAGGCTGTAAAGTTATATGCATTAGGAGCTGAAACTAATTGCTATTGTGGATACACTCTCCATCATAGTTGCACCTAAATCCCAAAGCAATTACTGAAGTCACGATCGTGACCGTTACAGTATTACACGCAATATCACACATCACGGTAACCGCTGGATGCATCTATGAGGTGACTTCAACCTGAACAAGCAGTTGAAGTGTTTCATACCTTTTGCTCGAGGTGTCAATACATAGCACAATATATGTAGCCGTCACACTTAGCCCTTTCTCGCTTGTCGGAGCAAGCAGTTTTCGTAGAGAAATCTCATCGACCACCCGCTCTCTCCTGTTTGTGGCAATTTAAGGAATGCCATTTCTCAAAGACAGGTCTATGGGGTTATGGCTACTTCGATCGCGATATTAATTCTTAGCTGCCACAGAGCATAAGAGATCAATATAGAGTGAGTGGTAGAATGAGATGTTGACAAAACGAAATAGAACAGGGAAAGTGAACATAGAATTAGATTCACTATTTCCAACATCGAATTTTCGATCATACATAGAAGTAATTTTGTTTTGTGGCAGTGGCAATACGCCAACATGTACTGCACATAATGATACTGAAAAGTAAGTGGAGTAGCTGTGAAATGAAAATTTTAGAAAGGCAGTTATAAAAGTAAGGAACCTAGGTCCAAGCAATTGACGGTCGATCAAGGTCAAACCCAGTGGTGCTGGTGTCGTTGCGTCAACACAGTCATACCGACCTAAACTTATGCATTTGGATTTAGAATCTTGCTTGGATTAATCATATAGTACACTGACTCAAAAGAAGGCGTGAGACTTCCATCTCTCATTCTATGAAACGAGGTTCTAATTATAGACATGACTCAAAATCTCCTGTCCTTCCCTTTGCCCAGAGGTATAATCGGACAGATTAAAAGAAACAAGCCATTTTCCAGAATATGAATCTAGTACTTCAAAAATCATCTAGCTCCGAAAGCTCCTTCCCTTCCATCAGAGTATCACGCGATAGATTCAAATAAAATAAAAGCATTTAACCAAATGTGAAGCCTTCCACTCTAGCTTGTTAAATTAAAATATTTGAAACTCCATTTTTGGAGTTGTTTTAATCTCAGACTGGTGTATAAATTTATGTACAATAGTAATAATACCGAAGACCAGTTCTTCCCTTTCCTATTCCCACACCAAAAAAAAACAAAAACAAAAAACACGATGGAACGGGACTGGAAAATAGTCGACGCACTCTTAAACGAATTTTTCCCAGCCGCCAGTTTGATAATCGCCTTTACATCTCGTTCGTATGGAGTCCTCTCCCAAGACATACGATTGCCGGATGATGAAACACAGCCTGTCGCAGACGCTCTTTCAGATACGATCCGATATATAAATCAAAATCGAGTATCAAATCCTTCGCGTCCACTCCATGTTCAACTTGAAATCTTAAATACAATCTCAACAAAATCGGCCTGGGTGAAAATGGTAAAAGATCGTAAAGTAGTCATTACGTATAAGGACTCATCAACTGCAGAGCTAGAACGGAGTTATCGGTATCCTACACAAGGGTTGTGGCTGTTAACCGAATCACAAGGTCACCTCATGTGGAGTACTATGGCGCAGGATTCCGAAATCGATGGTGGTGGAGCTTACGAACATCCTAACGATGATTCATCCGGTGAAGGAGAACCTTCTCGTCCCCGCCGCCGCCGCCATCGTCAGGATTATCTTGACCCTGGGGGACGTTCGAGTCGTCCAAATGAGTCTCCTTGGCTTCATGATTATTATCCCTGAAAGAGGGAATCATGTTTGGAAATCAGGTCCTATAGTGGTATGGTATATTTGAAGATGAGGGGGAGGGGTAGGATACAGTACTGAGGGATATGTATATAGGTTTTTGTAAGAAGGATCTGAATGAATATGTTGACGGTCTCACAACCAAACCTGTAATGATACATACTATAGGCAGCTACATTGCCTACATCCTCCATCTTTACCATCCACCTAAACCCCAAAGCAACTCATAGGCCTTGCTTTAATCGCTGAATGAACGAATTTCCACATAGAAGTCTCAACTGAGTCTCATGTTTGTGGCAGTTCAAGGAATGCCACTTCCTACAGTAGAAAACGGAGAGAGTCGCTAGTATTGGAAATCTTCCAAACCGCAAACCAAAAGGGGAAGAAATGAAGTTGTGGATTGTATGGATACATACTGTACCAAGTTCATAGTGTCAGATAATGTCGATCAATCATGAAGAGGTTAATTTGGTAAATGAAGTGGATCTTCGTATAGGTCATTGAGTCCTGATTTTTGTAGAGCGCATGCACACAAGGTTCAAATATTATAATCACATCCGTCTATGAACAGATATTAAATCTCAATCCGAATCTAAAGGAAGAAATAAATCATGCAAATAAAAACTCAAGATCACTATCCAAATCGTGGCCTAAAACACCAATCAGTCAAACACGACCCCAAAACTAAAGGCAACCTACCAAATCCCATCATCCTGAAACCCTCTAGCTATACCCCTCAACTCCTCAATTTCAACTTTCGGTTTGAGAGGTTTGAAACCTAGTAGTTTCTTCGCTTTACTTCCATCTAGACAGATTGCCATTTCTAATGGCAAACATTTTCAGCTATTGGAAAACTACATTGTAGAGTTGGGACGACAGACTTACTTCTGAAAGCGTGTACGTCCAGGAAAGGTGAGATTGGACTTGAATCGATTGGTGGATTTGAAGTTGTGAGCATTTTTGACCAGGCTTCGACGTGCTTTTATATGTGTTAGCTAGTGTATCGTATCTGAAGAAGCTAGCTAACCATTTCATTGACATCATCAACCATTTCGGCGAAATCAGTCTATGTAAAATCAATTAGTCAACATACAACATCCACCCACTCCATCACCTACCTTAGCAAACTGTTGAACCAAAGTAGCAACCGTCGAATTCAAAAATCCATATTTAATCCCCCAGACCTCAGCAACAGCTCTAGCCAATTTCTCCTGTGTAGAATCGTTATCATCAACAACGTTGAAAAGTGGGACACTGATCTTGACAGATTCTTTGATAACAGTATCAACCGATTTCCAAGATTCGTTCAAACTGTTTCTTTTCGATGTTGAAAACGCTGATGTTGATGGTGCAGGGAAAGTGAACGGGATATCAACACTGCTTTCTTTGATGATTTTGTCTCTTGGATTTTGGAGGAGATAGAGTGAGAGAAGGTAGAGTGCTTGTGAGATGTCTATCGTGTGGACTGTGTTGATACGTAAATCCGAACTGAAGTATATTTGATTATTAGTCGATTATGTTCTATCAAGAGGATGAAAATGACCCACTTATAAAGAAACTTCATCTCCTCCTTCAAAAACCAATAAACATGACCAGCAACCAATCTCGGAACGATCTCCCCTTCAAAACTCCCAGGTCCATACCAAGCTCCACACCTAATCACACCAAAATTCAACCCTTCAACAGCCCCTATCCCACGTAAAGTCTCATGCCACCATTTACCCCTTATTCCATCAGGTTTCAATTTGTCTTGATCGGTTTCACGGTATCCTGAGGACGAGGACGATTTCATCTCGTAGAATGGGAAGGTTAGTCTGATGTATGATTTTGGTTTTTGGTCTTTGGGGAGGGAGGCGGCTGATTTGGCTAGATTTAGGGCTTGTTGGTATGTGTTGGATATTTGGATCTAGGGAGGTCATAAGATTGGTTTACAATTTTTGAGTTGTTCTAACACTCACCAATTCGGGTTTATCAAATCCTATATCTCCAGATAAATCATAAACAACATCGAAACTCGTCCAACCCGTCTGAACCCCGTTCATTTCAGAAGGGGGTGTAAACAGCTCCACATGTTTTTCGATATTCCCCAGATTGACTTGTTTGTATTCTAACAAAGTTTGAGGGGAGTTGAGTAGAGTGAGAAATGGTTTATCGATGTATCTAGTGTTATGTTTAGGATCAGCGTTGGCAATTAAGAATGTACTTTCAGAGGTGTAGATTCTTACGTTGTTGGAGGGTTGACGGAGAATTTATCAGCTGTGGGGTGGGTAGGTTAACATGGCGAGATATCCAACTATCACCTACCTAATCGAACGAACTAACAGTGATCATCAGCACACAACATTATTGAGCGATATTCAATCCAACCTACCGAAGCTAACTTGACCTCCCCTTCGAGAAGGTATTTCGAAAGTGTCCTAGCGACAGTAGTCGTCCCCCCTAAAGTAGGACTTAGAATTCAGATCTCAAGGACAAGAGACTGACTTGCCTAAGATTAAAACCACTAACGGAGAGGATGGTTTTGTAGACATTTGAAAGCTACGAATGGAATGTGTTTGACGATGACACTCAAACGTGGGGACCAAGATGATACGGTATGAAGATAACGATTCGTCGTGTGGATATACTTGAGATGGTGTATATTCTTATCTGATATACGTCGATTATATTATAATAAAAATGAAAAGTAAAAGTAAAACAACAAGATAGTTGCTATGGTCGTTAGTTGGTTCTTTTTTCAACGCTTGGATCTATTCCTACTTCATCTTGGACCACCTCCACATTAGGACCATTCAACGTAAACTCAAAGTCTCCTGTCTAGATTATTCAACAATATCATCAATCTGCTCCGTTAATCAACTCATCAGATGCGTTCTTCCTTCTCAATTCGATGGACCACGAAACGTATGTGCTCTGTAATGCAACAAATCCCTCAGCGCTATAGAACCCCTTCAGTCATTCTGCGTTCTGGAGAAACACAAGCCCGCAACTTCATTCCCATCCTCCTATCCATTTTAAATTTCTATTGCATTGTTTCCTATTACACTACAATAACAAATTTCTTTTTTCGTATGTGTTATGATCCGACATCTCCTCAGAACTCCAGTTTGACCAGTTTAGTGGTGACCGTTCTTGTGGTGTTTGAGATGCACTATTGGAGCGGAAGTTGAAATTGGGTTTGTTGATAAACGAGAGAGTAGTTGGTGAATAATCAAGCAAGTGAATTTTATCCAATCCAATAGGAAAGACAAAGTAGGTAGAGTTGAAGATCCAAATGAATCGATTTGAAATAGACAAGAAAGAGAGAAAGAAAACATTTCGTCAATATTCATCCATCTATACTAAAGGGGGCTATACGCACTGTTGTAATCGATTGTGTATCCTACACCGAAAAGGATGAAGATAGTAGCGAGGATTGGTGCACTAAATTGGTATAAGTAGAGAACTTAATGTGGTCCCCAATAACCCATCCAAAATCTTCAACATCTTCAATAAACCCAATCGATTCAAACTACCCCATAACCCTTCACATCCATCTTCGATACAACTTCAAAACAACCAATGACTGAAATGCCCCACTTACCCGCTAGCATTCTTTCCTTCGAAATAACGACCTCTCAAACCACCAGGTTGTTCAGAAGCTGGTTTAGGACCTTTAGGTAATTTCGAGTAGAAATCGATAACTTGGGCTGTACGAGCTGAAGTAGTTCCAGAAGACTATGGGTGTAGATAGTGCCGTATTGTTTTAGATATTGTATGTACGAAGTTGTTTTGATGATGAAGAGAGGATAAGCAGTTTAGTCAGTATTTGTTAACACCTTGTAGGTTATTTTTGAATTAGGACAAGATACGCACGACAGCACCTGGAGTAGCGATTTTTGGTGGGATGAGACCAGTGAGTGAACGTCTGACTGCTGAGGAGAACATTGTGGGGGAGTAGGTGGGTGGGTGAGTTGTGAGGAGTGAGAGAATAAAAAGAGGAAGAGAAGGAGAATATGTTAACGTAGATACAACGGGCGGAGAGGGAGCAACACCACTCAAATGTATAACACCGTTAATTCCCGACATGTGGCATTGTACTCTCTCAACGGACGGAATCAAATCTCCCCATGATTGGATGATAGCGTGCCTGAAAGAATGCTATGATTTTTTGATTTGATTTCACTGTGGTTTTGATTTTGACCGAAGCTTCATTTTCTCTTTTCTTTTTAGATCTTCTCATTCATCTTATTACTCACCCTCACACCACCACAATGTCACCTTCTGATTTCACAGGAAAGAGAGAATCTGGTACAGCCAGAATTCTAGGTTCAGGTGCTTCAGGTGAGTTTGGTTAACGATTTCAACAAATCTCATATCTAACCCAAACTTCTATTTCAGGTGTCGCCGAGCTACTAGTCTTTCATCCAGTAGTAAGTCCCCTCCCAACCCAACAAACCAAACGACAACTAACGCAACACAGGACACAGTAGCCAAAAGATTAATGTCCAACAAAACCAAAATAACCCCATCTCAACTCAACACCATCATCTTCAGATCAGCAGCCCAAGCTACCATCCCTCAAAAATTCATCTCGTTGTTCCCAGGATTGGGATACGCCGCTGGTTACAAAATCGCTCAAAGAGTTTATAAATTCGGTGGCCAACCTTGGTTCAGAGATCTAATCGATAAAAACGCTGGTGACAGTTTCAGGGATTCTTTCGGTAAGAAATGGGGTGGGATGATGATGCATGCTACCGCTGGAAGGTGAGTTATTACAGCGTAACAGAGAGTTGTGTAGTTGACGAATGAATCCAGTTTGACCGGTATCGGAGAAGTCGTTCTACTTCCTCTTGACGTTCTTAAAATCAAAATGCAAACTAATCCAGACGCCGTTCGTGGACGTGGGATCTTTAAGTTAATCTCTGATGAAGGTGTCGGTTCTTTGTACAGAGGTTGGGGTTGGACTATGGCACGTAACGCACCTGGAAGTTTTGCTGTATGTCGGGAATGGTTCTTATAAATTGATTTTTACTAATCTCTAGTAGCTCTTCGGTGGTTCAGCTTTGGCTAAGGAGTTCATCTTCGGTCTCTCCGACTATTCATCTGCTACATGGGGACAAAGTTAGTTTTTAAATCATCAACCGTAGGATTCTAACTAACACATTCCAGACTTCGTTGCATCGATAGCAGGAGCCGTTGCCTCAATCACAGTCGCCGCACCATTAGACGTCGTCAAGACACGTATCCAAAATGCCAACTTCAACTCCCAAGTTGGAGGTATGACAATCATCAGAGAAATGGTTAGAACCGAAGGAATGGGATCATTCTTCAAAGGATTAACGCCAAAGGTGGGTGGATGATGAGCTTGTTCAGGATAACCCACTAACCCATTTTCAGATCTTGGTCGTCGGTCCAAAACTCGTCTTCTCATACACTCTTGCTCAAAGTTTGATCCCCTTCTTTGGCAAATACGGTAAGTCTAGAATATTTCTGTTCAAGACTGAAACTAACCTATCCAAATTTCTAGTATAAACCCAAAATCATTGATCTAGATTTATAGATTAGACCTGGCCTTTCCTTCATTTGGAAAACAATATAATATACCATAACGAAACGAATGATACGCACTACTCGCTTGATTGATATTTTCGTGACTTCTCCTTGATGTTGATGTTTTCTCTTTAGGAATTAGAATTAGATTTTTTTTCGACTTTTTCCGGTTTTACCATTTTTATACTTACTGGTTTCTTTGTTTACTTTTACTTTATCTTTTTGTTCAGGTTTCAATTGATAGTACTATCTCCTAGCTCCTCTCATGCAACTTCAAGTGATCACAATGTGTGCATGTTATGTATATGTTTGTGATGCTTAGTAATAACCAGTAATCAAACTTCTCGTTGGTGGTAATCGTAAGATACCTTTCCACCGCCACCAAATGCGCGTTACCTCTTCGCTTGGACCTTAAACCCCAAAACTGCTCAGCAACTCTCGTACCATTTACTTTCAACTTTCAACAACAACCTATAAAACACATAAAACAAACAACAACATCTATATGCTAAGAAGCATCCTAACACAAAATAGAATTAATAGAACCATATCACCCATTCGTAAAATGGTAAGTTCCCCCCCCTCACTTCCCTTTTTCCGTGTCCTAACCCAAAACCCCAGTCAACCATGAACCCAGTCTACATCTTATCAGCTTCACGTACCCCCGTAGGCTCGAAAGACGGAACGCTCTCTACCCTAACGGCAACTCAATTGGGTACCGTCGCTGTCAAACATGCCCTTTCGAAATCAGGACTTTCAGCTGATAAAGTCGAAGAGATTTATATGGGTAACGTCGTTCAAGCTGGTGTTGGACAGAGTCCAGCTCGACAAGTCGGTATAGCTTCTGGGTACGTCTACATTACTTTGCTTTCGTCTTTGGTTAACACCGGGGTAGGATTCCTGAATCTGCCGATGCTACTACCATCAATAAAGTTTGTGCTTCAGGTATGAAATCTATCATGCTCGCTTCGCAGAGTATTCAATTGGGTCAACGTGGTGTCATGGTAGCAGGAGGTATGGAGAGTATGTCCCAAGCGCCGTAGGTCAACCTATATCCAATATTCATTAATCTCAACTAACGCCTACACCCCACAGTTTCCTCCTTCCCCGTCACCCCCCAGCATTCGGTCACATGGAAGCCAAAGATTCATTAGTAGTAGACGGTCTCTTCGACGTCTACAACAAATTCGCCATGGGTAACTGTGCCGAACACACCGCGTCCAAACACCAAATAACCCGAGAAGACCAAGACGACCATTGTCTCTCCTCCTACACCCGTTCCGAACAATCATGGGAGAAAGGTTTGTTCGACGATGAAATAGCTCCAGTCACAGTTAAAGGTCGTAAAGGTGACACCATCGTTGTCAAGGATGAAGATTACACGAAATTGTTGAAAGAGAAATTCAGAAGTATCAGACCTGTTTTCGTCAAGGAGAACGGGACTGTTACGGCTGCTAACGCTAGTAGTTTGAATGATGGAGCTAGTGCAGTCGTTTTAGCTGGTGGTGATATCGTTGAGAAAGAGGGTTTGAAACCTTTAGCAAAGATTTTAGGTAGGCCTTTTTCAACTTTCAAAAACTGATTTTGTTATACTGATTGACTTTTAGGTTACGCCGATGCCGCCTGTGCACCAATTGATTTCCCAACCGCCCCAACTCTAGCCGTTCCCCTCGCCCTCAAAGCAGCCGGCGTGACCAAAGAAGAAATCGCTTTATGGGAATTCAACGAAGCCTTCTCAGTCGTTGCATGTGCAGCTGAAAAAGTTCTCGGTCTAGATCGTTCCATCGTCAACGTCAAAGGTGGAGCTGTTGCTTTAGGTCATGTAAGTGTGATTTGGCTTAGAGGAATGACGATGGAACTGATGAATTTTTTTAGCCAATCGGTTCATCAGGTTGTAGAATCGTCGTTACTCTTGTTCATGCACTTAAAAAGGGTGAGAAAGGTTGTGCGGCAATTTGTAATGGTGGTGGAGCAGCTTCTGCTATCGTCATTGAAAGACTTTAGGCGGGAGGGTAGTGATTTCATATCAGTATAGGTTTTTATGCATTAGTAACATGACGGAAGCATTTTTTATGTTGGCTTAAAGGTGTTTTTGAAAAAAGTTAACAACCTATTTCTTATTTTCTTCGAATCAAACAAAATGCAAATCAGGATACCATTAAACCGTTCATTCAAATTCCAAAGAATACCCCCGACCCCATCCCCAGCCATACCAATTACACTATCGAAAACACCCAGGACATATGGCGAATACACGATCCAAAGAACTTCCAACGGTTCTTTACCAGTTTATTCGGAGGTTAGGAATGGAGGTGGATGGAAGACTGTGATTCGGAAAGTTGATGTGAGTTCGTGTTTTGGAATGGGTGGTTGTTGAAGGGGAGCTAACTGGATTGGAATGTAGGGTGATGTTCATGTAAGTTTTCTACTACTTTTCAAATATATCTTTCTTTTGGTATAAAGGATTATCCAAAGAATAATCTATCAATCAATTTCCATACTCTGGAATTCCAATAAAGAAAAAAAAAAATAGATTTCTGTCTCCATTACTTCGACCCAAACTAACACCCCGACCAGTCACTCGAATCCCAAATCCAATCCCACCTATCAGACCTATCTTTGAACCCATTAAAACCCGCTCCAAAGGTTAGTGTGAAACCTTCAAACAGACATTTGGTGATCAGCGGGAAATGGGTTGATGAGGTTAAAGAATATTTGGAAGCACGGGGATTTTGAGAGGGTTTTGGTTCTGTTGGGGTTATGTATTAATTGATGTATTGATTAACCTTTTTTTCATTGTTCGACTTGAGGTCGAATTTGTTGGGTAGACCGTTTACTTTCTTTGTCGAGAATCTTGACGATCTTGCGAACAATTTTTTCTTATGCCTAGTTCACTGTGAGAGAGACCTGCTACAGTGCAATAAAGTATAGAGTATGCATATGAATCTCCGTCTTTGAAAACCAAAGAATCCTAAAATCTAAATATACATCCAAAACGCCGTACTCATACAATCCCATCCATCCGATCAAACAGAAAAAAGACATTTACTTCGAACTAAGAATCAAAGACCGACAGTCTCCAAATTCGAATGGCTTTCCTCTTCTACTTCAGAATGGTCGTTCTTCGATAAACCCAAACCTTCCGATTCGACTTGACCCCCACCCCTAACGTCAGACGTCGACTTCGTCTCCGTCTCCTCCTGTTCGATTTTAGGACTGTCATCAGGAGTTTCAACTTGTGATTCCAATGTTGAAATCGTAGTTCCAGGAGTTGGTTCACTTGTTCGTCTTTCCTCATCGACCGTTGGTTCAGGTTCATGTTCACCTTCAACTTCAGCTTCATGCTCATGCTCATGATCATGTTCGAATTCCCTAGCAGCAGCCAATCTGTTCTTCTCCTCAATCTCCCTTTCCATCTCACTATCATCCATAGGTGAGGGTTCAAGCGATTGATCGTTTGGTGGTGGATTCGGTAACTCCTTATCCTCTTTCACTGAAGGTTGAACAGTCGATCTAGAGAAGAACGAAGATAATTTCCTTGAATTACTTGGTGCAGATGGTGAGAGAAGTGAATTCGAGGTCGAGGCGGGGATCGGATTCGTGTTGGAAGGTGTACCAGGAGCGACTGATTTTGTCCATGACGATACGAAACTGGCTAAAGGTGTTGAAGTCGTTGGTGGAAGATTTAGATTTTCGATGGGTAATTCACCGTTGGAAGACATGGGAGATTTAGTTTGTTGACTGATCGAACGGTTGTTCGTCGGTGGTGACATTGGGACCTGTGGTGTGGAAGACGGTTCGACGTTGGTTGAATTTGCAGGACTAGATTGTCCCTTCCATAAACGTAAACCACCCCAACTGGTTTTGGTCGCAACCGGTTTCTCCTCTTCTTCAGGTTCACGATCAGTAGGTAAAGGAGGTAACCTGATCCCTTTCAACAATTCCTTCGTCGCCAAATCATCTTCACCAATTTCATCACCATCGTTTCCACCGTTACCAGAAGCAATGAATTCTCTGAGGGCTTTTAAACAGATTTCAGAAGCTTGACGAGCTTCTTCAGATTCAGATAATTTAATTTTAACTTTCTCCAATTCGATTTTCAGATTGGAAGCCTCTTCAGCAGCAGCTGCGCCAGCTGCCACGACGTCGATTTCGGAATGATGATGAGAATGAGCAGTTGATGAACCAGATTGTCGTCTCTGTTGACGAGTAACAGCTAGATCCTCGAAGAATGAATTACCACTGTAACCGGATGTCGTTGTTGACTGTAAACTTGGACTGGTAGCCCCAGGAGAAGTTGCTAGACCACCACCTAATCTTAATTCACGTAGTCCACCTGATGTTGATGATTGCGGTTCGGGGATGTTACGTGCTTGAAGCATAGATTGTCTTTTAGCTGCTCTGAGTTCAGCCAAGGATTCCGTTGTTGTCACACCATCATCTAAAGCTGATCCAGATCCAGATCCAACACCAGCAGCACCTGGGGGCATAGCACTGATCCTACGTCTATCTTGTTCCTGTTTCTGTAACTGCATCACACCACGTCGAGCAGCTTCAACCTGACTTCTCAACAATTCAACATTCTCTTCCGCGACTTCACGTCTCTTAGTCTCCTCTTTCAACTGAAGTTCAACAGCTTCCTTGGCAGCCGAAGCGAAAGCGAATCTATCTTTGAGAACGACGTATTCTTCTTCGATCTGGGTTAACGCTTGAAGTCGAGTTGTTTGACTTGTGATTAACGTTTGGGAAGTTGCTAGTGAAGCTTTGAGTGAAGTGATTAACGTGTCTACATCAGGTTCTTCGTTGGGATCAGGTTGAGAAGTGGTCGCTGTGGGAGTGGGGACGTCTTCATCCTCTGAATCTGATTTCTCGAATTTACGATTGACGTTACGGTTGGGTCGAGTTATTTTTGGTGGGGAAAGATTGGAGGGCGGGAGTAGTGATTTCTCACTGATTGAGAACGGCATGAGTGAGGTGGTGGATTTCTGGAGGGGATTAGTTTCGATAAAAGTCTCTTGAATAGCTTGACTTACCAATCAATGAAAAGGGGGCTTTAGTTTGTTGGATGTCAGAAAAGTTGTTTATGTTGACAACGAAATTTGATCAATTCTGTTGCAGATGAAACGAACGCGTTGGGGGTGGCGATCTACGTGATAATGTTGGAAATGATTTATGGAGATGATGGTAGAAACGAAAGATGTAGATGTAGATGTAGACGCAGAGAATTATCTTATCTAAATTCTCTGTATCTTACTGAATTGGAAGCGATAGAATACAACACAATACAATTAACCTTTGAGAATACCATACAATAACTGAATTCAACTTTTCCTTGTGCGGGAGTGGAGTGGCGCGTGCCTATCAGCAACCATGAATTAGGACTACTTCTACCAATCCAATTCTTGTGATGTGCTACTTGTAAATACAATGCATGACTTCATAATGTCTTCAACTATCCAACCCATTCCCAGATACGAGAAAAAAGTATTTCGTTTCAAGTTTCTTGAACCTCTCCCAAACCTCCACCTCATCGTCTGCTAGGTGAATTTGATCTCTCACGTCGACGAGGTGCGTTTCCACCCTTCTTAGCTCCAGCCGGTGCTTTGGCGAATGCAAAGTCTCTATCCTTGGGTTTCAGTATATCAACTTCAAATGCGAAGAGAACGGAACCCAACTTACGTGTTGATCTCTTTCTCCAAAAATGTCGTCCCCGTCGTACCAGCGATAGCAGCCTCCGCTTCACTCTTTGAAGCGTATTCGATTAATGCGTATCCCTAGAAGTAATGTCATTGTTAGTTTGGTGTGAAGAGATATGGAGGGGATATGACTCACCATGACATAACCACTCCGTCTGTTTAACGCCATTGAAAGATTTCTGACTTCCCCAAATTCAGCGAATAAATCTTGTAAATCCTCTTCTGTCGTTTCTTCGTTTAATCCTGTGACTATGATGATCCATCCTTCGACGGCTGTGGTGTGTGTAATACATAGCAAGAATGTACGAAGATTATTGAAGATCATTGGATGGTTTTAATTAAAGGGAATAGGATAGATCGTTGATCAGCTTGCTTCCTTGGAACAAACCCATGGGGGAGTTTTATGAGGCTGACTTACATCTAGCTGCCCAGTTTGCATCGCCGTTCTTCCCATTCGTGGACATATCAATATCGGCCATTATGATTGATTGAAATAAAGGTGATTAGAGGGTTGCAGAAAATGGATGTTGATTTTAGTTGATGTACTGGAAATTTCGTGAGATTTTTTCGATATAACTTTTCTCAATCGATGCCGCTATTATTCAGTCCTTCTAGTCGATGGTCGCGAAAAGATTGGATGGGTTTCTGATATACTTTTGTAAGAGTTGAATACGAAGAAGTAGAATAATCCAACCAGTAAAGATTATGTTATGGTATCGGCATTTCACACTTTGAATGGAATGTGGCACTTATTCAACTGACACTGAAATTCATAGTGTTACAAGTAC
The DNA here is from genome assembly GCA_001599715.1 of Phaeotremella fagi. Lineage (NCBI taxonomy): Eukaryota > Fungi > Basidiomycota > Tremellomycetes > Tremellales > Phaeotremellaceae > Phaeotremella > Phaeotremella fagi. Next base: position 417,908 of record BCHU01000014.1, read on the forward strand.
TAGAACTGATTCTCAACAACTACAAAGATAGTAGCGAACCACAAACAAAGGTTATCCTACAAAACCTTTTGACCCTCTTTCTCATCAACATCAGCAACCTCGAGTTCGTGACTCTCGTAAACCCCAGATTCTCGAAGAGCACGCTTGGCGTCTTTAGTAACTTGTCTTTGAGCTTCGACGGCGAACGTCTCTTTCTCAGCTTGAGAGGCTGGTGTCGTGGTGTGTCAGTACGTCATCATCTGCGTACAAAGGGATGGACTCACCGAATGGAAGACCTTTCTCTTCGATGAGTTTAACAGCCATACCAGCAGCTAAACCTGCGATGATCTATTCTCTTCGAGTTAGTATAGATGGCAATGGAGATATAAGATGCCACTCACCTCTTTAGCCTTTGAATGAGCGGGTTTCTCTCCCTTGCTGATTTCGTGGTTTTCGAAAGCTTTAACAGCTTCGTAAGCGGCGGCTGCACCGACTGCTTCGTGGGTGAAGTGAGCTTTCTTCTCGACAGGAGTTGAAGCGTCGATAGCGAGGAACTCGTCGCGTTGAGCGGAGATTGGGGAGGAGGTAGGTGAGGTTGAGTGGAGGTTGTGAAGTTTAGCTTTGATTTCTGTGGTGAAGTGTTTGTTAGTTACAATACCTTAGTGTGGTTGTAATAGAGTTGTAGCTTACTGTCAACGAATGAAGCCATTGTTAGATTATCTAGTTTGATTTATTTGGTTGTTAAGTGAAAGTGAATGTGGGATAAAGAAACGAGTATGCTCCAACAACTTGGTTACTTATACATCTACTGCACCACCTGCCTCGTGTTTAGCACTCCTTTTTACTCCGTCATACGTCGTCATTCTACGTCGTCACAACACCATCAAAGTGAGATCAATGCATACACCACTGCTTTGATTGGATTGACGTCAGATCCGTGTACTCGAGAAGATGAAACACTGAAGGTCATTGGTGTGGCGGTGGCAGTGGCGGTGGCAGTGGTATTCTGTTCTTGTCTGGTAATCATTCTCATAACTGTATGCATCACTCTATATCTAATTCGAATCCAATCTATCATCTAAAACGTGTAAATGGAGATAACACACTTCCACTCGTCACCCTTATCCCTGTAAAACGTTGATTTCTCTACGTTCCTTCGAAAAAACCTCTTTACCCTCATCTGAAGATCCTGAACGTTGTCCATCACTTCCCTCGGTCTCATCAACAACCACAGTCTTCTTGAAATCTCTCGTAGCAGTTTGGTTACCAAATAGGATGTCCAATTCTGAAAAGGATTTACCACCAGTCTCAGGTAACCTAAAGTAACCCCAAGTAACACATAATAGCCCCGTTGCCGCCCAAAAGAGCCCGGACTTCGCTTGCCAATTCCAAGCGGTAGCTGAAACCATGTAGTTGTTGATTGTAGAGACGATGATTCCGTTGACTACGTAGACGAATCTACCGAATACGATCGATTGGGATCTAAGTCTTGAAGCTGGGACTTCTCCAGCGATGGTGTAACAGATTGGACCTAATGAGAGATGGAACGTGAAATTGATCAAGATCATGAGAGCCCCGATCGTGTAGGAGATCGTTGAGGTGGATTTTGAGAAACCTAGAGCTCCGATTGGGATGTTGACCGCGATACTACAGAGTGTACCGAAAAGATAAATTGGACGTCTACCGAAGTAACCTAGGAGAACCCAAGAACTGTGGACATGTTTTAGCGGAGATCACAAAGTAACACTGTAAATTACTTACCAAATGACACCAATGATACCGAAGGCTTGTAGGACCAAATTGAGACTGAAAGCTGTATCAGTAGATAAACCAGCTTGTTCCAAGCTGAAAACATAAAGTTAGCTTGACAGTATCAACAGCGATCGAACAAAACGACTCACAAGACAATAGCAAGTGAATAGATTTGACTACCGTTCCAATTCTGAGTCATCCAAACACCACATTGAATCTCGGTTCTTCTCAAATTGGTACCTCTGAACATATCAAGGAAAGATCCGCGAGCCCGTTCAGCTCTATCGAGAGCATCGGTATGTTTCATGTATTCGATGTAACCGTCGATTTCACCTTCGGCGTATAGATCAGATCTGGAGATTCCCTTGATGACTTTTTTGGCATCTTGGTATCTTCCGTGACGGACTAGCCACCAAGGACCTGCGACAGATATTAGGTTTTGGATTTATTTGGAGAAATGTCTGTACTCACTTTCTGGTGCGAAAATCGTTGCGAGGGCGAGTGGGACTGGCCAGACCCAATAAGTTGCATATGGAAGACGCCATCCCCATTCACCAGAGATTTGAAGACAAGCCTTGAGAATGGCGACGGCTAGTAATTTACCAGCTCCCCATGATAAGGAAGCGTAAGCAGCCAGATAACCACGAAGAGAAAGGGGACAGATTTCTAAAAAAGGAAATGTCAATAATTTTACCAAGACAACGTCGATTAACGGACTCACCGGTGGTATAAGCTGTGGTAAGAGTTTGGAACATCCCCCAAGGAATACCCATACAGAATTCAGCTGCCATGAGCATGTTGATATCTTGAGCGAAAACGGCCAAAAAGATGACAGCAGTCATTAGAACCATTCCACCGATAAAAGTCTTTTTGGATCCGAATCGTTCTTGACAGAATCCTGTGACTACCAAACCAGCTATTTGACCACAGGTAGATAAATTGCTCAAGGCTGTTTGGGTTGGTGCTGAGACGGCGTATGTTCCCGTTGAGGATTTCACACCGAAACGTTCTTTGAATTGTGTGAGACCGAAGAAACCGTTTACCTATGAGTTGAAGGTTTTTCTCTTTAGTACATTTGAATTGACACTAATGGATGTAACAGACTTACCATTCCAGTATCCATACCCTCCATGATCAAAGCGGTACCCAAGATAATACTCCATAGCGCAGCTCTCCAATGATTTCTCAAAGCGACAGCAACAGTTTCTTGTTTCTGGTTCTCAACGACAGCATGACCGACCTTGAGTAATTCATGATCGATATCGATGTCTTGAATCTTTTGTTCCTGTGTAGGAGCGACTTTAACGATGTCAGCCATAGTTGGTAAGATTGTGTGTTTATCGAAAAGCTGTTTGGTTCAGGTTTCTTGAAGGAGGAAGAATATCTGTCTCTGGACAACGTATTTATACCTCGTCAGAATGTATTCATCTGATCATCTTTGGTTTGATTCTTCGTAAGTATCCCGGTCAAATATCGGTATCGATAATGAACAACGTAGTGAAATATAAATGTGTCTAACGACAGATCTGTTTACTTGGCGAAAAAATGCAAACAATTGTTTGTATTGAATTCTCAGGGTAGACACGTTCTTCGGGGTCTCTTTCACACGTGTGGAATTTGGTGAAATCTCGGTCAAACGTTAGAACATGGTTATGAAACGTTGTGGAGGCAATTGTCAACAAATGAGAGGATACTGGATGATACCTGCTGCACGAGGATCGTGTGACTCAAAGAACAGTACACAGATAATGTAGAAATAAGTCAAGAGGACCAAAGTGGCCTTCCTTCGTTCTGTGGCAGACAAGAAAAACAACAGATAACCCGTGTCTCAAAAGAGTGTCTAAGCTTTATGATTGCGAAATTACGATGCATACTGTCTATGAAATGAAAAACCACAATATAAGTTCAAAAGAAGTTAAGGTATGTAATAAGCATGTCCAACTACAATCCCACTTTCAAAGACCCAATTCACTGGATACCATCTCAATTCTGTCCGCTAATTCAATTTGCATCGTTAACATCTGACTTCGTAAGGGAAACATGGCTTACCTATAACCCAGTTATAGCCCATTTCCCGGTATTTGACTAGAAGTAAGTTATGGATTCAATCATTGATTCTCACCTATATCATTTCGGTGATCGCGACCATCAACCGATGCACCATTGAAGACAACAGCATCGTAAGTTGAAGGAGGTTTGCTTTAGAGATTCCAATTCCGTCAATACTGCTCTCAGACAAGGTGATAGAAGTAAATAATATACTCACCCTTCCACAAAACACATGGACATTGACTGTTGAGCCATAAACTCATCTGCACCTCCGAAACTTATATCATCAGCCTCAATTTCAATGACTCTCAAGCTCATACCTCATTGGTTCGTTGGTCTCAGGAGGAACATCTCCTAGAGTAGCAAAGAATCCTAAAGATTTAACACGACATTGCGGTGAATTCACAAAATCCACTAGGTGCTGAAGTGAACCTCCAGGACTTCTCAGTCCAATTTCAAAAGAAACTACCCAGAATCGTGTAGAGTATTCCTATAGAACTTTAGGTCAGCTCATTCGAAACGGAACCATGAAATAAAATCAACGATACCTTAATCGAACTCAACACTGGAATGATGTGTTAGTTGACCAATTTCTTTAGAACTCACTATCGAATTTCGAAACTGATTCTGGTCGATAGACTGGTATGACGTGCACCGGACCAAATTGAGCAGCCGCCTGTAAAAGAGGTTAAATTATGAGATATACCAAACATTTACCTTAAACCATGAACAGTTCTCCAATTCCGTGGGGGAATGATACCAAATAGTATCCAACTTCCATAAACACCATTCTGAACACAGGTAAGGTAAACACAGATTTCATTTGAAAGGACTAACCGCTCGCTGGTATTCCTTTACCGTTACATTTCCTACTAACGATCGTGGCTGCTTTTTCGAGAGTTCTGGGATCTTTACTAATTGAAGCCAGTTAACCTATGTTCTTCTGGAATTCAACTAAAACTTACACATCAAGAAGGATAACCAGATCAAGATCCATCTCAGTAATGTAATCGAGTCTGTGCATTATCAGATCCTGCTTCCGAACCTAGAGAGTTGTATCTCATGAGTTACTTACCCAGCTTCGAGATCAAGAATGCCTTCTTCCCTGTTTGAGAAATGGTCAGAAACTGTTAACTACAGAAGCTATTCAGGTAACCCCACGTAATATAACCATGTTCTTCTTTTAGTTTAAGATTTTCCAAATACCCTTTCCAAGGTGAATCGTCGACCAAAGGATAGTAACCTTGACCGGTGAAAGGACTATAAACATCTAACACTATGGTCATTCCACCGACCTAGAACGATTTGGCAAACGAGAAAAACAACATACCAGATCTTCCTTCATACTCTGCTACATTGGTACTTCTACCCAAGCCGTCATCATGAAATATGACTGAAGTCGGAAAGTAAGTCAACGAGTCCCGGCTTGACTATTTATGGTGGCACTAACCGACTTGACCATCTTCGGTACATCTTAAATCTAATTCGATAAAACTCAATCCAGCCATAGCTGCAGCACGTATAGCACCTTTACTCTAATAACACTTCATGAATATCTGAACCTCGAGAGGTAGCTGTAACTCACATTATCAGGAATCCCATTCCATCGTAACCCACGATGGGCTGCTATTTGGAAATCATTCGGTTGCGGGTTACGAAATTTTTTCACTAATTCTCGAACATTTTTGGGTGTGGGTTTTGGAGTCAATGTCATTTTTTTTTTCTGTTATTGTTGTTATTGTTTTGGTAAGATAAGTTAGATTGCAAAAAAAGTTTGACAAGCCGTCAAAACAAACGTTATCTCGATTGACTGAGACACATGGTCAAAATTTCAAAGTTGGTCCTTCTTCGGTGATTTCACGGTGGATCTGGGGAAAGGGTGTATATGGTTGAAAAGTAAACCTCGGTGGTGTAAAGTGGGGTAAATAACGTACACGTTGTCAAGGTAACTTCAGGTCAACGAGAATCTAGAAGTCAATCGCAGGGCAATGAAGATGGAGAATCAAAATATACATCTAAATGGGTCAACACTATATAACAACATCTATAAGCAATCACAAAAACGTTCTCAGATATCATAACGCATCCATAACTCTGAAGCCAAAGCTTTACTCATATTCTCGATTTCCTGGATCATGATTTGATAAGAGCATTTGGTGAAACTACGTCCCACCGGTGGATTCTCTAAATCAAGAACCATCTTTGCACTATCGGCTATAACAGCTAGTTTGATCGACTGTAAAATTCATCAGTTTGCTGCATAAAAATTCCTTTGACGTACCATACATTTCCCGTTCGCTTGAAAAGCAGGAAATTGGAGAGTATTGATCGCAGCTGATATCTCAGATATCTTCATCAAAGGGTATCCTACACTCAAACATGGGTTGACACCACCCATATCCAAGAAAGAATGTGAGACACAAACCAACCAAACTTTCATCTGAAGCCAGATTTTCGTAACGATAAGATCGGCGAGTTGCACTATACTCAATCTTGGATCCGGTCCAATATCTTCGATCTGTTGTTGAACCCGTGTAGCTTTGTTTCGATCGAACGAACACGATCCATCGTTCACTCGTATCATGTCTCTGTTGCTTTCCTGGTGTAGCGACGAGGATCTACACTTGCTATTGATACATGAAGCTAAAGCTGAGTCGACGATGTTGAAGACTTGAGTGATAGGTGTCAGACGAAAAGAGAATGGTGTCTGGGGTGTTGGAGTTTCAGTTGAAATATTCAGTGTGAACGATTGAGGTAGACTTGTCGATTGAGTGAGAATAAATGATCTAAGAAGAATTAGTACAGCAGATAGCAAAATAGCACTCACCTCTCAGCGACAGACATCTTAGAGAACAAAGTCAAAGCTATCTCTTTATCCTCGTCGTGGAACTGGGAATATTTATCGGGTTGATCCAATCCCACAAGCTCAGCTAGAGCGTTTGCCTCCCTTCTTTTGAGCCAACCGCTGTGCGGACCATGACGCGCTCCGATGTAAGAAGCGAGACACATGCTCGTCGATATCGACTCCAACGTCGGTTCCTGTAGGAACAGCTGTTTTTGTTGCAAAGAAAGGGAAACTCCCAGCAGTGTTTCGGCACTTTCACGATCTTCAGGAGATGAACTTGGCATGATCATTGCGTTGATACACAGTGAGAGAAGTAACGCCGCAAAGGACGTGTCATATAGATGGTTTCTTGCGTTGAACCTATTCCTGACTGTTGAAGGATTCACAATAGGAGTGAGAGGGTATAACCGGGTGAAATAAGTTTCTAAAGCGGTTGAAAGCATTGGTTGAAGAAGTGATAACATTCCAGCTTTGCTGTGTTGTTGAGGACTTAGAATGTCCGCTTGACGAGTTAGATTGAATGTTGAATTGTAAATCTGAGTTAACTGAGATGCTGGATCATTTGGAGTTGGGACATCTGGTGATGCGATTAAGTTATCAGTTTGTACCGAGGATTCCTCATCTTCTTGGCCATCATCAGAGTCCGACGATTGGTTGTCTTCCAGCAGCAATCTTTGCACGATTCTGAAATTCACGAAGAACAACAAATGTTAGCAATCTCTTGTTGTTTGAAGATTAGATGTATGTACCTTCCAGGTGGTCCACGCTTTTTAGGTACTTTCTTGTATCTACATCTAATTCCACTTTTCTGACAAGTGAGACAAGGTGGACCACCAACACACTATCGGCGAAGTAAAGTCAGTGTGACCTTCAAGATCTTGCAGATTGAACTCACCTTAATTCGGCGTAAATGACAAGCATCACAAGCTCGTTTCACCATCTTTTTTATTCAAATTCTTACTATCAGTGGTAGTAATTACAGAGAATTCAAGTAGATATCTCGGTCACATCTCGTTTGAATTTAAGATCTCAATTCAAAAAAGTTCTTATCCGTACCAAAGGACGCACGTGTGATCGACATTTAATTACTGCATGCCGTAAGCCGAGGAATCACCTTGATTTGACATTTTAATCTCCGAAGAAATGTCAGTAGTGTCACACGACTGCAGCATCGAATTTGACAACAACTGAAGTAGAGAGCTGTTTACACTTCCTCACATCACAAACAGACACAAGATGAACTCGATATATCAAGAAATCCACGAATTCGCATACGAACTAGCTGAAAAAGTAGGTCGGAACAGTTCCGGTGGTGAAACTAATGCTTCAAGGCAACTGCAATAATACTCGAAGGTTCTGAGTCAAGATGGAAACAATCTAGTGAAGTGGAATCGAAAAAGAACTCCGTAGATGTGAGTGAAAAATTTCACATCATATCATTTCGGTGGTGATTTTGAAGGGACCCTGTACTTTGATATACTAAACTTCTTCCAAGCTTGTCACTGCCACGGACCAAGCTGTAGAATTAATGATCAAAACATCGATATCTAATAGATATCCGAAACATGATTTGTGAGTTTTCAAAGACTATTCATGAACTAATTGTGAGTCAGTATAGGAGAAGAATCATTTGCAGCTGGAGAACGTGTCAATTTGACCGATGAATTTACTTGGGTAGTTGATCCTATTGATGTGAGTGGCAGTGGAAGATCCAGTGGCAAATTATAGTGGATTCTGATAAGAATTTAGGGTACGATGAAGTAAATCGTTTGTCCTGTTCTCTATTTATCTGCTTGGCTGATCAACCAAAAACTCCAGCTTTGTACATTCGCAGTAAGTCTCACTATACCCAGAATCAACTTGACCCGTAACATAACTAATTCTGCGTGTCTTTTCCAGTCCTTCCGTGGCGTGTTCAATCGGTGTTATGCACAACAAAATCCCTGTGATAGGAGTGATGGCGCTCCCTTTCTATGGTAAAATTGTAAGTACTTCTGTAGAATACAAATTCCAGCAGATACAGACATCTTACTTATCACCACTCTAGTTTTCAGCTTACAAAGGAGCAGGAGCTTTCTTGAATCGCACAATTCCACTACCATTGACTGGAGGTATCCCTCAGCCACTAGATAGTTTATCGGAATGCGTGATAGGTGTTGAATGTAAATCACAAAGCTTGGCCTTTTTACGTCAGTTAGCTGATATTGTGACAAGGGGGGTCTGACAGGTCAAACAAATCCCTGAATCCGAGGCTAGAATCTTATCGTCGACTGTTGGGTAATCCCACTCAAGACATTGTGGATGGTAAAATGGTCCATGCGTTGAGATGTAAGTCATTCATGTCTCCTAAATCACCGAATGAATCTCATGGTTTATTCGTTTAGCTACCGGAAGTTCAGCTTGCAACATGGCAGCTGTGGCTGCGGGACAACTAGATATCTATTGGTGAGTACCCACTCCACATCGCCAGCGGTTCATGACTGACTTGATGACTTAGGGATGCTGGATGTTATGCTTGGGATATTTGTGTAAGCTCGCGTCTTTCATTTCAATTTTAAGAAATTTCTTCGTACTGATAGAATCAAGGCTGGTGCAATCATTTTAGAAGAAGCTGGGGGCTTTTACTCGGGCTCAAAATCAGCTTTCGAAAATGACGTCCCCAAACATGACATTCTGTTCGGCAGAAAATATGTCTGCGTTCGTGCAGTCGCCTCGACCGAGGTATGTAAATGACCCAAGTCTCACCATAAAAGCAGAAGTGCGCTGAAATGGAAATTCTTTCGAATGTAGGCTGAAAGTAGCAAATCAATTCAACAACGATTGATTAATCAGTTGTACGATGTTGTGGAGGAGCTTCAAGTCGCCAGTCAATCTTAACAAAATAAAAGACATAAAAAGCAGTTACTGTAGGTTGCCAGACTCGATGAAGTGGATTGATGCATAATTCAACTTCAAGCACTCGTACATAAACAAATTACCTCCCTTTCCCTTCCCTTCACATACTGCAGAAAAATACAAAGACGATTTCATTTGTTGAACCTTGACTTGCCGGACTCCCAATAATCGATTCTAAAAATGGATAAAGTAAGTACAAGGCTATCAACAAATTTCGAGTGGCGCAATCAATAGTACATTGAAATTCAATGAAAACTTACCGGAAGGAATCGCAAGCATGTTTGGCCTCCGCAATAGCTAGTTTATCTTTTTCTGAGATATCGCTGCTGACTCGAGATAGGGCATCACTGATTCGGGCGAACGTATCATACATTTTGTCGGAGTCTAGATTTGAAGCTTCAGTGGAAGTGTTGCTTCGATCGAAGGAATCTGAGCGGGTGGCGTGATCTTGGATTTGAGATAGTTGGGATTCCAAACCCTTGATTCTGAAACAAAACATGTCAATCAAATATCCAGAATCAACTCTTGACTACTGTAGTATTCCGGGGACTCACTTTGAACGGAAGTATTTCGCCTCCTGTTCACGCTCCAATTCTCGTAAATCAGAAACAGTACCTAAAACACGAGCAGTGAACACTGTTGGTGCTCCTCCGCCATCGAGGTTGGAGGCACATCTAGTAAGACTATTACAGACCTCTCGGATATTGACGGAATCTGATGTCGATTTGAAGTATTTGTCTGTGTACGTGTAAATCCTCCCAACACAGAATTGGTTACATCCCTCATATTCTACATCTCTCGTAAGCTTTTTGATGGTCTCAGCTAGCTTCGATTGACTAATTTGATCAGTCTTATCATCATCAGTGTATGAAGAAGGGATTTCGGAATTTGGTTGATGGGACATTATTTTCTTGTTTGTTTTTGAAAGTAAGAAAAGATAAGAAACTGGAACATAGAGCAGTTTTATGTAAGTGCTGTATAGCAAATCAGCTATAGCCTTCGCGTTTAAACACATGAAAAGATCGTCATACAAAAGAACTCTATTGTCCTTTCAGAAAGATGTATTTCCTTTTTAATCAGTGCAGTATCAAATCAGACTGACTTTGAAATTTAACTGAACTGGAGGTTTGATCCCTCTGAATGTTTCATTTTGGTTTGAGATTATGAGTGAATGGAAAATTGCCAAGGTCGTGATGAGGATCAATGATCTTTTGCGTTTTTTTTTGGGATTGTCATCTAGAGGCTGACCAGTAGCTCTCTGGTGACTTGATTGAAGCAAGATAGTTGGCTTTGTGATGTACACTACGTATCTTGTAAGGTCTTCGTGATGCCGATAGCGCAAAGATTTCAAGAAAGAAAAGAAAGTCCATCTTACAAGGTAGGCTAGCTTTGTTCTGCAGAATTGTGATAACAATCTGGGTTGTCAAGTTATGGTCATGGAAAGATAGAGAGTATTGTTAAACATGTATCCCTACCCCGGTATCTCCTATAAAAATCCTGACAAACAAATGTTGGAAGACAGAATGTATGTAGCTTATGATGAAAAATGTTGATTTGCATTTGAAACATCAATGCTCTGACTTAAATTCCAAACAACGAAGATTATTGATACTGGCATACATCACGACCTCAACTCCAAACACTAGCAGCTAAACCACGATACTATCCCTCTTCAACAAGCATTCTAAAACCTTAAGAAGACTCACTAGCAGTAGTTGGGTTTGTAGAACATGAAGCTCTTAAAAACAGTCAGTAAAAAGAACAAATACAAAGGAGGTCGTTGGTGTTCATGACTGGCGCCAGAATGATCTTGACACGGAAGACTTACAGGTAGGAACTAAAGGCGCTTCTTGCCTTCGAGATATATCTTTCTCTTGTTCCGGCAGGTCCTTCAACGGATTGCTTCAAAAAATAATTGATATCGTTGATGGTTGCGAAACTTTCGGATTTTGTTTGGAGAGACTGCTTAGAGTCAGTGGCGGTTGTGGCGTGGCTGCTGCTGCTGCTGCTGTTGGTGATATCTGAAACCGTGCTGGCGTTTGCCGTGACTTGAGAATGGTTCTGAGAAGCTTGCGATTCTAGAAACTCGATTCTAATCAGACACGTCAATTCAATCTTATTTTTAGGAGCTTGATAGGAAACTGACCGTGTTCGCAAACTTTTGTTCTCCTCGGTTTTCAAATCATAAGCAGATCTCAAAACCTTAAGCCTATCTTCTGAAGTATATTCTGAATGATAATTCCTAGCATTTGAGACTGAAATGAGAGTATCACAAACTCGACTGAAGGGTATTGAGTTTTTTCCGGCATACTCTTTCCTAATACGATATAGGCTTCTCGCAAGACATACACCATAGTCGGATTCCTCTCCCTCTTTGGATACTTCTGCTTCAAGGTCCAACATCTTCTTGTTGAAGATTGATTTACTGAGTAAACCTGTTTGATCAGTATTGACACTCAGTTCTGAAATCTCTGGATATGTTTGATACGACATGCTGGTATTTCTTGAAGTTTGAATGTACTGTTTACAAAAAAGGAAAGGTGAAGATATGTACATATGTATTATGAGGACGCCGATTCGTGTTGCACAATCCTTTCTAGCTGTGGTCCTTTCAAGCTGACCCACAAACCATGAATAAGTCTTTGTGTGATGTACTGTTTGAAGCCTTCGACATTTACCTTTTGGTTTGAAGGTTGTGAATGGAACATCAATCTTTTCGGTCATGCCACCAGTTGCAGGAAGACTGACATGTGTTCGGTGAATGTTGCCAACGTTTCAATGTCGGTGTCGATATCGGTAATGTTGCTCGAAACAGTACCGCTGAGCTCTGATTCTTTATTGTCAACGTTTTAGGGAAGAATGGGTATGCATCTAATGTCAACTACTCTGGTATATACGAGATCCACTAACTGCACGTTCAACAGAGAATAATAAGCAACGCTAAAAATAATTGGTGACTCTGAAGAGCCTACAGTATGACCATCAACCACGGTAGCACTACAATCGATCAGAAAAATAAACAAGTACAAAAAAAGTCAGTCAGTGTTCATGAATTGTGCCAAAATGATTTCGGGATGAAAAACTTACAGGTAGGAGTATTCGAAGCCCCTGATAGCTGCTCTTATCTCTACAATAGTCTGTCAAGATGGGTTTATAAACTCTCCAGTCATATCTGCTATCAGTGGAACCAGTAGCGGCTGTGTTACGACTGTCCATGAAGAAATACAAACAAGAATGTCAGTGTTCATGATTGGCAATATAACTATTTTGAGATTGGAAACTTACCGGTAGGAATTATCGATTCTTCTTGAGGACCTCGATGATGTAGAATACTCAAAGTTGGTAGCAGTGGAACCAGTCGCGACTGTGTTGCTGCTGTCCGCGAAAATACAAACAAGAATGTCAGTGGTCAAGAGTGGCAATATAATAATTTTTAGATTGGAAGCTTACAGGTACGAATTACTCATATTACTAGAGGATCTCAATGATGTAGAATACTCAGAGTTGGTAACAGTGGAACCAGTCGCGACTGTGTTGCTGCTGTCCGTGTTTTTGCTGTCCGCGTACAAATACAAACAAGAATGTCAGTGTTCATGATTGGCAATGCAATCGTTTTTAGATTGGAAACTTACAGGTAGGAAACGATATCTGTTGCGACTTGAATCCAATAATTTCTTCTGTCACGGTCTCCATCGACGACTCGGGACAAACAAAAATCGATATCACCGATGGCTGCGACAATGTCGGTCAATTCTGGTTGTTGAGAGTCCTCAGTTCCGGTAACAGTGAGACCAGTCGCGGCTGTGGTCTTGTTACTGTCCGTGCACAAATACACAAAAAATGTAAGTGTTCATGATTGGCGATACAATTGTTTTTGAATTGAAGACTTACAGATAGGAGGCACATCTACCTCGTGCCAATATAATCCATTTGCGTTTGTGTCTGTTTTTTCTATCGACGGCATCTTTCAAATAACCACTGATATCGCTGATGGCTTCGTCACTGCTGGGCGATTCTGGTTGTTGAGAGCCCTCAGATTCGATAATAGTAGAAATGGCGGTGTTCGTACTAGGGACCTTAGTTTGTTTTTCAGAGAGGTGTGATTCTAAGTACTTCACTCTAAACAAAAACATCAATTAAATGGTTATTCCTTGGAGTTAAACATAAAGCTAACCGTTCTCGCAAAGCTGCGTTCTCCCTTTCTGTCTCATAGGCACTTGAAAGAAGAAACCTATCTCTTGGACCATACACACTCTCGTCTCCCGTATACTCTGAGGCTGAAATGAGACTATTACGAATTGCACTCGAAGATACTCTCTCCTGATCTTCGCATTTTTTCAGGAGCAAAGCTCGTTGTTTTTGACGATACATTCTTTTGTCGTTACGCAATTGATTTAACATAAGGCATTTGATTTTCTTTCTGTAGTCTCCATCGTTTGAACTTGTTTGATAGGTATTGAGAATTGATGCTGAACTTCTTGAATCTGCTTGATATGCCATCTTTGTATCTCTTGAAATCTGAATGTACAATTTGTAGATGTAAAACGAAGAGGTTTCGTATTTGTATTGAAGACAGCGCTTTCTGTAGTCCTCAAAACAGACAGTACTATCCTTTGAGATGGGTACTGTATGGTCCTTTCAGACTGGTTCTCAAACGACTAAGGAAACACTGTGTGGTATGCGTTTGAAATCTCCGATGTTTGCCTTGTGGTTTGAAGGCTGTGAATGGAGCAACAATCTATTCAATCACGCCACATACAGTATTTCAATAATACTGGACTTCTGTAACCAAGAACTGCGTGCCTTGTGAATGTCGACAAATGCTCGTTTGCAATTTGAAAGATGTTACACAGGTTATCCAACAACTCCTTGTGTTTTGGTTAAAGCACAATGGTCGGTTTTGTAATGTACAATGTAAGTTGTAAGGTCTTCGGTTGCCGATGGAGCAAAGATTCAAAAGATGAACTGAAAGTCGTGGTAGTTATGGAAGGTAGGTCAGCTTTGTTCTGCAACATTGTCATGCAGACTGGGACCTCAATCCAAAAGAAAATACAGCATTGTCAATCGTGTACTCTATTCCTTTTTCAACAGAAAATGTGGCTTTCGGTAAACAATGTCAAGTTAGATTCGATGATCCAACTTGGATTGTAACAAAAAGGGTATCGCTACTGGCAGTACATCATGATCTCAACCCCCAACACCGTTAAGTAATTCACGATACCTTCCCTGTTCAACACCTATTGTACATACAGTAAACGCCTAAGACCACCAACTAGTGGCATTTTGGATTAAGGAAGATGCAACACTTCAAAGTTGAAAAAGGACCTGATACGAAAAAAATTATCAGTTTCATGACTGACGGCAGAATGATTTCAACATGAAAAACTTACAGGGAGACATTACTGACGCTCCCGATATCTTTTTGTTACGCTTTCACTGTGTTGATTCAAATAGTGACTGATATTTCTGAAGAATTTGTGACTTTTGTACGGTTCTGATGGTTTAGAGTACTCAGATTCGGCGACAGTAGAATCAGTGGCGGCTATGGTATTGCTACCGTTCGTGACTTCTGTATTGGTGTTCGTAGTGACTTGAGATTGTTTTTGACAGAGTTGTGATTCTAAACTTTTGATTCTCAACATAAACATCAATGAAGTGTCACTTCTTTAAGCTCGAAATAACACTAACCGTTTCTGAAAGCCTTTGGCCTGTTCAGACTTCAAATTATAAGCAAGATCCAAAACCTTAAGCCTGTCTTCTGGATCAAGACGGCTTACTTTTGAAGCTGCACTGAGAGTATCACAAACTTCATCAAGGGGGAAATATGCTGTCTCATCTTCCATATATTTCTCCCTAATAGAAGCAAATGTACCAAGATAAGAGTCGGATCCATCGTTTTCCCATATTCTGCGAATAAGATCATCCAGCTCCTTGTTGAATGTTGGATTATCAATTAAACCTGTTTGATCAGTATTGTCACTCAATACTGAACTTTTTGGATCTGCTTGAAATGACATGTTTATATTTCTTGAAGTTGAATGTTCAATTTGTAAATGTAAAATAATGTGTATATATATATCGCAAGGATTCCACTTTTTGCAGTATTTGAAACACACAGCAGCATTGTACTATCATTTCAGACGGTAGGTTCCTTTCAGATTGACTCTAGACGTTTGAAATCTCCTACATTATCTACCTTTTGCTTTGAAAAGTTTTCAATCTTGTCAGTTGTTTCACAAGCTGTAGTGTTACTGAGCCCCTGCAATCGTGATTCAAGTCTTGTGGATGATATTGTGTGCCACAAGCTACAGTATGTGCTTTGTGTGCGTCCACCAGGGATGCAATTTGAATCCTCAAAAGATATCTGGTTATCTTTCATCTCTCATAAGGGCGATCAAATTGGAATGTGCAAGAGAAGGATTGCAGCGTCTGACAAAATGAATAATGTACTTATTGTACTCTCAGAATACGTCACAGTCATCTGCGTTGAAAACTTAAAGCAAGTACTTTATGAAGCGTCATCAACCGACACCTGCATCACACGGTAGCTTTCAACTCTAAATACTCGTACATGGCCCGCCTTCCCTATTTCCTCACAAGCACCTCCTCCGATGTTCTACGAGATTCTTTCACTTCCGAATGTTGTTTGAAGGTATTTCTGATAACAGTCGATCCTGAAAAATTGATGATTAAAGGGATTGTCAGTCTCAAGTGGTATCAAGGAATTTTACAATCGGGGTTGTGAAAAACTCACTGGCAGCGACAATGAGCACTCTTTGAACATTATATTTCGAAATTTTGTTTATCGGAAAGATCTCCGCTGTTACTGGATAAATTGCGGATGTTCTCGCTAAGAACCCTCATTCTGTTTTCGAATTGTCTATCAATGATGTCTTCCTCGGTACTAGAAGTGGGATTGCAGCTGTTGTTGGTGAGTTTTGAACTGTTATTATCATTTCTCGTTGCGTTTGAAACCTCGACTCTAAATGTGGATATACTGTACACTTAGTTGAAGACCAAAATTTTGTCCTCATTAAAGCAATGAAACCTCACCTTGAACGTGCTTCTTTCTTCCCAAGCTTGCTCTTCTTCAAATCATTGATAGTGAACCGATGTTTGTTTGCAACCGCTTGGGGCTTTTCGTAATCAGCAGCATAGTTTTCAAGACTGGCACAGACGTCATCGATGCTGACACAGTCTGATTTGGAGTGAGTGTATTGATTTGTATATTTTCGAATATTGTCAGCATCATCATAGTAACCACAAAACGATTCTACAAAGGTAACTAGATTGTTGATTTTTTGGTTCAGCTCTTCTCGACTGATGGTATCAGTTTCGTCATCACCAGCATTTGATGGAGACAAGTTGGACCATGGGTAACGAGATGACATTTTACTTGTTTGGTTGTAGTAGGTGGATTCATCACCAGACTTGGTGGAAGATCGGTTTGTTGATGCTTTTGAAGCGTTGATCCTAATATGAATATACAGTCAGTTGAGGATGAAGACTACATTTGCATTAAAGTGATAAAACCTCACATGGCCCACACCCTCTTGTTCGTATTTCTCATCTGCCTCAGCTCACCTACAGTTCTCCAAACATTTGACGTGACAACTCTAGGCCGTTTGATATTAGGATCATTATAGGTTTCGAGACTCGCACAGACTTCATTGATACTGACGCCGTTTGATTTGGTTTGTGTGTATTGGTTTGTGTAGCTTAGAAAAGTATTTTTACCTTCCTGATCAAGTGAATTTGAAAACATGTCAAGTAGATAGTCGATTTTCTCGGTTAGCTCCTTCGGAGTAATCGTACCGTATTCATCCTCACCAGTATTTGATGAAGACATGTTGGAAGATATGTAGCGAGACATTATTGTACTTGTTTGGTAGTTGATTTGGTAGTTGACAATATGGAAGTCAAAACATGAAAGACAGTAAACTTATGTAAACCGTATGCTAGGTGTTCTGTTCCATGTCCAGCCAAATTAAAGGAAGGGTGTACTAACCTTTGAGACAAGTATCCATTCAGGCGGACTCTGAAACAATTACAGAACCTTTGTGTGATGAATGTTTGAAAATTGCGTCCTCAGTTACCTTTTGCTTTTAAAGGTTTTCAATCTACTCAGTTGTATCACAAGGTATAATGATACTGCACCCCTGCAATCGCAATTTGAGTCATGCCGATGATACCAGAAAGACCTCTTTAAGTCGGGTGCCACAAGCTACAGTACGAGTACAGTATGTGCTCTGATGTGCACCAGGGATGCAATTTTTGTGTTGCCAAGCTTAAACTCTCAAAAGATGTTTGATTATCTTTGAAATCTCATAAGACTGATCGACAAATTACCAACTTGCAAGAGAAATTGAACTGCAAAGATGAAGATGAATTCTTAGATTATGCCACTGTCGTCTACGTTGAAAACTTGAACTTCTTGAAAAATCATCAATGAACACTTGCATCAAGCCGTAACCACTCTAAATACTCGTAAATGGACCGCCTTCCCTATCAATTACATCCTCCAATATTCTACAAGATTATGCCTAGTCCCATTTTGAACTACCGTGCTCTTTAAGATACTTGATCCTTGAATGAAGAAAAAAGTGTATGTCAGTATCAAGTTACACGATAGAATGCTATTGTACAATCGGCTTTGTGCAAAACTTACTGGGAGAGATCACAAATTTCCTTTGCTCGTGCAATGTCGAGTTGGTCACTTACGGAAGACCCGCTGATACTGGATAAAGAATCGCTGATTTCGCGGAATCTTTGATAACTGTATTCGGAGAACTCATCACTGAAGTTGGTTCCGGCAGAGGTGGGGGTGTGGCTGTTGCCTGTAATGGTATCATCAGATTTGGCGGAAGATTGAGTTGTTGATTCTTCTTTGGAAACATTGACTCTAAATACAAATATACAGTCAGTTGAAGAGGAAAGACTTTGACTGCATTAAAGCGATGAAACCTCACCTTGAACGCGCCGCTTCTTCCTTCTCAAGCTTGATCTTCTTTAAATCACCGATAGTCGACCACACATTGAATCTGACTACTTGAGGCTGCTCTCTTTTTGCAGGAAAAACATAGCTTTGAAGATTGGAACAGACTTCATCGATGCTGAAATATTTTGACTCGGATTTAGTGTATCGATCTGCACAGCTTCGTTCAAAACCTCTGACGAATTCCCGGCAAGAAGGGTTTCCCTGAAAGATGTTACTTAGCTTCTTCATTTCTTTGGTTAGCTCTTCTCGACTAATGGTAACAGGTCCATCAACACCAGTATTTGATGAAGACAAGTTGGACGATGAGTAACCAGATACCATTTGACTTGTTTGGCTGTCGTTGGTGGATTCTGTTTGGGTATCATCAGAATTGACAGAATATCGATTTGTCGATTCGTCCTCTGAAACACTGAATCTAAATTGAAATATACAGTTAGTTGAAGAGGAGAACTTTGTCTGCATTGAAGAGATGAAAGCTCACCTTGAACGCGCTCTGATTTCTTTGGTTGACCCATTTCGACTAAAGGTACCACTTTCATCATCACCAGTATTTGAAGAAGACCAGTTGGACGATCTGAAACGAGACATATTCTCCCTTGTTTGGCGGTCATCGGAGGATTTTGTTTTGGTATCATCAGACCTGGCGGAAGATTGATTTGTCGATGCTTTTAGAGCGTTGATTCTAATATAAATATACAGTCAGTTGAGGATGAAGACTTTGTCTGCATGAAAGCAATGACACCTCACTTTGAAAGCGCTGCTTCCTTCGCCCACTTGATCCTCCTCAAATCATTGACAGTGTCCTGCACTCTGTATGGGAGTAAAACAGGATGCGATAGTAGGCCAGGATGAACATAGTTTTCAAGACTGGTACAGACTTCATCGATGCTGACACAGTCTGATTTTGAATCAGATTGAGTGTATTGACTTATACACTTATTCAGACCCCAAATAGCACGACTGTAATCATCTTCCGGTCCAAAGCGGCTAATTAGATGCTCGATTTTGTCGGTTAGGTCTTTTCGACTGATGAAACCAGGTCCTTTATCATCAGTAGATGTAGACATGTTGGAAGCTGTGTCACAAGACATTGTTTTACTTGTTGGTGTTTGTTTGGTCGATGATAGTAAATGAATTAAAAACTTGAATGTCAGAATAAACTTATGTATACAGTATGTTACCTGTTACAGTATGTTCCATGTTCAGCAAAACTAAAGGAAGGACGTACAAAAGAGGTGTACTGCCCTTTGAGAGGAGTTTCCATTGAGACCAACTCTGAAACCATTACAGAACCTTTATGTGGTAAACGTTTGAAATCTCTGACATTTATCTTTTGGTTTCGAAGAGCTGTGAATGGAACATCACTATAGCTTGTGAGACATGCCCGTGTAAATAGATTGATACTGAACTTCTGCAGTCGTGAACCGTGTACCTTGTGTGAAAGCCAGCAAAAGACGTTATACAACGACTATGCATAGATCAAGTACAACGATAGATCTTGACTCCTAAACTCGACGCAATCCATATACCGTACGACCACTCCAATACTCCAACCTTAGCCCCAACTCTCAGGCCAAACCAGCAGGTAAACCAGAACCACTTTGCGCCAATCTCGATAAAGTTTCAAAAATCCTAAACAAACTCAATATCATATTAGTGACATAGATCAAAACCGCCAAAAGACTGAGTGTGATACAACCAATCTGTCTCTGACAGATATGTAAAGTCAAATCCGAATTGATCACTGAATCAGGTAAATTCAAACCGAGAGTATCGATGATTTTCGATACGGGTGTTAAACCGTTTTGTAAAGGTAGATTGATTGATGTTGAATTGTATCCTAGTGAATAGAGGAGTTGAGTGTATCCTTCAGGTAGACCTGTTCTCCACCAGGCTTGGATCGGTGTACATTCCAATGGTGTTGCTATGAAATCGTTTGAGGAGAGTGAGAGCGCACTTGACCAGAGGGCGATAAAAGCTATATCTAATGTTACCCATAACATCTTTGATGCTAGATCCCATAAACCAATTGGTCGACCTTTATATTCCCTGTACATTGCCGTTAAACAATGGGCTATAGCCAAACTCGCAAAAAGTATTATCAAAGTTGTCGAGGGACCGATGAGACCTGGTAGTGATAGCTCATACAGCTCACTTCGAATTGATATCGCAAGAGCTATACGCTCAGATTAGTAACATCACACGAAAAAGGTACCATGCGCAAACCTACCCAACAACGAAACTATCACTGCCAAATTACCCAAACGTAGAAATATAGCCACCCTCACGTCAGAGAAGAGTCTCACTTGCCATTTCCTCTTCCAATCGACGTCCTCCTTGAAACGTTTCTTAACAGCAATTTCAGCTGGTGAAGGTTCATTCCCAAATCTCCACCAACGCTTTTTGGGTTTCTCAATAGATTTCTTTTCGTTGGAGGTTTCACCTGAGCCGAATCTGGTAACAGACGATGATCTTTCGAACCGATCTTGATTCATGGTTTTGGGACTCATGGTCATGTCGTGACCTAGCTTTGACCAATCGAATCCATGGTCGGCGTTCAACGTGCCGTTCTTCCATCCTTCATGGCTTTTAATCGTTATGTCTGTCGGGGCGAATCCTAAACCACTCGGTGTAGGTGGTAATAGAGCTTGACGGAAACGACGTTGTTTCCTACTCTTTGTTTTTCGACGATTAGGTTTAACCTCTTGATTGGAAACGGTAAGCGGTGACGATGAATTCAAAGGTGTCCTGGGAGAACCTGGATCTCTACCTTGTATTTTGGGTGTTCGTGTTATATCACTAGATCCACGAGCAGATTTAGTCGATCGAGCTTTACCGTTGTTTTCATCTTGATTGGATTTATCTTTACCAACGTCATGACCTGATCCACGTTTTTTCACCTCTGCATCCTCGTAATCTTCATACAAAGCGTTGACCCAACTACCAGGTTGTTGCCAATGTGAAAGTCGTTGTTGAAGAGGTGGTGGTAATCCTAATCTGAGTTTATGTGAATTCAACCGCTGAGTTCTAGGTCTTCTTGGTGTTCCATCACGACTGGTGGGATGTGAATCATCAACTGCGTCATCACCGTCTACACCTTCGGCATCTTCTTCGCCATTCTCCCCCTCCAGTGGAACTCCAAGATTCGAAAGAGGTCGTCGAACTATAGGTACTTTATATCGGGGAGAATTCGTCGTCGAGATCTCAGAATCTGTCAACGCTTCTTCACGAGGGCGCAGGAAATTTGAAAACGAAGGGGCAGAAGCCAAACGTTTAGCTCGAGGTTTTGTTCGAGATGTGGAACTTTCATCCCCAGTATCGGAAGCATTTGGTTGTTTCTTTGAATATCTGATAGTTGGACTCGAAGTGTCTAATCGTATCTTTGTTGGAAGAGGAGGTGCTAATGAATCGACAGTTTCAGGGAATCCAGTTGAAGGTGCAGAATTGCTTCGTTTCGTTGGAATCCTCACCAGTATCTGAGGACTCTCAAGTGGATTGGGAGGTTCCAGACCAGACGATCTACGGAAAATGTGATTTTGGGCTGGGGGTTGCAAAGGCGATACTTGGTTTAAAGTCGAATTCCGAGAGGGCGCTTTACTGCTCGAGTTGGAATTCGCGGGTGAATTCCGCCGAGCGATCTTTTTCAGAGTGTTTTTGGAGGACGATGGTGTAGATCTTGAATTGACACCACGAGATGATTGACGACTTCGAATCGGTCTTCTTGAACTTCCTTGACGAACATCGGTTTCACTCGTCTCCTTCCCCTTTCCTTTCTGGTCTGCATCGGTCGTTGCGCCATTGTCTACATTGTTTCGTCCACCTTCTGCAGCTCGTCTTCTCATACTTTTCGAAGCCAATTTCTGCATTCCACGGTGAGTGAACGTCCACCAAGGAGGTTCTTCATCGGAGGTGTCGTCCGAAGCTGAATCATCGTCATCGGAAGATGAGTATCGTAATCGAAGTTTAGGACGCGGTTTCGGCGAGAGTGATTTAATTGTGAGCTGTCCAGTAGAAGGTGGAGCTGGAGGTGTATCAGGAGGAGAAGGAGGGTCGAAAATAGCTGAGGCTAAATGTAAAAATAAGATTAGAGTCTGACAGAAACGATATGAGTATGACGACTTACGAGGTACTGTTCGAACTTTCCTTTGAGGACTGAGAGTACCACTAGAATTTAGGGTAGAGGGTTGCGGAGATTTAGTTCTATCCAGTGTAAGGTTATCAGGCTTTTTAGCTCTGCTAGAACTTCTTCCTCGTCTAGAAAGACTTCCGAAAGACGGTAATCTGCTTGACGAGGCTTCTGCATTAGACATGGTCGATTCGTGGATGATCAAATGAATGATCTAGTGTAGTGAGTGAATGAATGAATGAGAGAGAGCGAAGAAAGATTGATGCAGGTTACAAGTATACAAGGCGATGACAGACTGAAAGCTGTGAGGTGATTTTTTGTTGTGGTTGTTTTTGTTGTTGTTTGCTTTTGATCTACCGATGCGTCATAAGGCCCACAATCCTTTCCTTTTTTTTAGTTTTTGCCGATGCTTTCCACGATGTATGTACAGTGAGAGATGTGGTAGTACAGCTGAAGATAGATGTGATATGATATAGATAGTATGAAGAATGAATGGATGAATTGCAGAGAAGTCACAGTATCTTTTCAATACCAAGAAATCACTTTACGGTAAAGATCCGATCAATCCGGTGTATATGCTTGTGGCAAACAGCACAACTTTAACTTAACTGGACTATGGACTCGTATGTATGCATAGAATGTATACTAAATAAGAGGATCATTTCACGATGTCGAAGTTACTTGTCATCACCTATTCGGAGGAAGAGTAGACAATGAAGGACTGAAGAAAGAAAGAGAAAATCTGGGTGAAAGAAACGCAAAGACCCTCTCCCTTACCCTCCTTCCTTCTTGGCAAAGGTATCAAGGTATCCATCTCGATACCTTTCGATACTGATCAAGGCTCTTACCATGAAAGGGAAGGTTGTGAATTGTGAATAAATATATAAGTTAAATTAGTGTCACTAACTTGTTGTACAAGTAGTGCATAGTAAGCATTCCACCACCCACCACCCCAGTTTACGGAGATCTTCCCCGAATTACCTGAGTGGGTAACAAGTAACTGAGAGCAAGTTTTACCCGCAGTCAGTCGTGTTCCTTCACCTTCACTTTCACATCCACTTAATTCACATAAACATCTTATATATTATTCTTTCATTCTTCCATACTTCATATTTCACTCATCGCGAACAATCAGTCTCAACAGTAACATAAATCCAATCACACAAAACCCCATCACTCACAACGTAGTCCTGATTGGAATTTCCTTATCGTGTCAACACCCAAAAAAATCAACAAAATGGACGCTCTCATCGAAGCGCTTGACGTCTATTTCGCTCCTTCTCCCACTCCTACACCGACCTATCAAGTCAACGCAGCTGCCTACGGTGACGCTACAACTAACACTGGTTCAACAATCGAATCATACGTGGAAACATCGGTCTCCGAATCACTTTCAGGTTATACCATTAGTTCTTCAGCCAGTGCTACAGCTTCCGCGTGGTCGTCAACGTCGATATCAGCATCCCTAGCCACTTCAGTCGTGACTTCAGCAGTCGCATCATCTATGTACCCAGTCTCTTCAGCAGTCTCTTCCCCCCGCGTTATCACTACCACATCCAACGCGATCACAGGCGCTTACATGGAAACATCAGGCGCGGCTTCTTCGACTTCAACTTCGACTGCGCAACCTCAAACTTTTTCATCAACCATGTTAATCGCCATCTCTGTCGCTGGTACACTCACCTGTATAGGTATGTGTCTAGGAGCTTACTGTTGTGTACGTAGAAATCGTCGTCGACGTAGATTAGCAAAATCACAAGAAAGGGGTACCCTACCAACAAGTCAACGCGGGTATGTGGGTGATTTAACGACAGAAGAGGTAGCTCAGGTTCTACCGTTCCCACAAAGAATGCAAGGTCTCCAACAACGTGAATCGTATATTGGTGATGGAAGAGAATCAACTGCTTGGACGGATGATACTGAATTCGACATGATCGCTGTTGACGGTTCATCCATCGCTAGAACTTTATCAACCACCTCGACACGTCGACAATCACTTCGATCTGATACAACTGAAAATCCATTCGCTCATCCTGGTTATACGATGCCAACAAGGGCTCCTCCAAGACTAATGATTGATGCCAAAAGTACATCAACCCCAACATCATACAGTGCTGGACCATCAGGATCTTCTCAGTGGTCAGCTCCATCAGCCAGTTACAACGCATCGTCGTCTTCGTCGCACATACCGAATCTTTTGACACCACTTTCCGCAACATATGATAGAAATTCTCCAAACAACCCCTTCCTTGATCCAACAATCCCATCTCCTATCAGTGCTACATCACCATTCCATCGTTATCCATCACAATCCACTTCTCATAACATGTATCCGCAATTCAGCAATCCAACATCACCTATTTCACCATTCAATCGTTATCCATCACAATCATCAACCCACAACCCATACGTTCAATATCCAATCATAACCTCATCATCAGCATTAGCACCAAGAGGCTACCCCAACGCACCACCATCAGAGATTTCAACACCAACCGAAAGATCGTGGTCCGCAGCTGATGATCGACTTATGACATCAAACAACAACCCACCTTCCCAAGGACTATCTAGAGGTTTAACAATCATTCGTCATGCAGATGCAGGTTCCGTCAGACCAAACCCCAACAGAACTATTTCAACACGTGTAGGTACAGGAAGAACACACGAATTGGATAGCGATGAAGATGCAGAGGAAGTCAATGAAAGAGGTGAAGTGCATTTACCACCAACTTACGGTGAACTCTATGGTGCTTAGGATATTTATTTGTTACTCATTATCAATCTCGTATATGCTGGACAATTTTACGTAGAATATATATATATACTATTATAATCCTTGGTTAGTTTTCAATTTTCGTCATTTGGGACATCGGTGATTGATTTTCAGTGCTTATGTATTATTTTACACAAACTTATAGTCATTGCGGGTTTCTCCTACCCTTTAAGATAGAAATGGAGAAGTGCACCACGTAGAGATTTCATCTAAAGTACAAATATCATACACCAAAAAAATACAGTTCCAAATTCATATTGGACCCCTAGCCAAGAAATCATTGATATCCATCTCACTCTCCTTACGTTCCTTGTGACGATGTCGATCATCCCCATGACGATGTGAAGATGTAGAATAACTTCTTGGAGGTGCGATAGTTGAATGACTCTCAATATCGAATTTAAGATTTTCGTTCCTCCTTTCCTCCCCTTGTTCATGTTCATGGTGGTGTTCACGGCTTGTGCTCAATTCATGTAGATTCATTTGGGATTGATGGTTTTTACCTGTTTCTTTGATTCTTTGAATACGTTTTCGACTATTCGATTGTCACGTCAGAATATGGTTCGCGTTTTGGTTGAAGGGGTGATTGACTTACGATACTAAAGCATACATCAGTGCATGGAAGTAAACTGCTGCTATAGCTTGTCCAATGATTCTTTGACTAATAAATTTATTGTAAGTCAGCTATGATACAAAGTACACATCGAATCCCACTTACATAAGTAAACCAGCTGACTCGGCTTCCCATCGCAAACCAATGACTATGAGTATACTGATGAAAACACCAGGTAAGAAAGATTGGATGCAGATATATATGATTTTGTTGACTATCGAGTTTTATTCAGTACAGCATTACAGATAACGCAGTCAGGCTTTATAGGTTGCTTACGAGCTGTATCTATCAACGGAAATTCTGTTTTATCCCTATAGATCCCTAAGACCAATAGAAAACAAATTGATAAAGTAGCAGCTATCAATTGATTAGAATCATGAAAAGAAGCAAAGCGAATTTTTCAGTACGACTTACTCAACTGTAAGTAAGATGCTGCTCTCTACAAAGTGAAGTTGTGAGTAAAGATCATTTCATTGTTCGAAGTGATGACGAAAAGACCTACAGCAACATTCCCATAATTGATATAAACGTTGATAACAAATGGCAAAGAAGCCATGAATTCATCTACCGATTGATATTTCAGTCCACCGGGTGGATTGATACAAGCAAAAGCACTAGCAAGAGAGATTTACATCAGTCTGATAAATAATCCACGGTACAAACAAAGGTAAGAAAACTCACTACGAATCAAACAGAACCACAGTTGCCAAACTCTGTATTAAACTCGGTATACAGATCCATTTGTTGTTACCCCACAAACGATATATTTTATGTATGAAGAACAGATGAACGATCAAAACCACTGCTTCACCTAGTATCGTTTGAATAGCGAATAGGAACTACAGTCCACTCAGTACGACTAATCCACCTTTCGACAATGTAAAAAGAAGTAAAAGGACGTACGAAATCAATCAAATAGGCTTCAGTGTATTTATCGATATGCTGTATCAACTGGATATGCGAGAACATCCATAACGCCAGTTGGATGATGACCAAGACTAAAACACAGACTACACCGAGTCGAGCGAGCGGTGTATCCCTTTTCGATTGGGTGAAATATTCATGAACGAGTTGTAATCCACTTCCAGTGGTTAGACCACCTAACACTATCCCTGCTCCCGATGCCTACCGAAGCAAATCGTTACTTGATTGGTACCGCTTGTGTAAGAGGTGTTAAGGTGACTTACCAAGAGAATTAACGTTATATCATCCTAATTTCTTGTTAGGTTCTGTTTGCCTTTTTTTGGGTCTCAAGGGTATTGACTTACTATCCCAACTATCTTCAAAATCTCTGCAATCTGTAACGATTCGAAACAATCTACTGTAGAGTTCATCTTGAGCTTCGAAACTTCTTGTATTGGTATCAGCTCTTGATATTTTATATTACAGATGAGAAAACATGCGGCGAAAACAACAAGTAAAGATCCACTAGAACTGGAAGGTGTTATAATCAAATAAGGATGTACGTAATGTTTGAAATCACCTAATTAATATCTTTCCATTCAAACGTTATGCTTTGCTTGCTTGTTTCCTTGTATAGAATTGGGTTCCAGAACTAACAGTACTTTCAATTCAGTTAATTGAAACAAATTCAATTCAAACAATCAGTTGTGGCGTGCCACTTTGTCTTGTATGAGTAATATCAACTTGCTTCCTGGATAGAGTATGCACAGCTGACCCGAAAGGTAACTTGACTATCTCGGTGTGAATGATACATGCTTAAGAAATTACAACACCCTTACTGAAGACAGAAAATTCCGAAATGTGATCTGATACTCAGACAGGAGTATTCGATAGAAAATCGAATAAATCCATATCACCTTCCGTCTGCTTCAACCCCACTCCCACTTCACCATTCGAAACACTCCTATGTCGACTATGAATCTGACAAACCTGAGACTGAAGACCTGATCGAACACGACTGGTATTGGAATTCTTCGGTTTTCTTTCTATCTCTATAACAGAGATGTCACGAATTTGATCGGAAGATTGTAGAAGGCTTTCTATCCTTGAACGACTGGTGTTGTGATCATGTTATCAGTGTTGAATCTTGATTGAATACCAGGATATGCTAGGGTATGGTACTCACGAGACTAATGAGTACATCAAAGCATGATAATAGACTGAAGTTATCATTTGACCGATGATCCTCTCTCTAGAAATGTTTTTCGTCAATCCGAATCTTTACGATAAAAGTTCACCTGAGACAGTAAAAGATCACTTACATGATGATACCAGCCGGTGTATAAATCACAACTCCACCGACTACTATGACTATACTGATTAACACGCCTGGTACGAAAGATTGGATACCGATGTAAAAGATCCGCTGGACTAATTTGGCGAGTTTTAGTGAGGCCTCACGATATTAGGGATTGGGATTTTGTTTACCTGAATTATCGTTTTTCCATTGATTCTTTTTATCTCTGTGT
Organism: Phaeotremella fagi; assembly: GCA_001599715.1. NCBI lineage: Eukaryota > Fungi > Basidiomycota > Tremellomycetes > Tremellales > Phaeotremellaceae > Phaeotremella > Phaeotremella fagi. The sequence continues at coordinate 446,370 of BCHU01000014.1, forward strand.
ATTCCTACTATTAGTAGTACACATATGAGACTTGATGTGACTATCAAGAAATGTATTAGTTATCACGCTCTAAAGGATAAACTCGAAAAAAAGTAGTACTGACAAAGTTGTAAGGCCCCTGCCGTTTTCTACCAAAGTCATCATTTGTCAACAATCACAGCCCCGTGAATCAAACCAGCAAAACAAAGGCTCACAACCAAAACACTATATCGTGAAACAGTCCCACCGATAAAAGGAAGAATCTCATAGAATTCATCTAAAGTCTGAAATCTCAGACCGCCAGGTGGGTTCACACACGCGAAACCACTTTTCCCACCATCAGTCAAAAACACCCGGGGCACCCGTGCAGTGGGACTCACTAAACATCATAACCTATCATAGTCGTTCCACAGAGGATCACACCGGTTATGAAGATTTTGTTGTTCCATCCCCATAGTTTGCATAGTCTGCGGAGGAAGAAGAGGTGGACGATGAATACTATTAGTTCACCTAGGATGATTTCGATGGCGAAGCAAAACTGTCAGATTCGAGTGTCAGTGACATGTACTAGGGTACAGGAAGTTGTAGTATTGTGGACTTACGAAATCGATTAATGCGAATGAATAATAATCGTCGACACGGATGATTAATTGCGTATGGGTGTATAACCAGATGATCATTTGAAAACAGACTGTTATCATTATCACGATCACTCCTAATCTAGCTAGAGCGCTGTCCCTTTTAGGTTGTGAGAAGTATTCATGAAGCTGAGGCAGTGGTCAGGATTACACATCGAGATACTGTAAGAGTGAAGATAGTTACTAGTTGCATGCAACTACCAACAGAGAGTGCTCCTAATACGCAACCTATCATTGAGCCCTAAGATTCAGAGACTGTTTAGTTATCTGCCATGACACCCAATCAGAAATGGACTTACGAGAAGAACCGTGGTCATGCTACTCTATCAAACAAAACAAAATCAACACATCTTCCTTCCCACATGGAAATATTATCCCAGAAGTTGGATTGTATCACTCACAATACCGACAGCTTTCAAAGCCGTTTCTTCAACCAATGAATTCGTCGTACAATCGACAACTGACATCTTTGTCTTTATGGTAAATTTGGAAACAGTTGCAAGTAGAAGAGTGACATGGAAATTCGTTCACTGTAGAACCCAATGTTATAAATAATACTGACTAAGAATAGTACGTAGTATGTCACCTGGGATGTCTCATCGATCGCCTGGAAGCTGATTCAATTCAAAAGATCTTCATTCAGTACGGTTCAATGTACATATTCTGCCACTTGTGGATATTTTGATCCAATTCAATTCATATCGTAAAGAAGTTCCGGGACCAATTCACAGGTAAGTACAAACGATGCTGCATATGTCGACAATCAACATGCATATGACTGGAACAGTACCGATCTCATACCTCCTCCCACCAATTCCCACCACTTCCAGCACCATTTGTATTCTCAACCCCATCCCCACCTTTCCCAAGTTGACCACTCCTCCCCAACCCTTCAACCCGTTTCCCGTTCCTCTTAACAATAACTCCAAGTCCACTACTGATCCCCTTTCTACCTCCACCAGGAAACTTTTCTTTCATCCCTTTGATCGGTCGTCTCGCGATATCACCCTCATCGTTCTCTTCTTCATCTTCGTTCAGATTGATTTCGCGTTTTCTTTTACCGATACTACCACTATTAGATTTGTTTAATGATGGAACACCGATCTTGGTGAGATAGGCATCTGTAGTTCGACGTAAGATTTGTTCCCATTCTGGTTTGTTTAATCGATATAAGGCCATTGTGGCTCTGGCATCAGTGACCTAGTGACAGACAGTTAAGCATTGGATGAATTGTTTTGTTATGTGAGATACTTACAGAACTATGTGACCCTGCTTGAATCTGTAAACCCAACTCCATCTCTACTAATTTCTTCAACCCGGGGAATTTGGATTTCGCTTTATCACGTAACGGTTTGAATTTTTGTGTATCCCGGATTAGAGGATTTGGGTGTGTAAGAAGTAAAGCCTACAAAGTCAATGTAAGCGGTGACTCCCCATAAGAAACAACGATAAACCTCAATAGCCTCTACTCACCTTGAGATCATTCTGTATAGCATGTCCAACAACAATCCTTCCTTCTAACAACTCCGCTACTTGTTTCTGAACATCTTCAAATTCAGGTGCACCAACCATATCATGTTCCGTAACTCCAGAAACCCAAGTTCTCCAATCTGTAACTTTTTCTCTAGGTTGAACGAAAGTATCGAGTAAAACATGACCATGATAGTTGACCAGAGATATTCTTGCCAACGCCGATTCAGAACCTAAATGACCTAATCCTACCATTTCACAATCTATCGCAACGCTTCGTGAATGTTAGCATAATTCCTTCATGTTATAGTGTAAACGTACTAATTTCCTGGCCTGAGTTGTTAGTACTATCGCTGAAAGAATACTCACGCTTTCTTAGCCTCTGTTAAATGATTTCGTCCTGATACCATCTCTCTCAATTCTGCTACCAAAGGTTTATCACTTGGCGAAGGAAGATAAACGACTCCCTCGACGACATCAGCAGGAGCTTTGATTTCAACAACAGGTACATTAGATGGTCCAGCAATCCTAATTCCTTTCAGCTCCAAACCTTGGTTCAAGACTCACGAAGAAGATTGTTCAATTTGATTCTGTCGGACGAAACTGCCTAATCCAGCTATTCGATTTCGATGTTTCCCATTGTGGTTGTTGATCACTTCCTTTTCTTTCCCCTTCGAGACCTTTTTCTTATCTTCTTTGGTGGGTTTAGGCAACGACTGAGAGGGGAGTGAGTTTTTGAACCTTCACTATAAGGGACATTTAGATTACCTTCTTCAGTTGGGCCCAATTACTTCCTGCTGAAGTGCTTTGAGCTTTCACCTGCGGATCATGGGTTAGTTCTTGGTATGATACGGTAGGGCATTTGCTATCTGATTCACCTTGGCGGATGAATGTGACATAGGGTTCAGCTCTTGAGGGGATGTTGTGAGATTATTGACTTGAAATCTTGATTTATTATTGAACGTACTAAAATACTAGTACTAGTACTTAAATTCTGAAATCTCCAAACAAGTCACGTGATCGGGAAGACTCAACTAGTACTGGAGATCGATCTAGAATTGGCCAAATAATTTAGCATGCATAGCTAATACTATCACCATGTATGCATCTGCACTTGACTGAGACGTAGAAAAGAATCACGATGTGATGAGATAATATCCACATGCTTTTTATCCAGAGAAACGAGACTCATAAAGCACAGAAATGTGCAGAAATGAGATGCCGTAAACACGCTAAGCGCTATATATAAGATCAGTCAGTCACCAGACAGCAAATTAGAGTCTTATAAAACCATCTTGAATACCATATATCTTCCTTACCATTTCACTACATCCTATCACTATCAACACACACTCTTTATCTTCAGTAATCTACTTGAAAATAATATAATCCATTCACTCATCCAAAATCCTGATTCTTTAATACAACAACCCACCTCCGCTTTTACGCGTTCAACACAAATCTTTTCTTGACCGAGCACAGCCTTTAAAACTTCAATCAAATTCGTTTTGGATAGAAGCTCAGAATGGCTATACGTCGGCTCCCAGATATCCCAATTCTCGAGAAACCAGTTCCAGAAATAAACAGAAACACGGATACGACGACAGATGTAACTCAAACTCAACCTCGTTTCACAATCTCGGACTATGATTATGGTTACGATGGAGAGGGAGAGGGTGCTGAAGGCAGTAGTAGTCGTCGTCGTTGGGAAGATGATACTGAACTACGGAAACAGAATCAAAGTCATGATACCAATGTGACAGTTAATCGACAACCAAGTTTACCACTTACTAGAATTAATGTTGAAATGCATCAAAATCAAGTAAGTCAAATATCACCACGACTAGTCGGAGTACATAGGACGAAAGGACTTTGAGAGATCCAATTATTGATTTGACCCCTTTATCAGCTCCTTTCACGACCAGGATATATCAGAGAGGACTCTGCAGAACCACAGGACATCATCTCATACTCTCCACCACCACAAATGATCGATTCAACGGTTGACCCAGAAGCTAGATCTCACGGTTACGGGGAGGAAGAATTGAAAGCTATTGAAGATGATTTGGGTGAGAAGAGATCACCAGTGACTGCGAGTGGTTGGTTAAAGTTCAAGGAGACTGTTAGTCATTTCATGTTCGACTTTGGAGATCGTATCACTGATTTATCCCAGTTCTTCCCCTCTGTCCCTTGCACGTTGTTGATTTTCACGGTACTTCTCGAAACGATCGTTGATATAGCCATTGAAGTGAGTCATTTTGCATCAGTCCCGAACTGAATGAACGTAGTCAATCATGTTGTGGAGATTCAATTTAGAAGTCTCATCATCCCAATCTACAGATTTGGAAACAGAGAATAAACGTAGATTACCAGTTTACCTTTCTATCTTCGGTTTAGCTCAGTAAGTCAAAACAAGAGAACCAAGTCATGAACGTCACATTGACACTCTGGAAAGTCTTGTTCAACTCGTCCTGACGATCGATGCGGTTCGAACGCGAAATACCATCCAGGTGATAGGTCTCGCTATTTTTAACGGAATGTTTTTGATCTACGCTGGTATCCAGGTAAATAACTTAAGTTGTTGTCATGGCGAAGCTTACCTTGTATTTAGATCTCGGAAGTTCGTTCGATCCTAGGAAGTAACACCACAACGTTGGATGTTCAAAGTGGTGTAAAAGCCAATCTACTCACTCTCCCACTCAACGCTTTAACTGGTTCGATCATCGGTGTAATAGGCGCTGCTGAGTTAGTCATCATCGTTCTCACAATGTTCATCTTTAAACAATTTGGGTGAATTCTTTTATGATTTTTGATGACTGCACTTGGTACTGATACATCATACCATAGGTGGATGATCTATCGATTTCTTGGAAGTGGAGATCGGATACTCAAAAGATGTTACGCCCAATATCAAGTGTTCGAATGTATCTGTCGCTTCTCTTCGTTCTTTTTCTTCGCTTTTGGTATCCAGGTAAGCCTCATTCGTTCTGTTATGTATACAAATAAACTGACCAAAAAGCAGTTCATTTTCCTAGGTTCGTTATTCAAGCTGAAAATCTTCTAAATTGCAATCCAAACCTGACGCAAACACTTAGTTCTAAGTTCAACCTCAGCCGAATACGTTCTCACCATAGTTGCATTCCCCGTATGTCTGTTTTTTCTATTCATAGGAATCTACGGCGCCAGAAAAGAGAAATTATGGTGTATGGTGAGTCAAACTCCATACTAACGTTCTAACCGACAACTAATGCCTGACCCCAACAGTTAATATTCTTTATCGGGTTAGCGATGGCAGCCGCCTATTTCATCTATAAATTAGTTAGGATCTGGCAACTCCGAGCGACGACTTACAAGAATATCACCACTTCCCTAACGGTGTTTTCAGCTTTGAGTTTGGTTTGCTTGTTACTGTGTGGGATATGGGGTGGGATCGTATGTTCAAATTTCGGTAAAGGGTTGAAACTTCGTCGTAAGTTGGAACGTTCCTTCTTTGTGGGGGTTGCACTGACTTGACACCTTTCCTTTTGATAGTTTCATCTACAACGGCTAAACAACAGATATCGAGTGATATCGGTTCTCCCACTTCGCCTTCTCATCGGATGGACATGTTGTCGGGTAAACCAAGGATGACTATTGATATTTGAATACGTGTGAGGGGAGTTTTTGACATCGTTGAGCTGGTCTCAATGATGGTGATGACTAGGAGATTATCTGTTATGGGGGTGTTGTAATATATCTTGCTTACATGCACTAACCATGTTCTTATCGCTCATCATCATTCAGAATGAAGAATCACTCATTACAATGCCAAATCAATCACATCATATGCTACAACAACTAATATCTACTATCCAAAAACCCCTAACTATCTATTCGCCTTGTTCGACGTAAGCTGTCTGGCGAACCTATTGAATTTCTTGTTATCCTTTTGAAGTCTGGTGATATATTCAGAAGCTTGTTCGATTCTAGAAGCAGGTGCGACGGTATATTGAATTTCCTAACAAGTAGGATTGAGTGATTAGTAAGCTATCGAAATACAAATCATCAAAACCTACCTGGACTTTCTGTAATCCTGCACCTTTCCTACCGATATTCTCCTTGGTTGCCTTCTTAGCATCGAATCTTTTGATTTTATTAATTTTCTTCTGACCATTAATAGATTTCTGAGATTGACCCTGTGATCTATCCCTATTCTCCCCCTCCTCCTCATCATCATCCGCACCAACCCCGTTCTCCTCCTCGTTATTCTCTTCGTTCCCAACCTGAACCCTTCTCTCAACTTCAGCAGCCGACTCAATATATCGATCACGGAAATTAGCCGTACGTTTGATGATAGGTCTTGACCAAGCTTGAACTAAAGCGTCAGCTTGTCTGTTGATAGTCGGAGTAACTCTTTTCGTTTTAGTGTAGAAAAGTACTATGGGTCCTAAGCGACATTCTTTTAGGGTTGTGGTGTCTAGATCCATTTTGGGTAGGACTTCGAATATGGATTTTTGGATTCCGACGGCTGGGAGGGATCGATCGGGTAGAGGTTCTAACCATCTTTTCACGGCTTCTAGGACTCCGTTATCGACGATTGAGGACCATAGGGTTTGACTGGAGGGTGGGGTGTTGGCATCAGTACGTTGATCATTGAAAAAACCTTGACACATACTTTCTCAAAACTCCCATCACTTCATCTAACATTGCTAATTTACTCGTAGCAGGTAATTTGTTTCTATTCGAGATCTCATCTTTATCCGCTGCGTTGATCATTCTGTCACGTAACCTAACGCAGATTTCGTCGTGGTAAGAATCAACGATCTATCAAGAGATCACATCATAAGCAAACGACGAAAACAAAAACTGGAGAAAACAACCACTCACATCACCCTCTTCATCAGCCTTCTTCTTTCGTTTAACGGCTTTAGCTTTCTTTCCAATGTTGTTGATACGTTCTTCCAAAGCCCTCCTTCGTACTAAACGAACTTGATCAACGAAAATCGTTCTGTCTAACGAGATAGACTCCAAAACCTACAAGTAGCCTCGTCATAAACCGGTTCTTCCTCTTCTTCCTCAACGACCTCAACTCTCTTTTCACGTTTCTTCGTTGATTTCTCTTTTCTACCTTCCTTAATTTTCTTGTTCTTCTTCTTCCTCTCCCCTTCCTCTTCGACATCAGCATCATCATCATCCTTATCTTCATCATCATCATCTTTCCGAACTTTCTTGAAACTAGGTATTTTCGCGGCAGAATCGATAGTTCCAGGTTGATAAACATCCTCATCATCCTCATCATCGTCATCATCCCCTCCACCACCACCGCCAACATCATCTCTATCCTCATCATCATCGTCCTCATCACGATCCGAAGTAACCCGTTGAACAGGTGCCGCTCTACTTGGGAAAGCTTTAATCTGTCTAGCTCTAGGTCTTTCATCATCATCTGAATCCGTTAAATCAGACACTTCAGAATCACTGTTACCAAACACATCTCCGTAGGTGACGTTGGCTTTTTCAGCTGCGGCTGGCATTTGCGTTGCTTCGATTTGGGTGGATTCGGGTTCTGGTGATTCTGACATTGTTGTGATATTTTTATTGGGTGGGATGTAGGAAGTAAAAGGAAGGTTGGGAATGGTTGTATAGTAGGTTAATTGGTTGCAGTGGTGAATTTCCGTTTGGTTTCAATGTGGCACTTGTAGTTGTTGACAAAAATCTGGTCTGATCTCTTACGGGGACTTTTTCATGCTGTTTGTACAAAGAATCAAATTGTAACAGGAGTGTGGTCAAAAGAATACGTTCCAGTCGGTTCTCAGAGATCTCATGATGCCCTCTGTGTAAGCTTAGGAAGGAACAAAGACTTTCCTCCATTCTAAGTCTCACACCATCCACCCATTCTCTTCTTTGCTCCAGCGTCAAGGCAGAGATCGGTTAGAACAAGTTTTGGGTAATCCTAGAATCCATCTGATAAGGTCTCAAATTCTTAAGGAAGAGATGACGGGAGAATCGCCGAGGGTCTTTGTATTCAAATAGAATTAGAATGTAGTATTGCAATTCCTTAACGTCGTTGACAAAGCGAAAGAAGGACACAAACGATATTAGAAATAATATAACATAACAATGCAATGAATAATGATTTTACACGACCTATGAAATGAATCAGTACACGATTTCAGATCAATGTCTAGACAGAGAAGGAAATCTAAGCATACTTTTTGAGCTAATGCGAAAACTTTCGCCCACCTTCCACCTTTATCCGGACCTCCAGGTATATCTTTCAAAGCACTTGAGACCACACCATTAACTCTCGTACCCAACATTTCGCCTTTGTTGTTTAACAGAACACAAGCGTTGTCGTCAAATCTAGAAGTTATCTCTCAGAAAGATTCATGTCCAACGCGGGAGGAGAAATGAAAGATGCAATCTTCCAAAGCTTTGCTCCTCCTTTGGTATCGGACCTACCTTATGACTCTACCATCTATCCTACTAGTTTCCTTCTTAGTTCGAACAATGACTGCACGTCTCATATCCCCTCTTCTAACTTTTTGGATCGTCGACGTCGATGTCGTTCCAGGTGCTAGATTCGGTATAGGTCTGGCTTTATTTATAACGACGATGATTTCGTCACCTTTTCATTGAATTTTACGTTAGATGCTATTGACTTGATTGGACTTGAGCTTGAGCTTGTACTACTTACCAACTGTTGCTGAACCACGAGCTGATTTTGCTTTGAGAACGTTGATACATTCACAAATTATTGCTCCTGAATTGTCTATTGCCTGGTGGTGGGTTTAGTTGGAACATCATGATTATTGTGTGTATGACTAGGTACTCACTGTCAGTCTACCTTTCAAGCCTATCATTGTGGATGCTGTTTGATGGTGGTTGTTGGATATTGAATATCTAAACCTATCTTATTTTCAGACCATAACAATATAATTAAAATATTTAATTTGCATTTATCCCAAATGCAATACAGCTTGCTGGCTACGCGATTCAATAACATCAGCTTGGATTCGTGTTGATTTCTTCTTCCATCTTCAATTATCTTCATATACCACAACAGCATCCATCTATCATGAGTGGCCATCAAGTTCTTCGTTGGACAAGATCAGATGGTGACCCAAAGACATGGCCACCTCTCGAAGTTGATGGCACAAGAAACGTTCCTATTCCACAGTAGGTATCAGTTGTCAACGACCTTAATCATAAGCAATCTCTTACATCATCTCAGTGAAAGTCTCAAAACGAAATTATATCAGAACAAAATCGGAGAGCATTTCGCTAAGAAATACAATCTACCTGGAGCTGATAGTAAGCCGTCATTTTGTCAACATGCCCAGGAACCGGAGATTGATCTAGTCGGTATTCGCAGAAGCTTCGCTCCCTCTTCCGGCTGGTTACGCTTTGTACAATCATTGTAAACCTCAAGATGGAGGTGGTATCAGAGAGGACGCTTATTTTTATGTGAGTCAGCAAAACCATGTATATAGCGACAGATGTCTGATACGGCTTTCAGGGATCACCTCACGTCAAGAAGTTTAGAAGTCCTGCTGAATTCATCCCACATGCTGAATGGCTGATGGACGCGACACTTCCATTGGATGACCATAGCAAGGTGAGTAAGAGATTCACGGAGTCTCGTCATCACAGAGGATCAATGTTGATAAGACCAAATTCATATCAGTGTAAATGTAAATACAGCAGTTCTAGTCGAAGGCAGTCAGGTGCAGGAGGCGCATCACCTGTCAGACGAAACAACAACTCTCCAAGAACTGATGGACCTTCTAAAAGAACCAGAGTTGTTGAAAGAGATGAGGAACCAGCTGTACCGTCAGCCATTGCACCTGAAAGAGGGAATGATTTACGTTCACACAGACGTTTCCGTAAGTCCAACTTTTTAACTACAAGCTGATTTTTCTTTAGGTAAAGGCGAATTAATCTTTTTCCAACTCACTTCAGCAATCCAACCTCCCTCATCCATCCAACCTACATCTAATCTACCAGTCATCACACATTGGCCTGGTTTGATCGCGAATCTCAAATACAAACCTAATAGTGCTACCACTGGAGCCGCTTCTACATCCGCGACATCAACTCATACTTGGGAATATCAGATCCGACCCTTAGGAATGATGAACATACAATGTGATATCATGAAAGATCTTAAAGATCTCTTACCATGGGCATTGGGTGACGAACTCCTAGGCGGTCAAACGGGATGGTCTGCTATCGGTAAAGATGCGCTGAGAGTTATGAAAACAGGAGTTGAAAATGAATTAGCGGAAATTCGAACGCATGGTAAAGAAGCTGTTTTGGGCCCCAAAGTTGATGGGAAATACCCGATGAAAACTTGGGATTCTAGATGGAGGAAACGTTGGGCTGAGCGTATCAAATTCGAAGAACTACCTTCTGGTTGGGATCCAGTGGTTTTTAGATTAGCGGTAGCTTTGAAAACTGGTCGAGTATGTTTCGTTGTCATGGCCACCATAGCTAACTTGACAACAGGCTATTACCAACTCCTGGACTCAGACAGATAAGATTGAGTTAGCTGGAATGATCAATGCTTTGCCTGAGGAGGATAAGAGGGCTATTGAGAATCAGGAGAAGACGTTGTATCAAGTGAGTTCAATTATCCTTTACAGTGTTGACATTTAGGGTTTATGGTTAGGAGGAGAAAGATTATGGGTCGACGATTTGATCAGACTTCGAAAGAAACGAGACGATCTTCCTACGGATAGTCTTATGCCTCCAGTTACTGAAGCAAGGGACAAAGCCGTTTGCTTCAGAATCAAGTGAGTTGTTGCTTTAAAAATTTTCGCTTATGGTAGTCAAATCTCCGTCGAAGTAGCACCAGACAGAAGGGATAGGGAAGCAGATAGTACTGCATGGAGATGTTTACTCTATGGAGAGGCTTATGAGATCGCCAATAACAACCCTACGGATACTACTGCAGCTAATTTGAAGAGATTACCTAAAGCACCTGCTGGATATTGTTATCGTCAAATCAATCCAGCGACTTTTGAAGTCACAGTTGATGTCAATGGTGAGTCCACTTTTGATACTCTATCAATTTGATTGTTGTGATTGACTCTTGTTTGATCAGATGTTGCCGGTCGTATCTATCCAGATTTATTGGAAAATTCACAATGGTTCCAAGATCCTACAAAACCTGTTGCAGGAGATGAAAGGAAAATACCGGGACTGACAGCATTCGCGTTGGTAGGTTTGAAATCGGGAGATATAGTTTCAGCAGCAAGTGATAAATGGAAAGGTAAGCTTTGTCTTGTTTTCCTTTTGGTGGGCTTAGTCTGAACAAAATTGTCTAGAGGATTTATATCAAATTGTTTCTGATTCAACGAAAACGACTGAAAAGGAAATGAGAGATTACTATATTTCACAAGTTAATGCTGGGTTGGATTTGATACCTGATACGACAGTTCAAGGTTTTGTTAATAACACTGTTATTCCTGGGAGTGAGGGGGCAGTTCAAACGAATGGTGAGGGAAGTGGTGGTGGAGTTAGAGTTTAAGCTTTAGTTGGGTTTTACGATACATCATGTATGATTTTTTGGAGAGAGATAGTTGAAGAGAGTATACCCAATCCATTCCTTATCTGGTATATAGTTGTTTGAATCGTTGATAATTCAGTAGATGTAAAAGAAGAGATGAACGGGAATCAGAATGAATGAATGTTGAAAATCTAGATGAGTCCGGAAGCAACCACCTAAACCAGCAATTTTAATCCCAATCTGCCTTCTTCGACATTCAACCATTCAACAATCTCAATGGCTATCATTAGCATCCACTCAATACAATTGAAAGTGATCTCCGCAGTCTTACTAATCAAGGAATGACACAACTCGAGCTCCATGCTCCACATGTAACGACCAAAAATGACATTTAAGACGATCGATTCAAATATTCTCAATTCAATTCAAATATTAAAATTCAAACATGTCCGGATTTAGTTAATCTAAACAATGATTTTACTTACCTAACAGACTTATTGAACCCAAGTTAATATCCTAAAAGTAAAGACCAAAGAACAGAAACGAGAAATCAAAGCTCTGTTACCTTATTTTTGGAATCAAGAAACAGTTGTTTTGACGATCACCACATCGAAAACCTGTCAAGTCAATAGGATCCTATCGTCGTCTTCTATCATCAAAACGCCATGCCAAGATTCATAACACTACCAGCGAAGGATCATCGAGCAGAACTTCAGATTTATGCTCGAATCTGTACACCCAAAAATCCATTGGCTGAGGTCATAGATCCAAGATTCCCAACTGTCCTCCTAATACATCCTCTATGGTTAGATGGATTTTTTGCGTAAGTCAAATTTATATGCTTAGCAACGTGAAATCTGTATTGATCTGTCCTTTTTAGGTACCCCCAAATGGATGATCCAGCTTTGAATCAATATTTCAATTTGATCGCTTTGGATTATCGTGGACATGGTAAAACCAAAGTTACCAATGTCGATGGAGAAAAGACATATGATCTGTACACTGCAGCTGAAGATATGTATCTTGCTTGTGTAAGTTTTCCTTCTATGTCAATCTGATTTAAACCTTGTTTTCCTTGACTGAACACAAACGATTAGATGGAGCTTGGTGCGAAATCGGTCCATATACTTGGAATATCGACTGGGATGCACATCGCTCTAAGATTCATGTTGACTTATCCAGACTACGTGGATTCAGGTTGTATAACTGCACCACCTCCACGTATCGAGCAGCAATTCACGGAATTAGCTTTCAGAGATTGTCAAGAGGTACGTCTGATCCATGTCGACTCACATCCATGTGAGGAAATCTCAACTGACACTAACATTTCAATCACTTTACAGGCAATGCAAAACGCCAAAACTATCGACGATTTAGCTCCGATAGATACTTTGACCGATCATATATTTGAACAAGGTGCCGGAACTTATATGAACGATGCTTTCAGACATTTAAGAAATAAATACAAGGTTCAATGTAAACAACGAGTTTTCACTCATAAAGTGAGTATTCCATTTCCCCAGTTCATACCCGGGAAAGGAAACCTCTTGAAACTGGACTGACGTTGATGGATTGTTTCAGTTGGACGATTATAATCGTCATCTCTTCGATCCTATCAATAAAATGTCAAAAGTTGGTTCGAACGAGGCGATCAACATTCTATGTCCAGTTCTAGTTCTTTGCGTGAGTCAACCCTTTTGACTAAAAGCTTGGTTACTTGGCATTACATCCACTAATCCCAACTTCTTATATCTCACAGGGAAGTAACGATCTCTATGCCACTCAAGATACGAAAATGGTTTTGAGTTGGATCAACGCTAATCCACGTAGACAATATGGTGAATTACCTAACGCGAGAATAGTACACATAGAAGGTGTACCGCATTGGATGACTTTAACCAGTCCAACGACGTAAGTGATCCAAAGATCTCATCCACGCATATAACCCAATAAACTCATGCAAATCTAAATAGGGTGAACCCGATAATAATCGATTTCTACAATTCAGCAATAAAAGAGAAACAACTTCAATCGATAGCTGTCGCCCCTCAACTCCCATTCGAGACCAGAAGATCATCAACACCAGCAGATTTATCAGGATACACTTCATCTCTATCAATCTCATCTTCACCACTTGAAAGTACACTTGAAGATTTGTTTTCACAGTCCAAATTAAATCCAAATCCAAATTCCAGTCCCAAGAATGGACTGAATCTATTTCGATCTATTGGGATAAGAAAAGCCAAGAAATCAGATTTGGAGAATGAAAGTGATCTTTTGGAACGGGAGGAGAATGAATATGAAATTGAAAACGGCAATAGGAATGGGAATGGGAATGAAAATCATTTGGATGTTCGTTATCGAAGAGATTGATAACAGGTGATTGTTCTTGTTTATTGTCGGATTTCTATTTTTCGTGGATACAGTTTGAGATTTGCTTACATGCGAGTATATACCAATCTACAGTAGATGCATTACTTATACCATTTCCATATATCCAAATTGACCATTATGCTCATATTATATTATTCATTAACAGTAAATAATGTTCAGCAATGAAAAAAAGGGAGATTAGAAAACCCCCGTGAAAATGAGATCTAAAAGCTAAAGCTACAAAAGGTTGGATAAATCCCCAAGTATAAAATATCCAAGTCAACAACCCCAACGAGAAAACAGCCAGTACTATAGATATAGAATCAAGATATACTTTATATAGATTTTCTAAAATCTATTCTTCCTCCAAAAACCCAACTGATCGACTAACTTCTGAATTGTATGAGTACTTCTTGAATTTCAAATTAAAGAAAGAAGGGGAAATTAAATTACAACGTATCAAAGAAGAGGGTATAAGTTAAGAATAGAGATCAGAAAGGAAAACGGTAATAAGACTCTACGTCCAACCTCGATAAAAATTGGTATAAGGTGATGATGTTTAAAATAAATCAATGCTTTTGAATTAAAAAGTAGTCTCCGAGATTAAACCCAAACTGCTAGTAATACGATGATTGTCCATGAAGAAACATTCCAATCATTCCGTAGCTTTCGCAAACGAAACTTCGAATGGGTCAGGTATATCCGATTGTTCAATCGAAGGTAAAACCGTATCTTCAGCTGTAGCTTCCCCTTCACTAGCGTGATTAGAAGAAAGGAACATTGAAGATAATTTTGCTGCAACTCCAATACTGGGTCGACGACTATCAGAGATCAACTTGGGAGTCTCCGATTGATTATGTGAAAGATTCCTGACGAAGGCGTAATCCTCTTCAAAATCGTTTCTCTCATCGATGAATCGATTGACGTGCTGAACGGCTTGTCGAACATCGATTGAATCGTCTTGTATAAACGTTTTCGCAAGATGAACGATAGCTTTTGGAATTGATGTCTGAGGGCTATGATAGAACGCGTCTAAACATAGAATTTAGCTTGATTAAGAACGAATCTAGGGAAGTAAAACTTACCGACAGCGAATAAATCCCCTACAAGTTGAGCCAAAGCTAATCTGACATCCACAATATCATTCGATAATCTAGGTAGTTCGGGAATCAAAAATTCCTCAAAAGCTTCACGGTTAGGTGGAGGTTTAACGAATTCCTTTAAACAACGAATAAATCTAAAAAGAATAACAGCAGAATGAGCATCGACGTATCATCTATCCAAACTTAGAACAAAGACTTACGTTATACGTTGTCGGTAAGATGAACTGTTACCCAGATCAACGAGTATCCCTCTAAACCTAGTGGCAGGTTCGGAACCATGACCCAAAATGCCATAAGCTTCCGGAACACCGATGGTGACAGCCTCCCTAACAGCCGCAAAAGGATCTACCAAGGTCAAAGCAAACAAATCAAGGACTCTATCAAGATTCCTATCCCCATCCCCGTCGCCGCCATCTTGTCTGAAAATCTTCAAGAAAACCGGTAAATGAATTCCAAATTTCTCACGAGCTCGCCAACCGCCAATAGTATTTTTCCTCCATGAATTCGATAATTCACAAAACAATTCCCAGGCCACTGAAATTTCCAGATTCTTGAATAGATCGTCGACATGTTCGAATATCCTTTCACGGATTTCTTCGTCTAATTCAAAATGATGTTTGTAGATTGGTAAAAGATCTTGAGCTATTTGATTTGGTTTAAGGATTTTGGTTAGTTCATGGAGACAAAGTGATGTTGTTCTTGTAACTTTTTCACCGGCTCTTTGTTGAATTCTATGAAAGAGGTGTCGAAGATCGTCCCATCGATCAGATCCGAGTGTAAGACACACACCAGGAAACTACACAAATATCAATATCCACATATCCCTCAAAACAATCCTGACTCACGTTGAAGATAGCGATGACATCCCAATAAGAATCCGGTTCACCAACTTCATTCTCGTTACTATCGTCAAGGTAGAAATTAATCAACTCTTCAGGAGGACCATTAGGATCGTCATGAAAAACATGAATAACTTCTCCGAGCATCTCCAAAGCAGCGCACCGAACGTCTGTCCAAGAAGCTAACAAAGATCTCATAGATTCAACAGCGAACGTTCGACGATATTCGAAATCTTCTATCCGTCTACACAAAGCAGGTAAACTCAAACAAGCAGATTGCCTGACATGGTCGACATCGTCGTTTGAGAAGATCTCGTAGATTGGTAACTGTAGATGACCAGTCAAGATCGAAACTTTCAATGAAAAAACAATAATAACTGACCATCTGATACACATGTTCAACAGGGACGATCTTTGCCAAGAAAGAAATCGCAATAGCAGCCTCAGCTCTAACAGGAACATCACCATCAGGAGATTTCAACACCTCCTCCACGAAACCTTTCTCCACAATCTCATCAGCAGAATAAAATTCACTGATAGATCCAATAAGATTCATAGAAGTCGCACGACCAATCGTAGCCTCCAAAGTCAATTGAGCTTGGAAAGCTTGAGCTTCAGCTTGATGATTTGGATCGTTCGGATCACCACCGAAATATTGTTCTGATAATTCCGACGGAGATCTATATTCATTAGGTGAATTTCCATAGGAACTGTCATTCATCGGGGATCCCAATTCGAACAGCATGTCAGGTACGTCTGTCGATAATCTTCCCATTCCAATGACTATACCCGTAAGTAGTTCCTTTTCGACCGCCAATTTCTCAGATCGGGTAAAAGGTTGTAAATCATGTGCATGAGGTCCAGTCTGTGAAGCGAAGATTTTACGTTCACCAAGTTCAGTTGAATCAAGATTAGTTCCCCAAGTTTCCGTCGAGTAAGGTCCAAATCCACGTAATCGTCCAATGATATTGACCACACCTGCCCTAACAGGATCTGCGATAGACGGATTTTGACTGAGTAAAAGTGATCCTAATAACGGTGTGAAGAAATCAATAGGTAATCCAGGTCTATCAACGAGTTGTACAGGTTCTTTAGTCCATTGCTTATCTGGATCTGAATCCTCCGCATAAGCGTTGACGAAAGGTGCAGGTGAATAAACCGTGTTCTGCGAAACAGATGATCCAGGGGTATCGACGTCTTCCGAATTAGGAGTTAGAGTCGTTGAAGTTGTCGCTGTGAGACTTGAACCGTTTGAAGAATTGCCCAAAGAGATGATCGATTCACGTCTTCCGGAGAACGACATTGTTGGTATTTCAGCAATTTCAGCCGGTGTAGGTCGATCAACAACGTTGATCCCTTCCGATGTGATCGTCAAAGTTTCTTTGGGTGGATCTTCATTCTCAACTTCAACAGGTCCCTCAACAGTATCCAATCTACAAGTTGAATAGAAATACCATAGAATTCTGTGAAGTTCGGACGCAAAAGCTTCTTTAACAGATTCATCTAAACGTTAGCTAAGAAAACCCCAATGCGAAACTCACCCTCATCAGCCGAGAACCCACTCAAGAGAGGTAATATATATTCCACCGATTCACATGGATCGACTTCATTAAGTAAATCTCCGAGTACACGGGCGACGTAAGCACGATGAAAAGCGTATTCACTTTTACTAAGCAAGAAAATCCTTTCCAAGGTGTTTAAACCTTCATCATCGAACGTGACATCCATTTGGGGGACATCACCAGTAGGTAAAACATCACCTTCATCCACCAGTACTCCTTCAGGTGGATGAGATTCCGAAGAGACAACAGATCTAGGTCCTAAAGCCGGTGTTGAAGCGTACGGAGTATCCAACTCATCCGAATCCATTTCGGTCTCACTTTCCGCGGCGATAGCTTCCAAATGGGATACATCCAATGCAGTCAAAGAAGGCAAAAGATCGACACTTTTTCGAGGACTTTTCTTGACACGAGTCATGTCACTGTCACGACCTTCACTGGGAGAATGTGGAGAGATCAACGAAGCACTTTCTGTTGATCTCTTTGGAGATCTTTCTAAATCCGAGGTAATCGATAAAGTACGATGTAAACCAGCTGAAGCAGGTGATCGGGTTCTGGGATCGTAATCTGATAAAGCACGCCGTAAACCTACAGGCCTAGCTAGAGGTTCGAATACAGGTGAAGGATCTGGAGGGATGTTTGACTTATAGGTGTCGTTTCGTGAGTCGTCTGAAGTCGGTATGGGTGGGGTAGCGATTGCAGGTGGAAGGGATATAGGCGGGAGGGTAGCTGAGTTGGATGCATGTATGTCCAAACAAATTGGTATATCGGAATCCGCATCTCTCCGATCAAGGCGTGGTGAAGAAGGTTCTTGTTGTTGTTTTTCAGGTCGAGGTGAATCCGATCTGGTACTAGGCCCTGGATCCAACAGTTCATTGAGAGGAGGTTGAGGTGATCCACTTAAACTCCAACCTCTCGGTCTACCTGCGCTAAGCATACTTGAAGAAGTAGGAGAAACACCTAGAACCGCTGATCTACCTGCTGAACCACCAACAGCAACGGGTGCAGTCGTCGGTCTATTTCGATGAGCTCTATGTCGAGGACTAGATGGAGGAATAGAAAGCTCTAAAGGTATCGAGAAATGGTTCAACCCCCTTGGACTCCTAGGTGGACTCGACGGTGGAGATCTGGAAAATGAACTAGAATTATATCTAGATGTACCTGTTGAAGAATTTGACATTGTCCGATGATGTTTACTGATCGCAATAGCGGACGCTGTACTAGGTGAATGAGTGAGCAAGGGACCATCAGGCGAGATGACAGAAGATCTTCGAACATTCTGGTGCATGGAGATAAAAGATGATCCATCTGGTGAAATGACTGATGATCTCCTACCTGAACTAGGACCTGCGATTGGTTGAACAGGACCCAGATTGGGAGATCCAAGAGATCTAGAAGGATAGACGAAAGGTGTAGGGGATGGTGTACGACTTGTTTGGGGTCCTCGAGAACCGGGAGGTGAGTTCGGTCTTGCCGAGGATGGTGATGTGTTGATAGGCTGGGGAGTGAAAGCTGGTGTGACGAATGGTGAGAGAGGGGCAGTGGGCAGTCTGGATGGACCTGGAATTGCATCTCCAGGTAGACGTTGGTGTGCAGCGCCAGGTACAGGCCACTAAAATTGGTCAGACGAGTAGTCCCTCCTCACATGATTTTTGTAACTCACTACACTATCCCAAGCATGAACACCTTCAGTAGCTTCATTGATAGTTGCCGAACTGATCGATCGTCTGTGAGCATCGTCTGTCTCAAGAGCAGATAAAGAACTTTCATTCAGAATAGCCGTTCGTAAAGGTGGAGTAGGATTAATTACGTTAACGTTGAATTCCATCGCAGTCGGAAATTCAAAATTCGATTCAGAATGAGAAGCCCTCCTACTAGAACCACCACTTTCATTTCCTGAACCATCAGTGAACAATCTTTCCCTCATCTCATGTAAATGATCACTAGCTTCCGAATTATAACCTGATGTCGAAGCGTTAGATAATCCAGATCCAGAACTTCCAGATGAATTAGGAGTTGTCACAGATTCACTAGAGATTCTTTGAAAACTTTTCAATTCAGGTCGATGACCTGGGTGGGAATCTGTCCAGTTGGATTCATCTAGTAGACTTTGGTTTATCGTGTCGATACCGAAATGCTGTGAAGGTTGGGGTGTTGAATCGGAGGAGAAATTTGGTGAGACTGGAGAACTTAAATTCCAGGGTGGTGAGATACTGGTTAAAGGTGAATCGGGAAATGACGGTAGAGGGTTGAATCCAGGTGGAGGTGGTGGAGGTGGTAGTACTGAAGACGACGACGAAGATAAACCGAAAGATCCATGTCGATGATGTCTAGAATCTAAATGAGATGTCTTCGTAGGTGCTAAGATGATGATTAATATAAATTCAAAATAATAAAAAAAGGACACCAACTACTAGGACCAGATCCATTATCATCTTCATCCCAAGTCTCTATATGATCTCGATCTCGATACCCAATCGACTCATAAGAGTCAATATCTTTCGAATCCCCTCCCTCCAACTCCATCGGTAAGATCCTAGTCTTCAGTGGATCGAATTATCGAGTTGACAAGAGGGTTAAAGAGAGAGTGGAGTTGTTTTATCCAAATGTTCGATCCTTATCTCAAATGAGATATCATCAATGTCGATCTCGAATAGTGATATATATTCAAGTGAAGTATGTTGTCAAGACTACCTATATAGTGGTTAAACTCTTTGCTACTGTAAGCCAAAGGTGTCGATTGACCTCTAAGAGTGGAAAAACAGCTAAATCAGCTTCGAATGTTCGGTTTTCGGTATGAAAAGAAAGGTATTGATGAGAAGATGAATTGTGGATCCGCTAGAGGTGACGTAGATGGAAATTATGTTGATGAAAGATGAATAGAAGACTTTGAATTTATTGATAATATCAACGTTGAACACCTTTAGACGTCACTGACTGTGACTGTTGGTTCACTCGAAATGCCATGACTCCGAAATGTGGCACATGACTGGTAGGTCAAAGTGGAAGTGGGTCTTCATTCACTTATTCCAATCTACAATCTATCAATGCTCTTCTCAGCAAGAGAAGGAATGTATCACACTCTACGAATAGGTATCTACCAAAACACACGATCACTCGCAAGCAAAGATTCAACCACTGACAAACAGATCTACCTCTCTAAAGTCCCTCCCAACCTCCACCATCCAAATCCCTTCTCTTGGAATATTTAGCCATACTAGGACCTTTACCGGCTTTCTTCAATTTATCACTAACCTCCTCCATCCCTCTCATGACTCTTAAGATGTTACCTCCAGCAAGTAACGATAGATCATATTGATCCCAACCTCTTTTGATCAATTCTGCAAACTGTCATGTGACGTCAGTCTTCACTGTTTGGGGAAGCAATGGAAGGGAGATGATTTACTAGATAAGGATATTTTGATACATCCTCCAATCCTTTGGGTGTAGTTTCAATACCGTCATAGTCAGATCCTATACCAACGCTGAAGAATCCGATTCATCAGCATTGTACTCCAAGTCACAAAGAGAACATACTGATGTCTACCGATTCTATCACCAATATAATCAATATGATCAGCGATAAAAGCGACATCAACCAAATCTGGTTTATCAGAAACAAAAGCTGGGTAAAAGCTGTGGCATTGTCAGTTTCCACTAGCCACTAACAGCACTAGGAGGATCAAAAACTGACTTGACCATGACGACACCATCAACTTGATTCTTCTTACGTCCAATCTTATCTAAAACCTGATCGGGGACGTTTCTTGAGATATTGTTGAAATGTCTCGAAGCAGAATGGGAGAGCATGATCGGGGCTTTGGTCAGAGCTCTAGACGGCGATTCATCAGTTAAAACGTTAGTATTTGAATGAAAGAAGGAAATGAATTTACAAAGCTTGTAAAGCCGTTTTATCCGATACATGACTGATATCAATGAGGATACCAATTCTGTTCATCTCTTTGATAAGTTCACGACCGAGTGGGCTGATAGCAACGGAATCAATAAGGCATAACGGTGCAGTTGTAAGATATAAGATAGGACGTACGAGAGACCACCCCATTTTTCCGTGACTGGATTAAAGATTCCTGCAGAATCTGCGAAAGCGTTATTACAACTATGGGTGAGTGTGACATATCGAACACCGAGAGATTGATATTGTCGAAGGACTGTAGGTAGGTTTATTTCAGAATTGACATTACGGAAACAAGTAAACTATAACGTACCACCCAATGAATTGCCTAATTGATGTCCACTAATCGTATTCAGCGATCAGTAATCAAGTATCCCAACAAAACCAGTAACCCAACACTCACCCTTCAACACCAAGTAAACTAGCCACCTTCCCAGCCTTGATAGCTTGCATAACATCATCAGCCGTCTTACAAAAAGCGAAAGTGTCCGAATACCGTTCCATGAGATTGATAGCTACATCAATCTGTTCCAATGTATCTAACACCACGAGTTCAGTGATCGTCTTCTCCCCACCAGGTACTGGTAACTAACCTCGAACATGGTAAGCGGGTTTCAAGAAATCTTCACCCTCTTGTTCTTCTTTACATTCAGTGAACCTTTATTCTCTGTCAGTCTGATTGATAACGATGGAGATGGGATTCCACTCACACCGACCAGAAGAAACCGCCTAACATCCCTTCTCTGAGTCTGGGGATGTCAACGTGTGCAGGCTAAGCTCTTGGATCAGCTATCGTCATTCAATGAAAGGGAAGATTGACATACCATCTCATGATTCAAATCGAAGGACGAGATGTTATTCCCATACCTAAACCAGTATAAGCGTATCCCATAGAATACATTGATTGAGACTTACAAAACCCTAGCCAACTCCGGTAAATCAATATGACCATCAATGACAGGTGACCTATACCCATCCCAACAAATCAATACTGTCAACGACAAACAAACAAACCAATCAACTGGGTCCAACATACGATTTCAAATAGTATCTCGCCAAACCCAGATCATCAGTGGGGATCCCTTCACCTCGAACTGCTATGTAGATGACACCAGCGATAAGAGCGAATGGGATAATCAACGAAGAGATGTATTGGAATCTTGATCTTTGTTGGGGTTGGATGGCACCTGGTAAGAGTGGTTCTGATGACATCTTGACTTGATTAGAATGAAGATGTTGGTTGAAGATGAAAGGAAGATTAGATATTGTAGATGCTTATTGCTTATTGCATCATGGTGTTTGCCGGATTGGACCGAAACGATAACTGTAACTACATCTCCTGGTATATACTCTCAAATAGACAAATAGATCATAACCTCCAATCTCCCTTCTCCATCAAGATAAGAGAAAAGAAGACGACATCATATCTATCTATCCTACAACCTCCCGAATCCCAATTCTAACCCCTAACCCAACCCCACCATCAGCGCACTTTTTGCCCGCAACATCCACCTGCGTGGCGCTGAGCGGGGCTTTGCCCATTGAACATTGTCAGATATCTATCGATTAAATAATCAGTAACGAAATCTAAGCGATAACACGAGTGAGACGAAACATACCGGAATCATCATCAGAACCATAGAATTCATCATCGTCATCACCTAAATCACCTAGATCCTGGAAATCAACTTTGTATCGTAGAATTCCACCGATTCCACCGAAACCTTTAACGAATTGACTTCCCTCTTGCGATTTGTTGGTAACGAATTCAAGTGTTGCACCGAATTCTTTATATTTCTCGGCGAACCATTCGAGTAAAGGTTTAGCTTCTTCAGCAGCCTCCATCTCCAACCCTGTTGATTTGTCTAAGAATTTATCTTTATCCTTCTCCTTGTCTTCTGGTTTGGAATGAACGATGATCTCTTCTCCTGCCGCGTTTCTTAAAACGTGTCTAAGGGTTTCTAAACTTTCCCAAACTATCAAAGTTTCTACTGCACCCATGTCCAAGGCTTTCAACGTGTCGTCAACACCGAAACAGTATTTACCGGTGTCAAGAGCGATTTCGTCAAAGTATTTTTGAATCAGTTTCTTTTCTTGAACGAATTTAACGTTGGCGAGTGAATCGGCGGCGAGTTCGATAGCTTGATTGAAACCGTTTTCACCACCATACGAGACATCAACAATTTTAACGACCTTGGCTAAAAGACGTGGATCGAATAGATCAGATCCAGATAAATCGGTCTTCAATTCTGCTGAACCTGCCAAGACTAAACCGGCTACGTTGACTTTATCGTTGGTGATGAAATGTTGAACGGCTAATTCAGCTACTTTACGAACGTAATTACGACGAGCTTCCTCTCGAAGACGCGAGAAACGTAATGCGGATTGACCACCACGACCATGTTTTTTGGGTAGATCGACAGTGAATTTGTGAACGACTTCACGAGTGTTACCGGCGAGTGTACCGAAGAGCTAAAGGTCAGTGAAAGAAGTGTAAGTGTGACTTACGGATCCGTTACCATCGCTGGAATCGAGTCAGTATGAGATCTCCTTTCATAGGCAAAAACCACTTACATGATAATGAAACCCCATTTCGAGTCGTTCTCCAATAATTCTTCTAAAGCCTCGACATGGAATCTACTGTCACACATGTACAAAGATCTAAAAATGTCAGACTAGCTCCTTGATCCATAACTCACGTGTTGATAGGTTTGAAAGGTGTTAATGCAAAAGACAATTTCTTTTCTTTTCCTTCTTCGTTTAGAACAGTACCGACGAAAACACAAAGACCGTTATCAGGAACTAAACGTTGATGAGAATTGAGTTTCAAAGATGAGACCAAATCACGGACTCACCTCGATTGAAAAGTTTCAGTTTCTGCTGCGTCGATGTGATAGCTGATAGCACAGATAGTCTTGCCACTGGTAAGAAAAAAGTAACATTTCGTGAATTTCACATGAACATACCTGTTGACACGGGATTTGATGTTTGATGCTGTACCATATTCAGTAGTCAACATGCCGGTCCATTGAGAGATTTGAGATTCTGAAAAATGGACGTGATTAATTTGAGTTCACATGCCAGAGAAAAAACTATCACAATGACGTACTTGGAGGAATGACTAGAGTGATACAAGAAGTACCTGCACCTCTTGACGTGGCTAACATGGTCAACAGCTTCCTGTACCTCCATATCTAGATATGTATAAGCTGACGAACAGTCATCTAAAATGTGGAAAAGATTTACCTCGATAGCTTGATCAGTCTAGTCAGAGATTTAGTTAGCTTTCAACTCGATGAGATATTTTAACGGATAGAAGTGAGGCTTACCTCTTCTGCTGATGACATTTTGAACTAATTTTAATCTTCTTAGGATGAGATGGAAGATGAAAGTGGGAACAAGACGAGAGAAGAGATTAAAATAAATGCTATATAGCTTTCCAGACAATGGAGTAAACCACCCAAAAAGTTGAAAAGACCTTCAGTTTGAGTGTGGCACCAATTTGATTCCGTTAAAGACGCAATATGATTACGAGTGAGGAGGGAGACTCGATAGATAAATTTATTCAGATTCACTATATAGAATATACAGAACAACAGACAACAAACAGCTACTTCAACAACAGCTTCAGGACCAACACCCTCTCCAACGTACACCACCTGCTCCAATGTCAAACCACGTCACAGTAACCTCACCAGATCATTTCAAATCACTCCTTTCAGCCGATTTAAATCGAGTTTCATGTCTCAACTTTTGGGCTCCATGGGCTGAACCATGTACAGCCTTCAATAAATTCGTCGAAGACGTCGCACAGAAATATCCATCCATCTTGTTCCTAGTTGTAAGTCAGTCGTATATTCTCGACCATGCGTCAACAGAAATCAATTTCGCATGGTGACAACGAGATTCGTTGTTGATTACTAAGCTGATTTGTTGATTTTAGATTGAAGCTGAATCCCTAGCTGATATCTCTGAATCGTTTGATATCGAAGCTGTCCCTTCTTTCATCCTTCTACGTGTAAGTGGTATCTATTTTACTACTGTCGTCATCACAAATCGAGGAATTCTCCAATGTCTTCTTTGGGATAGTCGTCCTGGACTTCTTCTCAATCCCTTGACATCATCTTCCATCTAAATCTCTCTTTTCATTTTATACCTACCGGAGCTAGGTCTCATACACGTTTCTTATCATCAATCCTTTCACGATTGGACATGATTTTCGGGATATCACACGAATAGAAAAAGTCGTTGTCGGCCGCGGTCGGTGCTCTGGAGTTGTCCTTTCATGGTGGTGGAGCGGTGGTGTCTGAGAATGGTCTCAACTCATTTCCCTTCACTCTCCTTCTTCATGTATAAGGAGACAAGTAGGGGAATATCTCCTCTGTTCTTGACTTTCATTTCCAATTCCCCCCATTCCACTGATATCGTTGACTTTATCGCTGACAATATCGGTTTCAATTCATAAATCATGGATCCCTCTACTCCCTCAACACCACCATTTCGTCCCCGTCATTCAACCCAAATTAAATCTCCTTTAAACCCTGCATCTCACGCCCAACCAATCGCTGCTCTCCGTCGTCCTTCCATCCCCGGTTCACCTTACAATCGAAAACCTCCTGTCCTCGCTACCCCTCGTTCACCTCTTTCGTATCTCGCAAATTCCCCTTCTTCTCTTACCACATCATCTAATTCATCTTTAATCTCTCAATGGCTTAAAACCCCACCTTCCTCCCCTACTTCTTCTATTGGCTTCCCACCCTCACCCAACGTTTTCCCTACGAAAATCAAACCCCAAACTCGTAACCACGTCAAAATCCCTTCTTCACTCTCATCATCTCATTCGGTTTCTGATCATATCCAACTCCCTTCTCCCTTGGATAAACTCAATTATCTTCAATCGATCCCGCCTTCTCCTCCAATTTTATTCTCCCCAACTCACATGCTTGAACTTTCACCAACGATCGCTTCAAATGATGGACAACGGTTCGTTCCATCTCCGTTCACGAATGTTCATCAAACTCCGCCAACTCAAATATCACCCATACCACGTCAACAAATCTCTACTCCACCACGTCGTGGCTCTGGTCTCTCTCACGAATTTGGTCAATTGGATTTAATCGATAACGACACTGATACCGATACCGCTGTCGATAACGGTGGCGATTCTCGGTCCATGTGACGACTTGAATTTGCTTTCTATCATTGTAATTCTATGTACAACAAATTATACCCACAGGGACATACCCTTTTAGCTCGTCATTCAGGAGCGGATACGAATCTTTTAACTTCTCTTTTAAATCAACATTCAGGATCGACATCATCAACTTCAACAACAACACCATTATCAACCACAACATCAGCCCCACCTCCACCACCAGTCGCAGCCAAACCAAGAACGGAAGAAGAGATAACAGCGAGATGTCACGAATTGATGAACAAACACAAAGTCATGCTCTTCATGAAAGGAAATCCTTCGGCTCCTAAATGTGGCTTCTCAAGACAGACTGTTGGATTGTTACGTGAGAAGGGAGTTGAATTTGCTTGGTTTGATATATTCAGTGACGAGGATGTTAGACAGGGATTGAAACGGGTTAACGACTGGCCCAGTAGGTCTTGATATATTTGAACCATTTAGTGTTGATATTGACAATGTGTTATTACCTTTTAGCCTTCCCTCAAATCATACTCAATGGTGAACTCGTTGGTGGACTTGATATTCTTAAGGAAATGATGGAATCAGGTGAATGGGATGAATTGTATCATGGTGAGGAGGGAGAG
Source organism: Phaeotremella fagi (assembly GCA_001599715.1). NCBI lineage: Eukaryota > Fungi > Basidiomycota > Tremellomycetes > Tremellales > Phaeotremellaceae > Phaeotremella > Phaeotremella fagi. The sequence continues at coordinate 473,512 of BCHU01000014.1, forward strand.
AAGGAGATTGAGAAAGCTTGAAGTGGGGAGTTGAGCAGGTAGAAGTTTTTCTGTAGATATTCATATTATCGTTCTTTTCCGTTCTCGTACGTATTATCATTTGATATGTTATCGGTATCGTACCAAATCCAAGAATCTCTTTAATTCGACTACGACGTCCTTGAGTCGAAGATGACCACTGACGGAGAGATAGTTTGGATGAATCTCAAGGCACCTACCATCGTAGACCTCACTGATATCTGTGAGTTGGATAAGGGTCTGTCGAGAGCCATTGTGTCAAGACGGGCGAACATCCGGTAAATACGGGCTGAAGGTTTCACCAGTGTGTTTGCAAGGCCTTGCTCGGAGGCAGACTGCGAAAACCATAATCAACAAGTCCATTCCTCAGCAAGTCACTAAGAGCAAGATATGATATTCAGACCCCGAAAAGAAGCGTTGGCTGTTTAAGATCTGGTTGTGGATGCTAGTGTGCTCGTGAAGCGGTAGAGATGGTTGAGTATATATTCATTCACAAATTTATGATGTACCAAGTATGTAGCAGTGTCGGGAATAAACTCCCATAACCCGATAAGATCAAGAGATTGAAGAAGATTCCGACGCACGTTCAAGGTAACAAGATATTCTTTCTTAAACTTTACGCCCTTTCTATATCCTGACCATACCTTCCTGATTCCCGTGCTGCGCCCCGTCCCCTTCTTACCCCGTCCTCACGTCTGAAGCCACCAAACGATCGTAATTAGTATTCTAATTATAGCTATTCCAACCCTTGATCCCTCACATGTCAAGGGTTTAAGGTGACTTACTCCAAGGTTAATCTAATCATAGAATCACACCAAGAAAAGTCAGTTCCAGTTCCACACTCGTACATGAAACTCCTGTTCATCACCAAATGTAACACACGTTTCTCGATGACTCCAAATTTGATCGTTTCTAGAGAAACGTTATATCAATGCACAGTGCATCGTGTGACAACTTTAGCACGTTCACATGAATAAAGTTGTCTAACCTTTCTCATTCGTTCAAAGAAATCAAACCCGAAAAGAACAATCAAAAAAAAAATTGCTCACATTCCAAAAAAAAAAAAGTTTCAAGAATTCCAAAAAAAAGTTGGAGCGTGTATATATATATATATAAACCTCCAATAGTCAAACTCTTTTTCTTCTCATCAAAAAGAATCAGAACTAATTTGATTTCTGAATCAAAAATGGCTACTATTCAAGCTAACGAGAACATTGATGAGAAACATCTCAAAGATGTTGATACCGAACCTCAAGATCAAGTTGCTCAATCATCCGCTTTGGCTGAGTTAGAATCTGGTCCTGGTGCTGTCACTGGTATGTCTTCCAACTTTTACAGTATCATGTCGAGCTTCATACTCATACTTGTGATGTAGCCACCCGTTCTGATTACTTCACCTTGTTGGCTTCCGGTTTCGCTTTGGTTTCAGATGGTTATCAAGTAAGTTTCGTCTCGTGATAGCAGTAAAGTTTATAGGTACTGATCATAGCTATAGAACAATTTGCCAACAATCTTCAACCCAGTTTTCGTATGTCTTCACAACAAGAATTCTTGGAGGATCGTGAAACTAATCAAAAAATAATCTTTTTCAGAAAATCCTTTACGCTTCATACTACACTTCAGATGTTTCCACCAGAGTTTCCAACTCACTTCTCGTTGGTGGTAAGTCAACACTTTCCCTCCACTGTATCAAGATCCGAAACTAAACGTCAAAACCTGTAGAAATCATCGGTCAATTATTCGTCGGTATCATTTGTGACAGAGTCGGCAGAAAAACTGCCATGATCGGTACAACATTATTAATTGTTTTGGGTGGTATCTTGGCCACAGCTTCATCAGGTAACAGTACGTTTGTCTCCATCTAAGACGTTTACAATTCATCCTGATCAATCTTTTTTAGCCGTCGAAGGGATGTTCTGGATGATGACTATCGCTAGAGGTATCGTTGGTGTCGGTGTCGGTGGTGAATATCCAGCTTGTTCAACTTCAGCTTCCGAGGCTGCCAACGAGAAATTCGGTCGTGATCGTGGAAAGGCTTTTATCCTCGTTACCAAGTGAGTCTAAAAGGACTTAGGAAAAATTAGATGAAACGGTGCTGATGCACAACAGCTTGATGTTGTCTATCGGTGGACCAATCGTCATCTCCCTTTACTTGATCATCATCACTGGATCTCATTACGGTGGAACAACCTCTGCTGATGATTTGTACAAACTCTCTTACTCTTGGAGAATCAGTATGGCCATCGGTATCGTTATCCCATTAAGTGTCTTCTACTTCAGGTGTGTAGTCTTCAATAGGTCTTTTTACGATCCACTAAATCATGATTCAGACTCAAAATGATGAACTCAAAACTCTACCGTCGTAACGCCATCAGACACAGTACCCCATACGGGTTAATCCTCAAAAGATATTGGAAAACTTTGTTAGGTACAGCTGGAACCTGGTGTAAGTCAACTAGCTCCACTAAATTTGTCGTCCGTCCACTAAACAACCCCCTGCTAGTCCTTTACGATTTCGTAACCTTCCCCAACGGTATTTTCAGTTCAACAATTATCGCCGGTGTCATCCCCGGTGCCGGTCTCGTCCTAACTCTCGAATGGACACTTTTACTCTCCGTCCTTTCTTTACCAGGTGTTTTCATCGGTGCTTGGATCGTCAAATAGTGAGTCGACTTTCAGTTCCGGAGAAGTGGCACTAACTCCTTTCTTCAGCACTGGTCGTAGAAATCTCTTGATGCTCGGTTTCTCTGGTTACATCGTTTTCGGATTAATCGTTGGTAGTAAGTCCACTTCTTCGCCACTTAAATAAAAAGTCGCGCCTTACAATGATACAGTTTCGTACGATAAGATTACATTGGTTATCCCAGCCTTCATCATCATGTAAGTGGCACTTCTCACCTCCCACCCTCCCGACACCCCTCTTCAACCTCCAATCGTTTTTTTCTTTGTTCTTTCGCTAATCCTTGTATAATCAGGTACGCCCTCATGCAATCATCAGGTAACATGGGTCCCGGAAACATGGAAGGAACTATCTCAGCCGAATCTTACCCAACAAGTATCAGAGGAACATGTTACGGATTCTCCGCCGCCGTTGGAAAAGCTGGTGCAGCCATCGGAACCCAATCCTTCACCCCCATCCAAAACAACCTCGGTAAAAAATGGACTTTCATCATCGCAGCCATCTGTGGTCTTGTCGGTGTCATCCTCGCCTATTTCTTCGTTGAAGACAAAGGAAAAGATAGACTCGAGAAGGAAGATGAAGAATGGAGACAATACCTCGTCGAACACGGTTACGGAGATCTTCAAATGGGTGATGGTTCTTCCGGTGTTCATATTGCCGAGACTAACAAGGAGGTTGAGGAGTTGACCTTTGAGAAATAGAGTTTTGGGAGGGTGATGGGTGATAGCGATGATGGAAGAGGTGTTTTTAATTAAAGTTTACGGGTTTTTTCATTTTTAGTGCCACTTTTAATTTTTGACGTCTTGAGATTTTACTTGTTAATATTCTTACTTCCTTCATTGATGCATACTAGATTATAGAGAATGGGGTCTCTGCACTGAACGTATCGATACCAATTTGCATCGTTGATGAACATCGACATTCGAAACACAGTAGTGAGGTTGGGCTCAGCCGACATGAACTTGAATTGATTCATGGTGATCTTGCCATTGGTGAATATGACTGTAATGATATTGTTACTGTTAGTCCACCAATTACCGAATTGGTCTATTGCTGAAGCTGGAGGAGGATCGGAAAGTCCGAATACTCTGAGCGGTATGATCTTGACGTATTCACGAGGAGGACCGTTGATTGAGTGGGAGAAGAAATGTTCAGTGAAACCGTCTCTTCAGTGATCATCAAGGTATAGGAATTACAGTAATGTGATGAAATACATGTACATTTAACATAACATTAGTATAGAATCGTGATATGACATTTTCACACTATGACAAACAATATGTTACTTTTAATTTTCATTCTTCGGCTTCGCGGGTGTATAACTTTTGGTGAAGCTAAGAATAAGTCAGTCGTTTGTTTCTAGCCAATGTCAATACTATCACGACTTACTCTCTCAACATCTCCGCTTTCTTTTGATCGTCCCCTGGTAATTCGATTGGTTCCAAGCTATTTCACAAACAGTCTCAGTCAAAAATCATCGCAGTACTTAGAACCACGCACCTATCCCTCAAACGACCGATAGCCTTCAATCTAGCTCTCCAACTGGTGATATACTCAGCATTCATCGGATCCTCATTATCCTTGGCTTCGCGAATATGTCTAAATCTAGCACTCATATCATGAGCATGATGAGCGACCTGTCTAACGAAAATCGGTAAAGCCCTCCTCGAAATCAATTTATGTTCACCGATCGGTGAAAAATCAGGCATCCCACTACAACGTTGTAGAGTGACTTTGAAGAAATCTTCTTCATCACCACTTTGCCAATCTTCTGATGATGCGTATGTCGGTCCACCGAACCCACTTGATGGATGGACAGTTTCAGCAGTTGCGTGTGGTGTAATGACAATGTTGACAAATTGGAATTGTGTTTGAATAGTGTTGAAATCGTACGGGATACCGGAATCGTTATAGATGATCCGGACGTAGTCATTACCCACCAATCTCTTCTTCGCAGTTTGAGCAGGATCGTGTTCGCGATTCGGCATCATCGTAGGTGCATGGAAGATGATTTGTGATAAATCGTCCCACCAGGCGTAAGCATATTCACCGTCGATATCCTCAGTTCGATCTAGACCACCAACATAAACGTCAACCTGTCCTTTTAATCTGATCAATCTTCCTAGACCAGATATGAAATCTAGATATAAAGCTGAACCATCGATGTTGTTCAATATCTCTCGTTCAGTCTTCTGACCTGGACCGACATATAAAACAGCGATTCTGAGTGTGTCAATGACTGGTATTCCAGTTATACCACGAAGTTTTCTTTGATTTTCAGATGTTTCCGGTATCAGTCTGTTTCTAGGAACTTCAAGACTGGCGTTGGGGTACGAAGAGATAAGTTGAAGTGCCAAGTAGCTTGGTTCGATTACGACATCTTTGCGTCTTTGAGAAGGAGTTGCTCCACTCCAGATGAATCCATGTTGGGAACTGAAATCGAAATTGATGGATCCAGGAGCAGCGTTATTTGACATAACAATATCTTTCGGATTGACGTCGGAGTCCGTTACCTTGTCATCAGCATCATCCTCCACTTTTTCTGATATTGGCAAGACTTCGTTTGGAGAGCTGATTTGACGTTGACGGTTAGCCATAAGTACAGCAGGTAAGGAGACCATATCAGCATTTCCTTCGCCAAGTTCAAGAAGAGGTACGTTCTCCAATTTGCAAACAACTGAAGTAGATCCCGTAGGTCTGACGGTTGTGATAGTAGCCCAACCTGTTCTAGTATGCGAGCTGATCGTAACGATGGCACCACCCAATAACCACGATTGAGATTTAGGAGGTTCTTTTTCTAAATTTTCCGTCATCACCATTTCTGATAAAAATGAAGTTGCAGGTTTAGGATCGGCGTTACCATATGTATACCTTGCTAACCAATCGAAACACACTTCTGCCATTTCGTCGACCATAACTTTTTTAGATTTGCCACGGAGTAATCCTTGAGTCAACTCGGTGACATGACTAGGTCGTTGAGGTAATTTGACAGCCATGAACCAGGTATAAATCGAGTGATACGCTAGAGCGATCACATGTTGAGATAAAGTGTAAGCTTCACTGGTTTCTGGGTTAGAAAACTCTACAGGCGAATCCGACCTAGCATTGTGTTCTTGAATATAATTCAAAGCTACCGTGAATACCAAACGATAATGATCATCAGTGAAATTTCCGTATAAAGCCGGGATCTGACCCAACGCCAACAAAAACTCCAAAATATGAACGGCGACCGCTGGAGTTGATAAAATCTGTTGCATTTTGGAAATGATAGCGACGTAATGTTTCGAAACCGATTGCTCCAATTCGTAAATCGCCACCGTTAAAGCTTGTAAACAAGGTTTAGCTAATGTTGCATTACCTTCCAAACCAGCTAATAGAGCAGCGACCAAGAAATCTTGTTCCTCCCTCGAAAAGATCCCACGGTAACTGATTAGGATCGATAAAGATTGATAAGCAGCAGCGTTGATGTGGACTCTTTTGATGAAAGACGGTAACTGAAATCTTCTCTCCCACCGATTTTCTTTCGCTGTAACCCCATCACAAAGTGCAGATAATAAAGCTTTGACTTCGGCAGTCGCTCTTTTCCCATGGAAGAAATGTTTGTTTCCCAGTTGAAGTGGTAGGAACGTTAAAACATAACTGACCAACTCCCAATCATGTTCATATCTAAGTATTCCGTTCAATGCTCTCAAATATTCCGAAACAGGTAACCAGACGCCTTCGACCTGAGGACCGTTCTCTAATTTGAGGGATGGATGAGAGGGATCATATGTTGTCATCCCTTCACTAGGTTGAGTGTCGGGCGGAATCTCGAAAGGTAACGTATCGGGTATACTCCACAATGGATTGTAATTTTGAGGTTGAGGATCCGCGGTACGAATGATAGGAGCGTGTTTTGAACGAGACCGACTTCGAAGAGCGGTATCAGAGATTCGTGCACCTCGACCACGTTCCTCAGTATCAATTTTCGGTAATGATCCTAGATTTCTAGCTTTTCGACGAGCTTCATCAGCTTCATAAACCGGTCGTACACTGTCTTCAGCTTCTTTGGTTCGATACAGATTCGCAGCAAATTGAGTAATGAAAATATCGATATCCGCGCGAACATAGATTCGATGTTTTCTGTCAGCTCGTAATCTTGTTAACCATTGTAGAATAGCCAACCGGGCCCTAGGACATCGTGCAGGTATGGTCGGGACGGTACTTTCAGCAGTGGCTGATGAATAAAGTAGATTCAGTAAATCTCTATAGATAGTAAGACATCTTGATGAAGCTGGAGTTCTAGTCGCCTTCGATTGGGTCACAGAATGAACAGGAGCAAAAGTCAAACGTGTGAAGATAGCAATGAGAGCTGCGATAGCGTGTAGACTTCGACAACGATCGTGATTAACCGAAGGTACGGGAGCAGGACTAATGACAGGTGACACAGGAGTGTCTGATGGTGAAGGAGACGACATTGCTGGTAACTCCTTGGTCTTTGTTGGCGGCGAGAGTAAACTTCGTAACCCCGACGCAGCTGTCTCTCTGGGTCTTCCCTCACGACTATCTCGACTTGATCGTTTATCGTTCTCCATTGTAGTCGAAGTCGGTGTTGGTTGAGACGAACGACCCGTAGTGGTATCAGCACACGGTATGAGTGTTGCCACCCTAATGATGAGTTTTCGAATAGCATCAAAACTTCCTCCAGATGCAGCTTCTTGAACACTGGCAGTAGGTAGAGCCGCAGCGTCCTCATCATCGACATCTTGTTCAGCCATACTGGCTCGAGCTTTCCTTCTCTCCTCATCCTTTTCCATGGTTTCAGCAACAGCAGCAGAGACAAGAACCGCCAAAGCGTCTCTTCCAAAGTCAGGATCCATCTCATCCAGTAAAGTTTGTTCCAAGAACGGCACCAAGACTTGAGCCACTAATTCAGCTCTGTGTTCCGGTAACTCCTCCGTGTAGACGTAAACAGTATTGAACAGTAAAGACGCGACTCGTCGACGAGCTATTGGAAAGTCGTTACTCGCCATATGGTAAGCTTTCAAGAGTTTCCATAAATTCGCCAACCATCCTTCGGTGAATGGTAAGCAGAGATGCTCCTTTTCGTAATAATCGATAACGGTCTTGGCGTCGTCTTCAGATAAGTGCGGAGCTAGCGACACCAAACAATCGATATATTGTGGATGATAAAATGTTGTTGCCTCACTAGTCGAGGTATGTAATCGACCTATAGCATCTGGAAGTTGATGGATGATAGTGCTAAACATGGCTACCACAGGCGAGGAGTCGCCAGCGACGATGTTCAATGGATGACCATTAGGATCCCTGGAACGTCAGTTGAGATTCGGACGAGAAACTTACCTAGAGTTCAATATAATTGGCAAAACTCCCCTAATGATGTCACCAGCAGCTTCACCTTCAATCCAGGCATCTCCGGCGACTCTTTCGCCCCCAGATCCACTTTCTAATTCTTCAATATGGTCATGAAGCAACAGCAATATCTCAAAATCAACCGATTGCCAATCCGCCCATTTGGTAGGATCTGAAAAACGTGAGGTCGATTGAGCTTGAATAAGAGATGGTACAAGGGAAGAAAGAGAAACCGATTTCAGATCCTCATCACTGAAATGTGATTTCGATTTCCTGACTAGATATCTCGCAGCACTGTTTCATTAGTTGAGCTCAAGTATGACGACTTACATTACAGCACCTCGCGTTATCTTTCGATTTATTTCCAAAGATTTTTGACCCTCTATCGATTTATTTTCTAAAATTCTACGAACGGCATTTTCACCTTGACGTCCACCTCTTGATTTGGGAATGAATCGAAGTAAATCCAAAGCAACGGTATCCTGTTGAAGATCACAATCGTCCTGACCAAAGGCGAAGCATACAAACTCTAATATCTTGGTGAAGACCTTTGGATCGATTGATGTCGACGTGATGACTACTCTGAGAAACGCTGCCAGTGAAGGGATAGCTAGCGGCCATCGGGCCTGTCGAGAAGACGTCGACAGTAACATAGAACTGATACCTAACCTCGGAGAAGCATTTAAAGATGTGACCGAACGACGGATAGTTTTGGGTACATTCGACGACTGAGGAGCTCTGGATTGACTGACAGATTTTCGTAGAGATTGGTCAAGATTTTGAGTATTGGTTACAGGGGAATTGATGATACTTGACGAAGGTGAACCGTTATGACTACCACTTCTTGCAAGATTGATGTCTCCGACTTGCGATTTGACCGAAAGTAAACCAGTCCAATAGAGATCAAGAATGGGATCGACCACGGCAGTAATATCAGATGGGGCGAAGACAGCAGCATGACTAGAGACGATGGAAGAAAGAAGATCTATAATCGATGAAGCAGCTTCGATTGGGGACGCAGCTTTGATTTGAGAGAATGGTTGATTCTGAAATCAGTGATCTTATCAAATGTCACAAACTCACAATGGTAGCATCCCCGAGATCCACACTGTCCTCAAAGGTCGAACACCAATTCACCCAGTCATTCTTCAACGAGAGTAAAGTTCTCATTAACCAGCCCACGATACCCTTCATCCCATCAACTTCAGTCCCGTTCTTAGTTAAAGCCTTCAAAGCACCGACTTCAACGAATATCTGATCCGTTTTAGCTGTACCCGGTTGACCACCACTGGGAGCAACAATCAATTTGTAAATAGATTGAACATTGATTTCCTCTGGTAAAGGAATTGCCGTTGCTTCCAGAATATATGAAGACGGGGGTGAAATGGCGATTAAAGCAGCTAGAAGTCTGATTGCAGCTGTTCGAAGAGCGTAATCTGTTTTTGGATTTGCGAACTCGACAGCTTTTATATAAAGTAACCGTATATCTTCAGGTGTAACGATCTCCGAGCCCAAATCCCCTTTATCGTCATGTAGTACATCGCCTCTGGCGTATAACTGATTAGCCAACCATACAGCAGTAGCTTTAACGATTTCGCAAAGGGCAGCCACGGTATCAGTCTCTCCAGGTTGCATTAAACTGATCGCAGTAGATAAATGAAAAGGTTTATTCGAGGTGACAGAAGGTAGATTCGTAGTTGAAGTCTTTGGTGAAACATGATCATCACTTTGACTCGTTATACTGTCTTTACGTTTCTCTTGTGTGGTTTTGGAAGGGACTACTGTTTGACGTCGACCAAATATCGTTGGGAGGAAGGAGAGGGGACCACCACCGCCCCCACCTCCTGTTGACCCCGAGCTGGAACTTTGATGTCCATGTCCACTCGGACGGTCTTTCGACCGTTCCCTATCTGCCATATAGGTTGGAGGAGGAATTCTGAAATTTTCAAAGGGCGATTAAATGGGTTAAGAGATAGGCGTTCGAGTGTTTTGAGGGGATGTGTAAAGGTGATAACGGAGCTATTAAGGGGAGTTGTTAATGATATGTAGTCGTCTATTTGAATTGTATGATCATTCCTTTTGTCTGGAGATAGTCTTTGGATGAGATTAGTGATGAGGTTGTATGTACAGAATGGCAAGTAATAATAAGAATATGAGAGAAAATGATAAATGTAGATGACTGGATTTGGTGTACGGACGGGTCAAATTGGGAAAAGCGTCATACTCGCGTGGCATCTTCCTTTGGTTTGGTTGGTGAGTGTCGGACGAGGGCGCAGTTCATACATTGGGTGTATCAATCCCTTCCTTCGAATCTTCTGCCTATAGAAACATCTACAGTACATGTCTATACCTCAAATGCCTTAGTTTGCGAGAAAAACGTTTGAAGTTCATTCGCACATGGAGATTTCAAAAGTCGAAAACAATCGTGGCATCAACTAACTACAATACAAAAACGGAAATTCAAGGTACCGAGAAAAGGTATCGAGAAAAACCTCACCCTCCTTTAACACGGAATCCTCATTTCCCAGTAACTTTCTTAACTTGAGCCTCGCAATAATCCCAAGTTTCTTTCATAGCCTCTGGATCGGTAGCCTGAAAAGTGAAATCAGTTTACAGGGAAAAAAATCAATCTGATGAGATACTTTGTACCCACTTTATCATGGGATGGATGATATTTTCGAGCCCATGGGACATAATATGAACCTGTATCTTCTAAAGTTATATCTGGTGAGGTGGCAGCGTAAAGTTGAGTTAAAGCGCCTAAAGGAAGCGGGTATAGTGGGATCTAGGGTATGATCATGAGTTGTGAAATTGTAGAAAGTTGGTAATAGCACTGACAATCGCTTTGACCAACCAGGACAAATGACGAGTTAAGTCTGATTTAACATTTCCAGGATCTTTTTCCAGTGTTATAAAATAACTCATTTCGAGTATCGCAGGAAACTTACTTAAAGAAAGTGAAATCACCCCGCTTGATTTTAGACGATTAGCGTATTCGTTGGCTAACTGAACATCTGCCAATTTACTAAGAAAAAATGATCAGAGAACATTTATTTTATATCACCTCCAAGGAAGAACTACCTTTGTCCATAATGAACCTGATAATTGACCCGTTTTGGCTCGGTTATGGAAACAAAGTCAATACCTGATTTCAGCGGGAGCGCGAAGTGCTATGTGTACATCCAGAATCAGCGTTTTGTCATTTCACACATAATTCCATAAACGTACAGCTGAACTCGATACCCAAATCATACGTACACTACCCTTCGGAGCTAGTTGAGCAGTTTTCTCAAGTAACGGAACCAGAGTTTGTGTAAAAGCAAAAGGACCGATGGCGTTGGTACCGAATTGTAATTCGTAACCATCCTCAGTCACACCCTCAGGTGGGTACATGACACCAGCTGAGTTGATCTATTCTTGAATTTAGATGGTATCTCCCACATGATGCAGAGCTGAAGATGACTTACCAGAATATCCAAGCGATTCGACTTTTTGAGAAACTCTTCACCTGCTTGGATACATTGTTTGATACTTCCTAAATCAAGTTTCAGAAAGCTAACAACAGTATCAGATCGGATGATCATTGGCTGTACTTAAGCAACGTCTCTCAACCTACTGGATATCAGACTTTTGAGTAATCAACTTGATCTCTTCGATAGCAGCAGCCCCCTTCTCAGGTGATCGACAAGCAGCATAAACGGTAGCACCTTTCTCCAAAAGATGCTGAGCGGTAATTTTACCTATACCAGACTTACCCATTTGTCAGTACCACAACTTTAATCCGATTCGTTTTCAGTTAGTACGGTGAAGACATACATTCGCCCCTGTCACGATAGCGACTTTACCAGATAAATCTGGAATCTCATCAACGCTGTATTCGGATTTGGGGACGAGATATCCCAAAGCTGTAAAATCGAAGATTGACATATCGCTTTTACTCGGTTTGCAAATTGAAAGAACAATGAGGGGATGATGATCATTCGATTCTTACTCCACTGCCTATATAGGCGGTGTAAAGCTGCAAGGTCAATTCCACTGCAACGTGAACTGCTGCTAATCACGGATCCGAGATTGATGGTATAGTAGTTCCTTACTAATATTTTCAAATTATGATAATGTTCCCCAGATACAGATGTCAGCTTGCTCCATAAAATACAATAGAGGTGAAACGATCTCTTATCTCTTGCATGACATAGAGTTAAAATCGCCATGGTGTACCGAGTAGAGACATGAAAGATAATTATACCTGTCTTCAAGAACTGGTAAGCATGGTAAGCATAAGTGAACTTAGAGTGGAGTACGTAACTTGGAATAAGTCCAATGACGTGTTAGTACCATTTTACGGTGGCCGTGAAAATTCTCTTGTGAAGTAAGAAATGCAATAACGTCCCATGCCAAACAAGAAAAATCTTATACACGAAGAACAATAATCATGAACAAGCAAAAAATGAATCTAAATCGTCAAACAAAACATCCAATCAAAATTTCCATAGATACAAAAACCTGATCCTATCACCCAGTAACTTTCTTAACTTGATCCATGCAATAATCCCAAGTCTCCTTCATAGCAACAGGATCTGTAGCCTAAAACCCAAGTCAATGACGAATCGAATCTGTGTGAAGTGAAAAGAAAACAAACTTTTTCATGGGAAGGATGATATTTTCTTGCCCAGGGAACGAAATATGAACCTGTATCATCTAATGATATTTTCGGTGAGGTCGCAGCGTAAAGTTGTGTTAAGACTCCTAACGAGGGTGGATTCAATGGTGACTATAGGGGAGAATGATCAGTTCCAGCTGAATCAGATAAAGGTAAGATCGAAATGCTGGAACTTACTATCTTCCTGAATAACCATCCTGTATGACGTTGAAGGTCTGTTGCAATATTTCCTGGGTCTGAACCATATTTCAGCGAAGTTTCCAGTTTGATTAAATGCTTTGTCACTTACGAAGAGAAAGTGAAACTACGCCATTTGACTTTAATCTTTTGGCGTATTCGTTGGCTAATTGGATATTCGCCAATTTACTGATGACCCCCAGTTAATCAGTCAATCTATCTGCACTAACCATGGAACGAAAATACCTCTGTCCATAATGAGTCCGAATATTAACCCGACTAGGTTCAGTGATTGACATAAAATCAATACCAGAACTATTAGTGAACACGAAATGCTAACAATCAACAATCAGCATATCGATCTCCCTCACAAAATTTCGAGAAAACATTCCATACCCCTGAACTAGAAACCCAAACCATTCTCACCGATCCAGGAGACGAGATAGCAGCAGTTTGAATAAGAAGAGGAACGAGTGGATTGGTGAATGCAAAATGACCTAGAACGTTGGTTCCAAATTGTAATTCGTATCCGTCAGACGTTAAACTTCCTTCAGGTGGGAACATGACACCAGCCGAGTTGATCTAAATTCAAGGTTAACCTTTCGGTAAGATTACTTTCCTAAGCTTACGAGAATATCTAATCTTGGGGAATTCGATATAAATTCCTCAGCTGCTTTTTGGCATTGGGCAATATCACCTAAGTCAAGTTTCAAGAAACTTAAAAAGACATTTCAGTAATCGTTCGTATTAAATATCTTTCCGGACAATCCTTACTGAATATCAGTTTTCCCAGTAGCAGATTTGATATCTTGAATTGCACTAGCAGCTTTATCAGGTGAACGACAAGCCGCATGAACTTTTGCACCTTTCTCTAAAAGATGTTGAGCAGTGAGTTTACCTATACCCGTCTATCACTTGCGTCAGTCAAAACGTGTGGATACTGTAACCCACATTAGCTCCTGTCACTATAGCTACTTTTCCCGTTAAATCTGGAATATCTTGTATATTAAATTCTGATTTCGGGACGAAAAAGCCCATAGCTTTCGTGTCTAACATTGACATTTTTTGAGATCAAGTCGAAACTTATTTCTTGTTTAATTGTTTGATCAGTGATAGATAGTTGTGCTGAGTTTATGAAGGGAAAAGAGAAATATATTTGTCAACAGAGACATATATATATCTATGGGGGGTGACCTCTCTAGACGCTTGCTCATATGGTACACCGTCGGTGATATCTTTACATTGTATGTTCAACTCGTAACACTGGTACAGGTACAGTAAGCCGACGGTCAACCCAATCAGACGGACACGGGTAATTAATTCATTGGTACTCCACCAGTGATGCCGTGCTAAGCTGTGAATGGTCTTCAGGTATCATCAATGGTCATATTAATGATAGCGATAGATCAAAGGCGAGCCTGGAATGCACTTTGGTAGTACGTTGTGTCGTCAGACGTCAAAACCTTACTGTAACAACATTGACCACTCGAACTTAATGACGTGTACCGCTCAATGTGTTGTTGTTTCATCAGTAACAATAACTGCACAAGTTTACTGTCAATCTCACCTACTCAAAATCCAGCAGATAGAAAACCCACATGTTCTCCTCCAGAAACACCAAATTAATCCTATTAAATCTATTCCTTCTTTTCGTAAGTCAAGTCAAGCCAAGACAACCAATGACCCCTTTCCCCCGAGCAAATCACTAACACGAAAAACAGTTTCAAACACCTTTAATCGAAGCCTCAATATTCTCAGAACCAGTGTTATCATATTGTAAATGTACGTCTCCTATCACTCTCCCAAGATAATAAAATGTCATGATAACCTTGAAACGATCAGGTATATGTTTCTCAAACTCCACCATCATCCCTTTATACCTCCCTACGGACCCTTCGAAACCTTGTTTATCATGTACCAGACAATTCTGTCTTGATCAGAAATTGAGTATATGCCGGGGTACGTTGGTTTTTTCGTATTCTCATATACATCACTAATGGATAACGCAAAACAGATGCCGAGGTACCAGTACTAGATGCAGATGTCGGTACGGGGATGGAAGGTGACGTCGAAGCTAGATGTTTCAGTTAGTCCCCACCCACTCCAAGAGTTCTATTCTGTACTCACAAAAGTGATAGAGAGGGATTCACCCAGAGATCAATTAATCGTAACATTCTTCGTTTTAGTGGTCATCGGACTACTCCTTTTCGCAGGTATACGATCAAGGTAACTTCCCATCCATCCATCTTGGATCGAATCAAAAAAACTAACGAATGTTAGGTTACGAAAAGCGATTGAAGAGAAAGGTCGTCCGACTGATTTAAGAGAATGGGGAGAGGTACGTTAGACATTGGGTCAGTTGTACTGATATACCATAGGCACTACTCCCTCAACAGCTTCATCCGATTTCTGCGTCTGTGTTCAATCGATTACCTGGTATCGGGGTTCGAAGGAACGATCTGAACAACGAGATGAGAGGTGCAAGTAGGGGTTACGCGCCTGTTAGTGTTGGTAGTTAAAGATTATCTAGATGACAAAGTATACATGTAAAATAACGATTCATCGGATGTTATTCATTCTCCCAAAGGAGTAAAATCCATAAGAAGACGAAGAACGATTTCAACTCATTCACAAGCAAATCCCCCTCAGCGCCCAACTACAACCCAACAGTCATCCTAACCTCCTTAACTCTCAACAACCTCAAAAGCTCCTCAGCCCGATCCCTCTGCGGTACATTACTCTGTGAAACCTTCTCCAAATACTGCGCTGCCAAAGTCCAATCCCCACCTTCCCCCTCCTGTCCATCCCCCCTCATCTCCCACTCAGCAACCGCCAAATAACTACCAGCCAATTCACCAACGACCACCGAATTCTTCTCTCCAAGTGCCAAGATTTTCTTATGGAATTTGATAGATTCTTTAGAGATGATCTTGTTCTCGTTCGGTGTTTGGTCGGAGGATTCAGATTCGGATTCGGTCAGTGTTTGATGGAGGTTGGCTAGTTTTAGTAGGATCGTTGGGGTTTGGACTCGGTCCGCTCCTAGTAATGCTCTGGTGTGGGCTGAGATTGCGTCGGGGAGTCTTTGGAGTCCTTCGTAGACTGTCGCTAGGGCTGTCCACATTCTGCAGTCGTATGGTCTAAGCGTTGGTTGTTAGTCAATGATCATTCATAGTGACGCTTCACATACCGAAGAGATGTCGCTTGATTATAATATTCAATAGCGTACATGGGCATATCCAGTAATTCATAAGCCTGTCCCAAGCCGTACCAAGCTCTGTAATCTTTCGCATTCACGTCTAAAGAGATATCAGTTATGACGCAAAGGTTTATCTTAATACAACTGACCTATAGCCTTTCTATAAGCTTCAATTGCCGCATGTGAATTCTTCAATTCAACAAATTCATGTCCCATCAATGTCCAAGCCGGTAAATATTCCCTGTTCAACATTAAAGCTCTTTTAAAATAGGTGATAGCTTTACTGTGATCTGCTCTTGACGAATAGTAATTTCCTACGAGGTCACTTAGTCTCATTTGTCCAAGTGTTACATTTAGACTCACCGATCAAACAACAGACTTCAGCTCTGTTCCTATCAATCTCTGCATATTCATGAGCCAATTTCCCAAGTTTCGCTCGTTTATCCATAACATATAACATGTTCGAATAGATATCAACATCCTCCATACGAAATCTATCCGCTTGCTGTACAGCGTCAAATTCCTTTTCTGCAGTTTCAAAGTCTACCCAATTTGTTTAGTGTGATTCTGAATTGCTTGTTTGTTATATTACCTTACCTCTCATATGATAATACACCAACGCACGTTGCGCTTTCAGATGAACTGAAGAAGGGAAAATCTGTTGTAATTCTTTGATCATGTTCATGACTAAATCCGTAGCAGTGTGTAGATCCAACATAACGGTGATAGCGAAGAAAGTTAACATAGGAGTAGCCGGTAATCTTTCTTTCAAATCGATAAACTAGAGTAAGTTAGTAAGTAAATTCACACAAGCGATGAAGATCAAGCGAAACCGTACCAAATCAGCAGAATTAACTAATTGACCTAAAACACTCCAACAACTCCAATTATACGGCTTCATGCGAATACTCTCCACGAAACAAGTGACAGCAGCCGGACGTTGGTCTATCCTCATCAACATCAAACCCCTCAGATAAACCAGATATGGATCCGTGTCATTTGCCAATTCTTGAATCAAAGGGTTTAACGCGGGGTATAAAGCGAATTTCTCTTCTTTGGTATCGAGAAAATGAGGTAACGATTCTTGAGCTTTTCGATCGGCCGACTATCAACGTATAAGCATCAGTATGAGTATGAGAAACGAGGGACTCACTAAATAAGCTGAATAGATTCTCAAGAATCTACTCCTACTTCCAGTAGCCTCCCTCAAGACCCAAACGACCCTATCAAACTCTTTCAAATCGAAATACCCCTTAGCTAACTGATACAAATCCTCATCCAAAACATCATCTTCCTCTTCTGTCTCCATCCCATAAGGATTGCCAATTCGACTAGGTCCAGCAGCATCACCAGAACGATTGTAACTGTGTAAACTTGAATCTGTGGGATCGAAGATACCTGGTCCCGGTGAAGGGAGGAAATCGCCGATTGAGGGACGGGAGGTTCGGGGGTTGATAGGTGAGGACGCTGGAGGTTGGGTTTGGGGTTGGGGAGGAGGTGAGAAGGGGATGTTGGGGGCTGTTCTGAATTCTTTGGGGAGGGAGGCGAGGAGTTCGGACGCCCTGGGTTTTTTGGTTAGAGTTTGATTGATTTATTTGGTCGGAGGTTTGCTTACCATTTCGCACCGACTAGAAGACCTCTGTCTTTTAGTTCTCTTATGGTTTTACGTAGTTCATGAGCTAGTTGGATCTTGGCTACGGGAGTGAGTGAGACTGGTGCCATGTTGATGTGAGTCTCGCGTGTTTTGATCAAGAATGACTCTTCAAGTGAACATCGCGAACTTGACTTTCAGAACAACAACTCCACGGACTTTCAACTATGTCCGCCGTGTCTTTGTTTGTACCTCCCATTTAATTACTCGATTTACACGTGCTATCCGTTAGCTCGGCAGGACCCGTCATTTCCCTTTCACTAAAATGCGGAGACTCCACAAATTTCACAAGGCGAGAACCAACGCCTCCACAGTTAAAAAGGCTAAATACCAATTCCTCCTTAATACATTGGTAATTCTGACTATATAAAATACCGAACAGCACAGAGTACAGTAAAAACATATATATTCAAAGAACAAAACATCTTAAAAGGGAAACGAGAAACAAAAACAACTTCTCTACTTTCTATATACACGTTCAAAGAAAACCCCTATACATCCAACAATGTCATCAAGAGCTATTCAAAATCTCTTCACTCGCTCCACAAAGCTTTCACGTCAAGCTCTCTCGTCAAGAGTAGTCGCTCAACGTTCATTCACAACTTCGTTGACACGTTTCGAGTCAGATGAAGAAAAAGCGCGTAAAGGTTATGAGAAACATCGTAAAGAGGTCGTACCAAAGGTTGCCAGTGTTGATGAAAGTATCACTTTCACTGAACCAAAGGTAGGTCCAAGTTAATCATATTTCCATGACAACATTAATTCTGATATCTGACATAGACATGGGATCCAAAAGATGTCGGTCATGATGTCGTCGGTCCAGGTGTTGGTACCCATAACAAAAGAACTTTAGCTTCCTTCTCTATGGACGGTAAAGTCTGCGTCGTCACCGGTGCAGCTCGTGGTTTGGGTAACATGATGGCTCGAACTTTCGTTGAGAGGTAAGTTGAAATGATCATGAGTTAGTGTAGACTAACACTCCACCGTAGTGGAGCTGACGCCATCGTTCTTATCGATTTGAACAAAGATGACGCTGAGAAAGCTGCCGCTGATTTGGTTGAATGGTTCGGTACGTCGCGTTTTCTGTTTATCATTAAATTCACTAAATCGCTACTCAGAATCACACGGTGAAGCTGCCCCCGGTGAAATCAAAGCTTTGGGTCTAGGCTGTGATGTCGCCAGTGAAGAATCCGTTAAAGCTACTTTCGATAGAATCGAGAAGGAATTCGGTAGAATCGATGTAAGTGCAGTACTGAGTCTCAATACGATTTAAGTTAACTGACTTTTTGGTTATAGTCACTCGTCACTGCTGCTGGTATCGTTGAAAACTTTGTCGCTCACGAATACCCAACTCCAAAAATCAGAAAACTTCTTGATATCAACATCATGGGTATGTACGGTGTCCTGCATGTTGAGAGGCATTTACTGATTTATCATAGGTACCTGGTTCTGTGCTCTTGAAGCTGCCAAGAGAATGCCAAATGGTGGTTCAATCACTCTTATCGGCAGTATGAGTGGTAATGTACGTCGTCTCCATCAACTAATCTTCAAGACCTAATTGACTTCCACATAGATCGTTAATGTACCCCAACCTCAAACTCCTTACAATTTCTCTAAAGCCGCGGTTCGTCATATGGCAAGATCATTAGCTGTAGAATGGGCTACTCAAAATATCAGAGTTAACTGTATCTCGTATGTTACCCCTTTCCCAGAAAATCTATAAGTTCTATGCACTAACTTAATGTAGACCTGGTTACACTCTCACCAACTTGACTAAAGTCATTCTAGACAATAACCCAGCTTTACGTGACAAATGGCTCAGTTTGATCCCAATGGTAAGCTGTTCCCACAATTCGAAAAAACTCCAGCTAACAATCGATTAGGGTCGTATGGCAGACCCATCGGATTTAAAGGGTGCAGTCATTTACTTGGGTTCTGACGCTTCTAAATATACAACTGGTTCTGAGATTGTGTGAGTTCGCTATGGGGTCCTGGTGAATGGAATGATAGCTAACGTTCTGGATAGTATTGATGGAGGTTACACTTGTCTCTAGTTAATCGATTCAGTGACTAGAAGGGAAGGGTCGATTAATTGAATATTTCAAATTTAACACAGAAGGAATGAAATTATCTACATGAAAGCAGCATTGTGCATTGTGTGTTTTTTGTTTTGAGAGACTTACACTATACCCAATACTTGTATTGTCCAAGTACTAAGCACAATTCGATAAACACCGCCACACTCTCACCGTCCAGGTTACGTCAGGGCCAAGTAGTTTGTTTGATGTGTGTGTGATCTGTGACCCTCTGCTCTCGCGCCTTGGCCTAGTCCAATGGGTGGGTGGGTGGGTAAAGTGGTGCTACGCTTTATTTGCTTCTTTTGATTCCTTCAGTGATCAGAGATCAGTTTTCATCTATTTAACATATTCAACATCGATATTCGTATTGTAGTTGATACTTAACAACTGCTAGAAATCATCTCCACATACACCTACATTCCATCTTCACTGGAAAGATAACAACTCCCACTTCAATCATCGTAGTGCAAGAGGCCTTCGTTCATCGACTGCGCGATTTCACTCCTCCTTTAAATCAACAACTTGAACAACAAGTTCGAGTGTGTTCACTCTTATCATTAACAAATAGTCTAGTCTTCAAATTGACCCCCCCACCCAAAATGAAATCTTATTCAACGATCTTCACTATCCTTTCTGCTTTTTTGATTGCCCAAACAAACGGTTTGATCATCACCACCACTGAACCATATGTTGTAAGTTGCAGTTCTATCTTCTTTCTTCTTCGTTCAAGGATTGTGGAGTTGCTGGAAAACGATGAAGGAAAATGGTAGAATGGGGACAATAGCGGCAATCAGCAACCGTTGAAAAAAAAAACCTTCTCTTTTACTCACACGTTTATAGGATGGTAACACCGAAATCGTTTCTATCGGAACAGGAAGAAACGGTGTTTCAACAACATCAGTTATTTCGATCCTTACCGCTGGTGCAGTAGTCGGTGCAGGAGCTGCTACCACTGGTACGACGACGAGGAAGACGACTACGACGGGTAGAACCACCACAACGTGAGTCTTTGTTTCCAATTGTCAACCCAAAGACTAACGATTATTTCAGTCAACAAGCTGTCGTTGGTAACACACCCACAACGAATGGACCACCAATGAAAACCACAACCTGTAAGTCAACTCATCACCCTTCCTTTCATCAAACCAGAACAAGTCCTAAATAAACAATATTCAAAACAGATTGGTACCCAGACGCGAACGGTGATTACGTCCAAGCAACATGGACAGCGTCAGTCACAGCACTTCCAACAGTCGCAACCGTGAACGTCCCAGCAGGTTCCATTCAGGATTACAACGCTTATCAACAAACTGTCAATTCCGTCGTTCTGGCTTCAGCGTTAGCTTCACAAAGTGGTGGTACCGGTGTTGGAATCTCTTCGTCGGCGACAGAGTTGAAAGCTTATGGTGCTTGGGTCGGGATGGTTATTGGGGCTGTTGGTGGAAGTTTGTTATTGTTTTGATTTGATTTGCTTTCATTTTTAATTTTTGACAACTACACGCCCTTACCCCAATCTCTTTCCCACCCTTTTCATTTCCCCTTGACGTATACCCCCCTTTCAAATCTAGATGGACATTCATTAACTGACTTTATCACTTGTTTCCTTCCTTTACATACATTTTCATCATTTCTCTCTTTTTCGTTTACATACTTTATTTTTTTTGTTTTTTTAAACCTTACCGATTACGATCTGTTCATGTATGATTACATAGCGATAACCGATGACGAACACACCCAGCGAATATGGACTTGAAACGAACTTTTCAACACTGCTTGTTATTCTGACGATCTTCTTTTTAGGTCTTCAAATCTCTTCAGTGTTCTTTATGATAGAAAGAAGTCTTCAAGTCTTTCCTTTGAACGAAATCGAGCAAAGAAATCTCTGGACTTTCCCCCATTCTTTTTCTTCTTTTACACAATACTGCAGTACTCATCATCAAACACAACATACGAACGCAATGTACTTAACGCATGGAAACAGCTCCTTCCAAACCACTTGCCTCCTCTCCCTCCCCGTAGAACTTCTAAGCATGATCGTCAAAGATTGTTATCAACCAATCCCAACTCCGCTCTACTTCTCAGATTGGAAACATCTAAATCAAAGTACTCTCAGTCGATTGATGCAAGTCTGTCGTGTGAGTTACGATTAAACCATCTTTTCCTTATAGTATCAGTATTGACACATATTGTTGTTCTTCTTAGCCGCTCAGTGAAATAGCAGGTGATCTTCTCTATCGATCGATTTTTGTTGCTAATCTTAAGAGTTTAAACTATGGTATTTCTGTTGATCCAGGTTCAAGACGGGGACCAACAAAGCGAGGACTATTGAATCGTTGTTCTCATCTTCATTTTGTCATGGGTCCAAGAGAATCGTTAGAATCTGTCCTCGGTACTAGAAACCATCACGAAAGGATCAGTTTGCTATCCAGATATCATGATGAGGAAAGTTATAACAAATTCGTCAACCACTCTTCAGTGGAGATCTGGAAGATTTCGAAAATTGGGATGAAAACTTAGATTCTCTCTACGACTCCATCAAGAACGATAATGTTTTCGAAAACCTTGAAACAATAGCTGTTTGTCCGACTTCAAGAGATTTATTTGCTTTCGGAACAAGAATACATGGTCCACAGGTAGAACAGGAAAAATGGTCCTACAAACTAGCAATTTCAGCTCAAAACGCTATCGGAAAAATAATAAGATTGTCCAATGTCGCTAAAAACGTCCATACGGTTTGTACAAGAGGTTATCTTCATCGCTCGATATTCTCTGGGTACTACAACGATTTAGGAAGTTATGTTCCGCCGGTTTACTATGGGATCGTCACCGAAAGAGAAGAAGATTCAATCGAATTTGTCAATCATGTTCCATCTTCTGGAAAGGAAAGCGCGCAAGGTAATTTCACAATCATACCAGGCTACCATAATCTATACGAAGCAAATAAATGGAAACAATCAAGACTTCTGAACGATTTCAATTCGAGTACTTACTTGCTAAAACACTATATTCAACAATGTGAGGGAAGCGACGTGGAAATTTTCAAGATACAAGACTCGCAAATTGATCGCGACATCAAAAATAGAATTCCAAGAACGAAACTCTCAATATATCAGGATTCTTCGGAGGATTACCAATCAATCATTTCGGATTTGGTGAAGGTGAACTTGGGTCGTTCAGATATGTTAGATGTAGCTTATAACGATCTTTCTTCCATACCAAAATGTAAAGCTTGTAGACATCATGAGGTGGAGGTAGAAGATGATTTAGGTGTTTGAGGGTGCTTTTCTGTATTGTAATATGTTACTGTACTTCCATTTGTTGAGTGAAAAGGTTTTTGATCAAAGACGATAGACAGGATTGACATCTTCACAGAGAGTTTGTGCCACATAAGAATCTGGACATGAATCAGGTTTCCGCCCGTGTCCTCGTTCACGAAATGGTTTTCCACCGTTAACGCATTCCGTTGTCATTTACCTGAGGAAGATAATGCAATCTCGACCAACGATTGATACATATCCAAGTAATTGATAAACAGAGGGCATTTCACACGATATCAGAATTATAGTGTAAAGTGGTAGGCAGAGGGTAATGTCTCATGGTAAGTTGCCACTGAGTTTCTGATGCACGAAATTCTTGGCTCATTCCTGCGATTTGTAGCGAATCCACTTCCAGAGACTTTTCAAGATGAAAAATTCCCATTCATCTGTCAGTCCTACCCAATGTCAGAACGGAATCATCAACATTTTACATTTGGTAAGGACACTCGAACTGGTCCAATTACAAATGAGAGGCAGCGTTTCTTACTTTTGGTATGTCGCTTGGAGCAAGAGGCATTCCGACGTCAATTAACCATGTTAAGATGAGATTCCAGATTTGGGTAGAATAGCCTTTTTGCGACTGTCCTGACTCACAACTAGACATGTCACTCACTTGGTTGCTGTTTTCTTGCTTCGTTCATCAATTCTGGTCTTGAAAGGTTTAGCGTTCACCCATTTTGAGAGCAACATGTAGTCAACCAAAGCAACGCAAGGGAAGAACGTGTCAGTGAGATCGTTCAAAGAGTGGAGCTTTGATTGCTGGGGTTAAAGTTGTCACAGTGAAATTACAAGATACAATGTGCACCTGGAGAAAACACAGGTACAAATTTTCAATATCTGGCAAACATGGCTCTTGGGCAAAACATCATCAACTACATTGCATACCAGACCAACCAACCACCTAATCCACTAACTAAGTAAACATGACCTGACTTCATACATTTATACCACCAAAACCCGTCTCCTCCTCTTTTGACAGACGTACTGCACAATTACAGTACAGCTGCACAAAGGTCTTAGAGCAACACAGTCTTTCCACGCTTCTCCAGAGTGAGCAGAGCTGAGAGACTGAGTACTCCTTGTGGGTATTTGTCTTTGTGGAGCTGGCTGAGTTCTAGATCTAGATATTCACCAGCGAGAGGGATTTGCAAAGAGAATTGATCTTGGAAATGGGCTTGTGTGTTGACTTCTCGACTCAAAAGAAGACCTGGTTGAGTACTGACTGAAGCCGGAAGACTGAGCTCTGGATGGATCTTGATGGCTTGGTCTAATTTCTCTCTAACCTCTTCTAAGAGCTCTTCTCTTACATCTTTATCTTTCTTCGCAAAGACAATGACACAACCCCCAGTATTGGCGCTGACTGACTCGCTGATCTTGTACGTAGCACTTAGGCAGAGGCTGAGCGGATCCCAAGTTGCCCGATCGGTTTCTGTACCATTTGCGGTGACTGAGCTGAACTTGATTGAATGACTATGTTCCCATTGACCATTCCGGGAATTGTATTCTGGTTGTTGTTTGCGACTATAGTCTTTTCCTACACCAAATCTATACCCCGTCTTATTTTTGTGGCTGGCAAGCTTAGTTAAGCTAGCAAGGAGCTCGGTCTTTGCTTCTGAGAGTTGTGATTCATCAAAAGCGACAAACACATATTCGGTCTTTAATTGCTCGGAATCTGACATTGTTGATTGTTGTATTTCTGTTTCTTTAAAAAATTGTTTGTGTGGAAAGGGTGATAATAAAAGAAAGAAGGAGAGTGGCAAAGAAAGCAGAATAAGTCCCTCAACAGGAAGAAGCCTTCGCTGGTCGAAGAAAACCTAGGCAGGGGGTTGTCAGAATAACCCTTTGACGTTCACACATCTCCCTTTCATTGACGTTGTTTCGTATAAAATTGTGGAGCTGATGAAAAGGTCACGAATTGTGGAGCTAGCCCAACAGAAGGCGCAAAGAAAGTACAGCTTATGAGATGTTGTGAACATTCTCCCAACGTTGTTTACACCCTTTCTTCGGGTTTTTAGAGGTGGAATAATGAAGCTGATTAATGAATTTGTGGAGTGACAATTTAAATGAAATCGTGGAACAGTTGACTTTCATTGATCAGATTCTCGTGGTTCGGGATCGATGTACCCCCTGACTGTGATTGGGGCTTCCTGTTCCCATCCCCTTCCCCGACCTTGTCTATCTCGACGGGCTACAGCTAGTGTACATTTATCATAAATCAAGAGCAGTCCAACTCGTCCACTCCCAAACAAACCAGGGATTCAGACACTCGGAAGAAACAGTCCACACAAATATAACTACTGCCCCTACCCATATCGAACCGGATATCACATCGGCGTTGAGTGTCCAGCACACACCATATATTGTTTGGAAGCCAGCCAACATCCGATGAAATTCGCCAAAAAGAAGGTGGTGGAACTGTTGAAGTCTATGAGGGGTACCTAAAGACACATCGACAACCTGTCCCTGGTGGAATAGCATATATGGCTCCGCCACATCCTCTCGTCTGAGTGCATGAAATCGAGATACCCCACAGCAAATGGCAATCTTCTTCGCTTCACGAAGCTCAGGTTACATTGAATGTGTTCGATTAGAAGAAACAAACAGTTAAATAGATAAAGTTGAACGACTTCTTGTTGACATGACATACAGTACTGTGACATCCGTTTACACCGACCGCTCCTTTGCGTCCATCAATAGGACAGCATCGTGCAATTATTCATCGATGAAATAAGATCTGAAGCAGAACAACAAAGTTTTACTCTGCAGAGAAAAGAACACCACGGAAGAATATAGCAGGATGGGATTGAGATGGCGAATGAAAATCACTACGGGATACGGGTTTCTGGTGAGAGAATGGAATTTTTGACAATTGTCACGTACATCTGAGATAGTGAAAGGCTAGGAGTCGATAACAGGGGGAATAATATGGCTTGCAGAACCGCATAGCATACTGGTCGCAAAAGCATGAGAGATATTCAGCTCGTCGCCCTTCTTGCACAAAATTTTGGGATAATATCAAAGTTAGCTTTTTACGGTCAATCACCGTAGCAAAGTGGCTATTGCGTTGGGCTCATACTATTTGGCACCCAAAGGTCCCTCGATCGAAACGAGGCGGTGATAGTTTCTTTTTCTCAACTGCATAACTTCCTTTTTGAAGTTGTCGACATAAGATTGTTTTGTTCCAAGTTATCAAAATTGTTGAAGAAAATGGTTGATGTAACGTTGCAACTCATGTCTGTGCCTCATGTCTGTGCTCTCTAACGCAAGGTAATAATTCTTATTTCTCCTTGAAACAACTGAAAATGAATATCCCGGTTCCTTTAGATTTTGGGCGCACAGTTCGGGTAAATGCACATTTTTGGCAATTAACTTAGACTTCGGGCTTTAGGTGAAATTGTAATTAGATAAAGGATTAAAGTTCACGACAATCCTTTCTTCTTTTTTGTCTTCGCTTCCAATTTAGCTTTTACTAGTTATCATAACTACTTCCTCACTCCGTATCCTAGTAAACCTGTCCCCTAATTCAATCATATTATCAATCAAAATGGCCACGATAACAGCAAAACCATTCCTACTTTCCTTACTTCAATTAGGTAATCTAACAGCAATCAAAAAAACCAACATCGCCATCGCACAAAAAGCTGTTAAAGCAGCTGCACAAAACTCCACCAAACCAGATCTAATCGTTCTACCTGAAATCTGGAATTCACCTTATGCAGTAACAAGTTTCGCTGAATATTCTGAAAAGATTCCGGAAGTTGGTAGTGAACAACAAAGTGACGAGGGTGAGACTGTCACTGCTATGAGAGAGATGGCAAAGGAGAACAATTGTTGGTTGATTGGTGGTATGTCCTTTTTATGTCTATCTATATCTTTGAATGTTCTTATTGACCGAGTTGCTGATAGGATCGATCCCTGAACGAGAGGAGGGTACAAACAACATTTACAATTGTTGTACGGTGTACGATCCACAAGGTAAGCTTTTTTCTTCATTTTCCCTCCTTAGTCATCTGGTATCTAATCACTCTTCAATAGGCAAACTCGTCGCCAAACATCGTAAAGTTCACTTGTTCGATATCGACATCCCAGGCAGACAAACATTCAAGGTAAGCTAGTCCATCCCCATCCTTTATTCTTCAGCTGACTGACCCGACTTCAGGAATCCGATTCTCTCACAGGTGGAAAGACTTTAACTACCTTTGATGCACCATTCGGTAAAATTGGTTTGGGTATCTGTTACGATATCGTGAGTAGACTTGGACTTCGTCTACAGGAGCCTTCACTCATGATTGGTACTTTTTCAGCGATTCCCCGAAATGGCAATGATTGCTGCTCGTCAAGGATGTGTTGCCATGATCTACCCTTCTGCTTTCAATACCACTACGGGACCAATGCATTGGACTTTACTTCAACGTGCTAGGTAAGTGAACATTTTTAAACGAATAACCTAGTCTCATGCTAATTCCTTTCATTCAGAGCCGTCGACAATCAGATCTACGTCGCTATGTGTTCACCAGCTAGAAACCCAAATGCTGCCTATCAAGCTGTGAGTTGTCGAGTTATTTAAGGTGAAGGATTACTGACAACTCGACAGTACGGTCATTCAATGGTTGTCAACCCTTTGTACGTTTTCTGAGAAGTAGATATATGGATCTAACACATCTTAGGGGAGAAGTTTTGGCCGAAGCCGACGAACACGACGCAGCACTTTTCGTCAATATCGGTGAGTGCTCTACGTATTCTTCCAGACTTGATGGTGCTAATATACGACGTCAGATACCGATTTACTCGCTACCACCCGTCGAAACCTCCCAGTCACCATTCAAAGAAGATTCGACGTTTACCCAGATGTTTCAAAGTAATAAGTAAGATTTGGGAAGATGGTATTGGAAATTACGTTGTCAAAAGGAAATTCGAAAGAGGGTCGCGTTGTTAGAACTGTTGTTTATCTTGAGTTGTTTTTCATCTAGTTTCTCTCTTCATCTGTAGAAAGAAATCTTGATCTCAATCTGATCTCTGTCGAATGGAAGTTATGCTATTAATTACTATTCAGTTCCCGTCAACATCCATGGCGACTCTTTCGAAGTAATACTGATATCATTAAATCTCGTAAAAACCCATTTAGGGCGAATATGTATTATAAAGACGAGTGGAAAACGGGGATAAACTTGAGTGGTAATCGAAGTGTCTTGTATTCGGTTTGTGATTGAAGGTGGATTTGAATGCTGACGTGTAGGCATTGATTAAGGATACAACAGACGGATTTTGAGGGAAGAAGGAGAAGAAAGAAATCAAAAAACCCAAAAAGAAAAAAAAGAGAAGAGAAAAAAGAAACGTCAATTGACATACCAGGAAAAGAGACCGAATCAATGTTCAAGTTTATCTTTACCTGCAGCCAACAACCTAGCTCTGTTCTTCTCATCTTTCTTGTTCTTCCCATTCTTAAATTTCCCATCCCTCAAATCTTTAGCATTAACCTGTAACCTCGCCAAATATTCCTTCTCCTCCTTCTTAGATTTCCGATCGATAGACGATTTACTCCAACCTGTATGAGGCAGTCTATCTCTTTTCACGAATTCTGGAGATAAATCGATTTCGTTCTCTAATTTATCGATTGAATTTTCTAGATTCAGAGAAATCGTTCGAGATTCTTTGAGAAGGTCGGTAGATTGTAAACAAGCTGTTCCGTTTGAAAGATATCCTCGACGACAGGAATCGATTTCGCATTTCGATTTTTTACAGGAGACCTCGGAGGTGTTGGGGATGGAGGTACAATCTTGACCTTTGGGCTGATTCGGTAATGGATATGCACAACCCCCACCTTTCCTAGTGTCAGTATGGAAGTTTCGAGAATGTTATGCTAAGGGTTCACCACCTACATGATTCTAGGTCTCTGGTCGTCTCTATACATTCATAGTTCTCTCCAGTAAATACTGGTTTTTCAGTTCCATCTGGAATCAAACATGGGCTCAAACCACGGGGACAGCTGAAAATTTTGGCAGAGTCAGTCGGTGCTAAAAGAAAGGAAAAAGAGATCTCAGTGAATTCGACTTACAGAGTACCAGGAGCTTGGAAAGATAATAAATTACGTCTTCTACCAGGGACACCAGACACACAAGTATTCGCACAAGTACCTGCACAAGGAATTGTACCGTTCGTACAAGCTGATCATGTGGTTAGTATTTTTATTTTTGTTTTTTCCCCTTGGTTCCTTTCGTTGTCAAGTGAAAGTGAATAGAATTGGAGATATGGGGTTCTGGTGAAAGCAAGACGACGAAATCAAGAAATACAACTTACTGTATGAACATGTTGTACAACTGTTTGGAACTACACCAGCGGTATTAGCACCATAAGGACATGTATTGTTGTAAGCGCCAAGCTAGAATGTTGTCAGTAGTGACTTGGTTACTAGATACAATACTTACAATGGTCGGTTCAACAGTCGTCAAATACGAAGTTAAACTGTTGACAGTATATCCAACAGGCGATAACACTGTTGACAAGATACTGGCGTTCTGACCGGGATAACTTCCAGCAGTTATATTCCCAATAGTCAAAAGTGACTGTTGAGTGAGAAGACCACCGGCGATACATAAACATACACTGAAAAAGGGGGATTCGAAAATCAGTGATCAGGTTCTGACAAAGTAGATTCAGTAGTGACTTTGTACGTACCCATCAACAAGATCTATGTTGACTAGAGAAACACCGACCTGAGGTGTACATACTTGAGCAACACCTGAACCGACACAGATCGGCGGTAAAGATACGTTAACTGGAACTACGATGTTGACGGTTTGACAAGTATTAGCTGATAAAGTACGAGCGGCGAAAGTGTGAAGTAAATTTGGAGTTGTCGAGTGTGGAGTGGTCCTTGTCAATAGTTCCGTTGAATTTAAATTCGAAGTTGAAGCCAATGCCACCGGTAAACTGGTAGCTAAGGAGAGTATAGCTGTTATGAGACGTAGGCTGACCATTTCTTCTCGCTGGTATAAGGTATTTTATCGATCAACGATTTTCGGGTTATTGGGTTCTTGGTACTATCAAAACTTTCTATTCGATAGTGTATAATCGACCGCCAGCGGTGATGGGTTGAAGACGGTGAGGTGAGAAAGAAAGAGAAAAAGAAAAGCGAAAGAAAGAGTGATGTTTAGTCTAGTGGGAAAGAAAAACTAAGTCGTAACTGTAGATCGTACTTATATTATTAACCTCGAAAATTCTAGATGAGGTACAACTTACCACTAACGTCTGAATACTGATCATCCATTCTATGAAGATGAAAAAGAGAAAAAGGTACACGTAGTATTGTACTAGTATTGTACAGGAATTCTATTGTTGAGATCGCCATCCTTGACTTTCGATATTATCGACAGGATCTGGTAGAGCCCTACAAGGAGGATCCCCCAAGGGATCACATAATCCTGAGATACATGTATTGATATATTCTAAAAGTGATACGACCACTGAAAATGGGGGGAGATTGAGCTACGTGAGTCGTAACACCCACCAAGAAGAAAGTGTGGAGAAACGATCATTTGAATAGTCCAATTCTAAACATTCTATTATGTAGGACAATTGAAAAGAAAGCATTTCTGCCCAGCAAAGGTATTTCTTTACGGAGTCGGAAAAAAATGAGGACGATATTTGAGAGTAAAGAGAGATCGTCGAGTTATTGCATTGAAGATGAGTAGGAACTATTGAAAAAAAACGAAAAACGATGATGAGGAATGGACATTGAAATTTGACCGAATGCGCTAAGATTCAATGTTCAAGCGATCATCCTCTCAATTCGTTCCTGTAACTTACCGAATTGATCGACGAGATCAGAGATCAGGAGATTCATGATCGGCGTTGAAAAGGTATCTTTGAAGAATTCAATTGAATCGCCACGAAAATGGGTGTTGCATTCAAATAAAAACGCCACTTTTGTATTTTAATTTTATTCAATTCAAAATTATATTTTTGGCTCATTCAAATGTCCCCGGATCAAGATGCTGGCATGCATACATGCGCTTTCGCATGCATCCAGAATTATAAGTTGTCTGCTTTCGATCTAATTTGACTCCGACTTTCGTATACTGGCTTTAACAGCATTTTATTAGCGGTGTTTGATGGCGGAGTAATCTTGGTTTGTGGTTTCGGAAAGGTTCCGAGACGACTTGCGAGACATGGAGTAGTGAGGTTCATCAATGATGATGGTTGTATCTGAATAAGTAGCGGGGTAAATGCAGTAAGATAGTCCTTTCATTGATATGATGCTGTCCGCGAATCTCGCTTGAGATTTTCGGAAATCGCGATCCGTGTAGCCCAGGGCAGAATATGGGACAAATGCATTTTTAACAAAACTCGACTCTGACAAGTTACGAACAAAACAACAACAAAGCAGTACCAAACACGGTCGAAAGGGCACAAAGAGGATTCGTAAAATTCTTCGATAATTACAAATTACAAAGAAAGTCGTCAAGGGTCGTTACTATTATTTATTTACTGGTTTATTCAATTTGAATTTTGAATAGAGGTGATCATAACCAAAACTTTGACATAGTCGTCGAGAATGTCGTATGAGCGTAATTCAAAGCTTGCTGACCGACCAATAACAGTTGAGTGGGATCTTTCTCACCAACACGTTTTGGTGGTGCAAAGTAGAATCCTGCTGTCAAGACGATATATCTATTTCAATGTCAGTTCTTATCCGTGGAAGAAAACGGAGACTTGACTGACGCTAAGATAAGGATACTTCCTCTGTGATAATTACTTCTCGCTTCTATGTATGTGTAGGTCAACAGGAAGATTGAGAGGATGATAGCGATGACGTCCCAACGTGGGAAGATCAGACTAGTCTGAATCAGTTCTCGAAGGTTTTCTGATAAGAGCTCTGAACATACGTGAAAGTATCAATTACATCACCCATCTTCTCAGGTCGATAGAAAGCACTGAAAGCCACCATAGCCGGAATCTGGAGTAGACAAACTTGAAGTGCGTAAGCTGAACCAATCTCCATCCTAAAAAGTCAATTTTTCGTTAAATTTTTGACTTGGCTATACAAATGGGATGGACTCACGATAAAGCGATATTTCCATTTAAAGCGAATGACATGGCGTTCATGAATTCCGTCGTGTTGGGTACCAACGCGAATAAAGTTAAACCCAAGAATTTCTCGTCGATAGCGGAACCTTGTAGAACCACATCAACGACGTCCACCAGGATTTCTATAATCTCAAGTCAGTATAAAGGATCTATGGGTTAGGATATTGACATACCTGCAATAACAGCGTAAAGCAGGGTACAGCCCAACAAGACACCAGCACTGACACCACGAGTCCAACTTGGACCTTCATGACCACCATGAGCATCTTCCTCGTCATCATGACCAGAAGCCATCTTGGTATGTTCAACATTCGAACTTCGCTTAGCACCTGAGCTCATGACGCTTGATTGATGTCGTAAAGCCGAAACAGTAGCTACAGCCACCGCACGAGTAAAATCTTCAGTCGTAAGTGTACTAGGTAATCTCATCGGTGTCACTTGATCACCTTTGATATCTTGATTAACAGTTTCTAAAAATGGTGTATATCCAACTGGTAAATTATAATTCCTGCTCGAGACTCGGTCTTGTTCGCTAGCGTTAGCGTTTGATGGCAGTGGTTGATCACGCGAAGGTCTGGTATCGTTCGTGCTGACAGGTAGAATATTCTGTAGGACTGCTTGAGGTGTCATTCGTTGTTGTAGAGTAGCTTTGTGTGCTGGATGAACAGCCCCTGTAGGGTTTTCATCAGATTTCATCAATTGCTGGGGATTCTGCCAGATCTGAGAAGCGTGTGTTCGAAGTGAGAACCATAAACCGATAAGATAAGACTTGCGTGATCAGCTTTAGCTTTCATTTTGTAAACCTACCAAAAGAAGTATGACTGCACAAGAGTACATTAAAGTCTTGACTTGATCTTGATAGAATGGATCGCCAGATGGATCGGGATGTTCGTAGTAACAATTGCTACATTTCCATTGCCCTCCTTCCATAGTTTCAAATTCGCTAGGTGCTGATACATAAGGTAAATCAGGACAGCCGTCGCAGTGAAGTTCAAACTAGTAAATGTCAGTTATATTCTTGTTCGTTACAGCGGTAGCCTATCAACTCACCGATCCGTAAGTTTGATAAAACATTGTCGGCGTCAAAGTTCCTATGATGGCCATGATCAACATCGTACTGGTAACACCAGCAGATTTCGCATTAAATTTCTGTTCTTTCCTTTTCAAAGCTCCCGAACACATACTAACACCAGGCATGAGAAGTACACCAGCCAAGATTGAACCAACGATACTTCCTTCCACCAAACGACCTTTACCTTGAGTGAGTGCGATACCGTATAAAATGATTTCGATGATGGAACCGAATGTTGCGTTTATGACTGCACCCATACCGATTGAAGATTGAGCTGAGATAGATGCGACCGCCATTCCTATAAAGTATGATAGAGGGATGACTGAAGCTAGAGAAAGGATGAAAATGAGAGCTTGAGAAGCTATGAAAGCTAGTAAGGGAGGTGTTGTAATTCCATGGTGGTCGTTGTATTCAACAATGGGTAGTAAGATGAATGCGTCCATGATGGTGAAAAATACCAGAGGAAGGAGATTGATGAATAAGATGTTGACACCACCAATAGTGTATTTATAATATTGTAAACCAACCGCTCTATAAGTACAAAGCAAAACAGTCGAAGTGGGTCCAGAAGTAGGGGCGATTTGACCAGCTGTTAAATGAGCTCGTTTCATCGTATATCCAGGTGAACCGTTGGAAGAAACGTTAGTTGAAGAATCACCGTTTCCATCGACAGCCTCATGTGGTGTAGGAACAGGAACTTTTGGTGCCGAACGGAAATTGATTTCAAGTGGTCGAAGATAGAGTAATTCCAATAAAGCCCAAGTGAGTTTAGCCATTGGGATGGTGATGATCATCCCCCAACATAGAATACAGATGAACAACATACTGGGAGCGATGATGAAGAAGAACGCTGGCCAATAAACTAATCTGCCAAGGAATTTCGCCCGTTTATTTCTTGGTCGACGGAACGCTCCTGGTTTCTTGAGAAGGGGCGCGTTCTCATCCATAGACTCGTTGACTAAAGTTTTCAAAGAATCTTTAGCTTTACCTTTGACACTTTGAGCGAATGAAACAGTAGGTTCACGACGAGCGTAATCTGTGACTCGAACTGTAGATGCGGAAGCGTTAGAATGTGGTTCATCACGAGGTCCAAGTGTCGACATGTTGGGCCTAACAGTGAAAGCTGATGAAGCACTTTCCGAAACTTCTCCATGGTGATGGTGAAGAGATGATGGAGCACTACTGCCGTAACCTTCACCATCATCAACGAGATGATTGTTTGCGATATCCTCTAATGAATCTTCATGACCATCCTCCGGCCCACCTTCACCTTCGACATATTTTCCGAATGGCCATCCGATATACCAAGCTAGTCCTCGAAGGGTTTTTCCATATCCACCTCGACCACCGCCTAATACCTCAGCGAATCCAACGAGTAAAGCAGCGAATAAACAAACTAAAGCTAGCCACCAACCGAAGATCAGAACCCATAGAATATTGCCGGGAAGCAGATGTCGTTCAGCAGCAGCTGATGGAATATTGTGTAAAGCGGAATCTGCATTTCGAGTAACTGAACGTGATTTCTTGTAGAGAGCTGGTTTCCAAATGGGTAAACCAAAGGGATGTTCGATATTAATAGCCTAATGTCAGTCAGTTTCTTGAATCAGAAACTCACATCTTGTCTATCTCGAAGAGTGACACCTTCGTCACCACCTCCACTACCATCTTCATCCTCATCAGCATCTTCATCGTCATCAGCGTCTCCATCATCTTCTTCAGCTGTGACCTCCTCAACCACTTCCTGTACGACTTCATCTAACAGACTGGGAGCTCTTTCAACTCTCTCTTCATCATCGTCAACAGAGGAGGAAACGATAGACGAAGGTCTTCTTTCATCTGTAGGACTCAGAAGAGGAGTTTCGTCACCATGGAAAGGGGGGAAATAACCTAAACTGCTGATATTCCTCCTTTCAACGCTAGGACCTCTTCCAGAAGGTACCCGGGCTTTCGAAACTGATCTCGAACCTATCGTGTTTCCCTGCCCTCCATAAGCTTCATCAGCAGTTGGTGGACCGGATGGACCAGATAAACCAGGCGTTGTAGGTTCACCACCTTCTTGTCTACGACGTTCTCGTTCTCTTCTAGCTCTTTTACGTTCTTTTTGACGTTGTTTGACGAGAAGTTCTCCACGATCAACAACTTCAACTACATCGTCTTCATGTCCGTTGTTGGTTGTTGGTATAGGAGGTCGAGCCCTTGATACCGATCTTGAGTTGGCTCCATCTCTATTCAAAGAAGATTGAAATCTGGTCGCACGAGACGGTCGAAGCGTTCCTGTACCCAATCCAACTAAAGCTCTGTCAGGTGAACCTAGTGCTCCGTACGACGATTGTCCTCTACGATTAGGGTTTCGAGGTGTAGGCTCTGTACTACTTCCAGTTGGATTCTGAGTGTGATAAAATGATTCGTAATCGTCGTCAGTAGTTGACATTGATCTGAATGATGCAGCTCTAGGTGAACCGAGTGTACTGAACCTTGTCGAAGGTGAAACATCAGGTTGAGGTCGATTCTGTCATGTATTGATCAGAGAATTTTCACATGTAAATTCTATTGGGTCACTCACTACATCAACCTCTATCCTTCCAGGTCTACCTTTACCTAAACTTTGTTGTCTCTGTTGTTGACCATCAACAACGTGTGCTCTTCCTCTTTGTGGATCAGCGAAAGGATCCATTGGTGATTGTGAAGCACTGTTTGATCGATTACCACGTATGGTTGGAGTTGGTGAAGATGATTGTTCGATGATTGAATGAGGGTTGATGTTTTTAGATGGATCAGGTTGAGACATGTTGTTGTTGTGGTTGATGTTGGCTAAATGAATGAATGCTTGTTAAGGTTTCAGGATATTTAACTTGTACGATAATATGATTGAATTGAGTTGGAGAAGTCGCGTTCAGTGGTTGCGATATAAATAGTCGTGTATATGATCTTCTCTACGAGTGATATCTATCTATCTAATTAATGTAATCTATCTAATCTGAACATGATAATAGTATAAGGAGAAGAAGAAGAAGATGACCAAGGGGGGATGAGTTATATATAGGAGAGAAAGGGGGTACATAAGCATACCGAGATCACGTGATAAACAGCAATGCTTCTTGAGCTTACATTCATCCACTCACTCGTCTCTACATCCACCAACCACCCACAATGCCAACAGGTTACAGATTAGAAGTATCTCCTTCAAACAGAGCCGGTTGTGTAGGTAAGTATCCATCTTACCACTACACACTTCTAACCACACCACAGGTCCAAAACCATGTAAAGGTACGAAAATCATGAAAGGTGAATTAAGAGTCGGAACCTGGGTCGAAATCATGGGTAACGGTGCATTCAAATGGAGACATTGGGGATGTACGTTGAGGATCATTTCCTTTTTTTGTTGTTTTTAATTCTGATAAAAACGGTTGTTTAGGTACGACACCCAAAATCATTTCTAATTTGAAAGAATCTTTTGATGAGGTCACTGAACTTGATGGTTGTAAGTAGCGACGAATGGCCTTAACAGTGTTTATATACTGATTGTTCATATAGACGATGAGATCCCGTGAGTTCTAACGCTTCCGCTATGGGATGAATGGGAAGCTTACAGGAAACAGTGAAAACTATCAACAAAAAGTTGCGAAAGCCTGGGAAGTCGGTAGTGGTAAGTCGTCCAACCCGATTCTCATATTTCCATTGACTGAGAAAACGATATTTCCCTAGTTGATGAAGAGGATATCCCTGAATCAGCTAAGAAACCACCAGTTGAAGAAGGTGAAGAGGGAGAAGGTCGTGAACCCTCAACTAGTCCAGTTAAGAAGACTAAGAAATCAAAAGTTGACGATGACAACGAGGAAGTTAAAGAGAAGAAAGTTAAACCTAAGAAGGTGATTCCGTTCGTGTCTTTTACAAACAATATATCCATTGACAATTTCATGCTAGCCACGAGTTAAGAAGGAAATCGTCAAATCTGAATCTGAGGATGAAGGAGATCTGACTCCAATGAGCGAAGATGAGAAACCGATCAAGAAGGTCAGTTATCGCCCAACTATCGATGGAAGAGTAACTGAAATCAAACCTTGGAAATAGAGTAAAAAATCCAAATCCGTCAAAGAGGAACCAGTTGAAGAGGAGGAATTGCCCAAGAAGGTCAGTTTAACCAGGAATATCATAAGATCCAGAAAACTGATAACATCATCAGAAGTCAGCTAAAAAAGCTAAGAATGCTGTTAAAGAAGAACCGGAGGATGTAATTGATGAGAAACCGATCAAGAAGGTGAGGCAATTGTTAAATTCGTCATACCAGACGCTGACCACTCGTGTATAGGGAAAGAAACCAAAGGTACATTAACAAAACGTCATTGAAATACAACAACCGCTAAATAATCTTAGGTCAAGGAAGAACCCGAAATCGAAGATGAGAAACCTCAACCTCAACCGAAACCTACAACCAAAGTCAAATCCAAAAAAGTCAAAAAGGAATCATCTGAATTATCAGAACCCGAGGTAAGCTCTAACGTCAAATTATCATCCACAAACGAGATCGGTATTGAATCCCAGACGGACAGGTCGAAACTAAACCAACGGTCGGAAGGAAAAGTAAAAGAAGTACTAAGACTACTAAAAATCTTAAAGACGATTCATCGGATTTATCAGAGGAAGAGGAGGAGGATGTCAAGGTAAGTTCAAGGTTCAAGTTCAAGTTTCGAACACTGGGATATGCATGTTGATCTATTTGATTTTTTAGCCACCTAGTAAGAAAACCAAATCTAGAAAATAATCTTTGGGAAGGGTGCGGATGGATCGGTAGTCATGGTGATGGGGCTTGGAAAATGGGATCAGTTATTTTGGGATTAGAGGATGAGAATCGGTGATTGCGGATTAACCATAATATATATCAGGAATTGGAATTGGGAAGGGAACTAGGAATCGGGATACAACAACAACATATATGGCTCTAAAGAGATAAAAGAAAAGAATCGTAACGAATTGAATAATGTTATATAACGAAATGGTTTTCAGATAGATATTTATGCAAAACAAATCTCATGTACTCAACCTTACAAACCCTTCGGGTGTGTTCTTTCTCATTGATTAGTAAACGAATCCTCTGGGCACAAATTGATAATAAAGAAAAAAAATATTCCATCAAAAATCCACAAATATAAAAAGATAATAAAAAGAAGACCAAAAAAAGAAAAACACACGAGGAAAAATCACAAATTCACAAAAAATCACAAACAATCCAACACCCAGAATAAAAACTCCCCAAAAGAGACAAATGATCTTTTGTAATCAAGAATCCAGGAAATCTAAGGTAAATTTAATTTGTATTGTTTTAACTTGTTTTTTATATATAAGAAGCACGAAAGGGGTGAGGGTGAAGGAATCTAACATAGGGGAGGGATTAGAGAGTTTTTTTGAAATATAAGCTGTATAGAGAAATAAAATTGAAAAACTAGAAAAAAGTGAGAGATCAGATATTTAGAAAGGAGGTTTTACTTGGATTTATCCTTTGGTGAGAAAGTAGCTTTGATCTAAAGAAACAAGAGTCAGTAACGAAACATATCTCATAAATGGCCTCGACACCCACTTTAGCGAAGAAACTTGATTTTCTCTTTCTAACGTCTGAACCGTTAGTTGATTCTTTGTGATGTCCAGAAACAGGTTTAACGGGTGTTGAAGCTGGTGTCGAGTTGATGCTGGCAGGTGTAGGAGCCGATGTCGGGGTGACGACAGTTTTTGATGGAGTCGATGGAGCTTCTTTCGTTGGTGGAGCTGGGGCTTTGGGTTCTGCGATGGCTGCTACTGGGACTGCTGGGACGACTGGAGCTGCAGCTGGAGCTGCTGGGGTCGGGGTTGCAACAGCGACTGGAGCTGGAGCTGCAGATTCGATTTTTGTTTCACCGACTTCCTTAGCTTCTTTAGCTGAAACAGCGGGATCTGAACCAACGACTTCAGCAGCGGTATCCTTGTTTTCGATAGCGTCCAAAGATCTGTCCTTTGTGATATCCTTTTCGGTGAGATTAGTGATAACAGGTCCTGGAACGTGAGTGTGGTTGAAGGCGTTATCGACTTGAGCTGGGATATCGTGTTTGATTTCTGTTGGGACTTGCTTTTCGATAGTGTCAAGGGTTGATGGTGCGACTGAAGCTACGAGAAAATTTTTGTTAATATTCCAATTCTGTTTGACTATACGTGTTACTTACTAACTGGGACAGAACCGTTTGGTAAAGGAATAGCAGCTTGAGCAGGTGGAGTTTCCAATTTCAATTCCTTAGTCTTTTCCTCCAAAGCGGCAACAGCAGAAGCGGGAGGAGCGACGCCAACAGGTGAAGTAGTGTCCGACTCGGCGTCAACTTTCGTTAAAGAGTTGACATCGATACCTTGAGCCTTAGCTTCGTCGATAGAGATCTATTGCAAGAGAGAGAGAGAGGTTCAGTCTTATCGTCGACACAGCAATAAACTCCCACTTACAGGTGCTGAATGGGTCAAATCGATTCCAGTAGCTTTTTCAACTGCAACAGCGGCAGTTCCAGCGACAGCACCTAAAGCTCCAAGGGCAGCAGCACCATAAGCGACAGCGGAGGCCGAGATGGAATGAACAGTCTCCTCTGTGGAAGTAGTAGCAGGCGAAGCAACACCGATGGGTGTAGTAGCTGCAGTTTTCTCGAGTACCTCAGGTGTAGGTTCAACGGTAGCTGGAACTTCGGTGGTGGTAGCTGCAACAGGAACAATTGGGGTTGAAACAACAGCAGCACCTAGAGTTGGTGAGCCGGTCGAAGCTGCTGACGGGGCAGATGCAGAAAGTAAAGTCTCAGGTTCGATCTCTTTGGTGCTGGTGGTAGTCGGAGCTGGGGTATCGGTCGTTGTGGAAGGTGGAACTTCGGTTGGTTCGGTGACTGCTGCTGTGGTGGTTGTTGATTCGAGAGGGGCTGGTGGAGCTGTATAGACGTTGTTCATGTTACCAGCGGCGTCTGGTGTTTATCAGTCAACACGGTCATTTCATTCAGAGATGAAATCAAAGACATACCCCATTCTTTAGCTTCGTCTTCACGGACTTTCCATTCTAATCACGAAGATCAGTCATGAACCTTGCGTCAAAATTGTACTATTACTCACCACCATCAACGACATATTTGAAAGCCTGTTTCTCGCCCCAGGGTAAAGGGATCTCAGCGGAGAAACTCCCATCAGCCTGTTTATGTAGAGGAGTAGCGTCTCCTGACCAACTGTTGAAACCTCCTGCTACGAATACCTGGTGGGTTGAATTGATGAATTGGTTGATTAGCCTCAGTTGTCAAGTGGGTTGGTTTGATAGACTTACGGTTTGTGGACCTACACCCCAAGTGAAAGTTGCTAGATGATGAGACATTGTGAGTGGGTGAGTGGGTGGATGGATGGGTAGATGGATGGATGGATGATAGATTGGATGTGAAGTGAAAAGAGAAAGAAAAGAGAGAATGAATTAATTGATTTGAAAGAGAAGACAGAGAAGACAGTACATTAACTGCATTGAGAGCGGGATCAAATTTATTTACACTAGAGATCTACCTCTACCTTTTCACTTTTCACTTCCCCAAAAGGGAGGTTACGTGGCGATGACGTAGTACGTAGTACTGTCTACCACGTGGTAAACTACCTCTTACTACTCAATCCAGCTTCATGCACCAAAGAGTAGAACACCGAGTCATCCTTCAACAAAAGGTTCTCAGGTGTATCAAATTCAGATACACGTCCAGAGTCCATAACCAATACTTTATCACTATCCATGATAGTGTTGATACGATGAGCGATCTAGGAAAGTTTAAGTCAGCACAAACCAACCACCCAAACCTACAGTAATAGTAGTAACACCTTTGAAATCGCTACCTCTCAAAATCTGTTGAACAGCTTCATCAGTCTCCAAATCGATAGAACTGGTAGCTTCGTCCAAAACCAGAATTTTAGTTTTCCTGAGTAAAGCCCGAGCGAAACAGACGAGTTGTCTTTGACCAGAGGAAAGGTTACTACCACCTTCAGCGATGGACGCATCCAGCGTTCCGCCCATTTGATTCATAATGTGATCCTTCAAATATGATTGAGTCAGAGCTGACCAAATCTCTGCATCACTCGATGAATTCGTTGGATCGATGTTGTTCCTAAACTTTTGGTCAGACTTTGAAATCAACAATCCAAATTAGAAAATTTACCTCAAAGTACCTTCAAACAACTGCGGATCCTGGGGGATGATACTAATAATACTTCTGAGATCATGCAACCCAATAGTCGAGATATCAATTCCATCAATCAAGATCCTTCCCTTGACAGCTTCAAGAATCCTGAACAAAGCCAAAGTAAGTGAAGATTTTCCAGCACCGGTTCGACCACAAACACCGATTCTTTCACCACCAGTGAATTTAACCGTAACGTCTTTAAGACAAAGTTCTAGATCTGGTCGATAACGCATACAAAGGTCACTACAAGTGTATGTGTTAGTGTTGTATCAACAGAAGAGGGGTTCGACTACTTACTCAAATTCAATGGTTCCACTTTCAGGCCAAGATTTTGGTGGTTTCTTATCAGGGATTTCAGCAGCAGCTTCAGAAGGTAAACTGGCATAACCCAATACACGTTCAACAGAGACGATATTCTGTTCAACTTCAGAAGCACTTCTTACCAACCAATTCTACAAGCGAAATTCATCAGCAATCAGTTGACGATTCCGCACCACAAAGGGGACATACCAAAGAACCAGTAACGGAGATCGTATAGGTCATCATCAAACCAACCAAACCAGCATCCACAGAATTCGATAACAGCAAAGCTGAAACTGAGACCAAAGCAGTTGAAAACATGAGACATGAACCCAAAAATTCCAATCTAACGGCTAACCATCTGTTGATAGTCATAGCTGGCATGTAACAAGCTTGATTCCTATCGATTCTAGCTTCGTTGTTAGCGATGAATCGAGATGATTGATTGAAAGCCTAGTCAACAGGTCAGTCTTAGATCTCATTCAACACGAAAAAGGCGATAGACCCACTCTGATAATCGGTAAACCAGCCAATGATTCTCCAAAGAACGAAAACACTGGTGAACGTGAGATTGCATCCAATCGTTTAAGTTCACGAGAAGTGGAAAGGTAATATCTTATAAAAACTCAGTCTAATCCTATCTACCAACCAACTAGAACCAAACCTACCTCATAACCAATCGATAAACATAACCCAGCGGTATCAAAGCTAGTAGAACAACAGGAGCACCTAAAGCAATGACCACGCAGACACCGACAACTTGAACTCCCTAAAGCATCATTCCATCAGACAACCACAAAAAAGTCATCATAAATTTGAAATATAACTCACAGTCCTAAAGAAACTTCCAATAGCCTGAACCAAAACTTCATCAATAACATAAATGTCTCTAGTGAACAAATTCAAAATCCTTCCTGTCGGCGTCAACTCAAAGAAACTAAGAGGACTTCTCATGAGAGCGACAAAGGAATCGTCATGGAGTCGTTTACTACTTCTAAGCGAGCAATAAAGTTTAAGTACCACGTTACTGGTGACGTTCAGTACACTAGCTGATAGACCAACGACACCGTACGCAAGTAGATAGGTACCGATATCTGATGATTCGCCAGTTTGAGAATTCCTACGTGCCCAGAATCGCAGGACGTAACTTGAAAGAATTGACGCTCCTTGACCTAAACACATTGCCAACAAGAAAATGAAGACTCCTAATTTTGAAGCGGCGGCGATATAGGATTTGTACACTTGTCGTTTAACGTTTCCCTTTTCAGAATGTTCTTTCGGTTTAGCTGATTCTCGTAAATCCCTGATTGCCTCCCGTTTAGCCTGTCGAATTGAGATCGAAGAAGCCCGTCTCATGGTAGCAGCCGATAACCTTCTTAACATTTTTTGTTTCTTGATTGAATCAGAGTCTTCCACGCTATCTTCGTTATTGACCGAATCTAGATCGGCATCTTCAAGAGCTTGATCTAAATCGTCATCAACGATCGTTGGTGTTGCTGATCCATCAGAGTCATCTCCTTCACCTTTGATAGATTGTTTGCCAAGTCCAGTAATAAGTTTATAAAGTTCCGATGAAGTGTTTTCCATAATCTCGGTATAAGTACTCTTTTCAACGATGATTCCACGTCTGATCATCAAGATCTTATCGGTCTCTGGTAAAACGTTGACAGCGTTGGTACAGAATATCCTAGCTTTATTTTTAAGAATTCCAAGGGGACCAATGACGTTATCGAAAATATGTCTTCCAACATGAGCATCGACTGCTGATAAAGGATCATCCAGAAGGTAGATATCAGCACGAGCATAAGCTGCTCTAGCAAGACAGATTCTAGCTTTCTGACCACCAGATAATGAAACTCCTTTTTCACCAACTTCAGTCATATGACCTTGAGGAAGGACGGCTAAATCTGCACGTAAAGCACAAGCATCCAGTACACGATCATAAAACACTGGATCAAATTTATGTCCAAAAACGATATTATCTTTAACCGTAGCTGAGAGGATCCAAGAATTTTGACTGAAATAGGCGATGTCTCCTCTGACCTTGACTGAACCTTCGGTTTTGGTCATTTCACCCAAGATCGCACCGAGTAACGAACTTTTTCCATCACCAACTCTACCAACTACACCAAGCAATTCACCTTTGGTAACTGTAAGATCTATGTCTTGAAGAATGGGATCCACCGAATCGGCTTGCCATTTGAATTCACCTTTTTCAATCGATACGACGACATCACCGGTTTTGGCAGCTCCTTGAGGATCATCATTTGGGTAAACTACAGTTCGAGCGTTGGGGTCTAATTCCGAAGCAGCGAGGAAAGATTCTAATCTAGATACAGAAACCGTAGCCTCGATGATACTGTTGATGATGTTCGAAAAAACCGCCATTGGGAAGCCTAAAAGTGTGAAGAGGGAGATAGCGGGGAAGATGATTTCACTGGTAAGTGGTCGATCACTGGTTAAAACGAAGGTCGAGAACGTAGCGAAAGCAACCATGAACGGTACACTTGTGAAGAAAAGGTTATTGGCTGATTGAACGATTCCGATTTTTCTCAACATTCGAAGTTCGTTGTTGTTTCTTGCCTCAAATACTTTA
The DNA here is from genome assembly GCA_001599715.1 of Phaeotremella fagi. Taxonomy (NCBI): domain Eukaryota; kingdom Fungi; phylum Basidiomycota; class Tremellomycetes; order Tremellales; family Phaeotremellaceae; genus Phaeotremella; species Phaeotremella fagi. The sequence goes on from BCHU01000014.1 coordinate 517,894, forward strand.
GCCGAAAACGCTTTTTCCCAACCGTAAAGTTTGATAGACTTGATGTTGTTGAGAACTTCGTTCATGATTCTGGTTCGAACATCCTTGGTTTTCATTAATTCTCTTTGCAGATTCTTTTGATGACGTGCGATTAACGTGTTGATAGGTAACTAACGTCAGCTCTGATTGATAGGACTACTTACACTCAAGACCATTACAGCGACACCCATAAATGCTTGCCACCCAACCAAGTTGTAAAGAGAGATAAAAGCTAGAATGATCTATAACGTTAGTGAGGGCGTTTCACAAGAAACTCACTTGGAATGGACCGGACCAAGCGATATGCCCGTATTGAGCTAAATCCGCTATTCTGACAGCATCGACACTTTGCAAATTAACAATGTCACCAGTGGTTCTTCCGGCTTTTTCACCGTTACTCAAAACCAAGGATTTCCTGTAAATCAATGTGACCAATCCACCTTTCACCCGCATAGCTAATTATGTCATGATCAGTAATCCGGATAACAATTCTTATGAGCAACTACACTCACTAGTAGTGAAACATCTATCAAAATATTGATGTAAGAGTGACGTGGCCACGTTAGCACTAACAAACATCAAGATACTGATGGCAAACCCAGCAACAGGTGGCATAGGATGATCAGTTCCATAACTCGAGACGTAACTGAGTAACAATCGAAGTAATTGAGGTTGAAGGAAATTCAAAGAATCATAACATGATTTCAGAATTCCAGCAACAACATATGGCCAACCGTAGGCTTTGAAGATTGCGATTTTGAGTGAAGGTTTCTTTTTCTTGCCTTGGGCGACTAAAGAAGTTTGTGTTTGCCATGCCGTGTATAATCTTTGCGAAAGGGATTCAGCTGAATCGTAGGAAGGGATTGACCACATGTCTTCTTCTCCGAGGAACTAGAAGATGGAGATCAGTTGGGTTCAGAAATAATAGAGGCAAACTTACTTTTTTGGTACCGAGGCTGAGTAATGCTGTTGATCAAGTTAGTAAAAAACACCATACCAAAAGTATGGAAACGCACGGGTCAACCAAGAGAAAGTAAGCCTTTAGAATGAAAGGTCAGCTCGTCCTCCTCTCCGTAGAATTTTCCAGCTCACCTCTCGTAGATGTTAGCGGTCAAAACAGGACTTTCCAACTCCCCATCTTGATTTCTAGGTCGGACGACTCCACCACCATTCAATCCCTCAACACCATCAGCACTTTCATCCTCTTCATCACTCAAGGCGATCTTGCCTTCATCCTTCCCAAAAGGATTCCAGTTCAAAACCGAGAATTGTTTCTCGGGGGAATAAAGTTCCAACAAGAAATCGATGAATCCTAAACCTATCGAAGCGATCCAAAGACTTTCACGAGCTAAGATTAATTTCCCATTACGTGTATCTCTTAGAATTGGAGAAAACTGTTCGGAGAGGATCATTGTTCTTAATCTAACTGAAGAGATTAGGATGTACGCTGGCCAAAAGAGTAGAACTATAGTAGAAGAATTTCTTGCTGTGTGATGATTTAGGTAGGTAAGATGAAGTAAACTGAGAATGGTGAGTCCGTAAAGTAGATAATGAACCGCTGGTAATGGAGATGATTTGATATGGGTTGCAGCCATGCCAAAAGCAGCCAGTGCGAGTGCGGTAGAAAGAGCTAAGAATGTCTAAAACGCAAGTCAGGTGTGTACTCATGAAAAACCAACAAGCAACTGACGATTTTGATGCGAGATAACTTTTCACTACCCTGTTTCCTCGTTTGCCAGATCAACTCATTGCGTTTCAATCTACGACTGATACTGAATATCTGAGCTGTAGCAGCGATGAGAGTGATGATAAGAGGTAATGGTAACACCACTGCATGTTCGAAGCAAGATGTGAGATCTAGATCTCTGTGTCGGGAGATGATTTCCAGTGGCCATGAGCATCTTTCGGGAGATGTGGGTGGTGATGACCAGTTGGCAGAGAAAGTTGATTGAGATGCCATTGTTTGATATAACAATGTGATCTGCTGTTCTTGAAGATGCAGCGAAGCCAACCCCCCTTCTATGTTCTAATGAGGTGGTAAGATCCAAGAGAAGATAAGAGATGAGGAATAAAACAAAGTACAAAGACCTATTTGTGTCTTGTCTGCCTTATAAATCCTGAGTCAACCTGGACCTCCACTCACCCGGCACGGAGTAAGCCGAGTATTTGACTGTAAATTTATTAACGGAATCAAATATTTAGGTGGAGTCAAGTGCGAAGTTAAATTTGTTGATGACGCTCAGAGTGTTAGATTTATTATCCTTTCACTTCTCTCAACAACATCCAATATCATTCTCACGATGGCCAAACCATCATCCAAGACACAAACCAAACCATCCTCAACAAAACCTAAATCATCAACCAAAAAATCAACTAAACAGAACGAATCAACAGCATTAGAGAACGTTTCCTCAACAATTCAATCAGCTGCTGAAGTTGCTGGTAAAACAGCATCAGAAATTGCTTCGTCTGTCTCGAAAGCTGTTGACGTAGCTACTGGTCTCTTACTCGATGAAGGTGGATCAGTCACACCGGCTCCTGTCTCAACGGTCATCAACGACAACGTCGATGTTCCTGTTCTAAAGAAGAAGGCTGGTAAAGCTGCTAAAGCAGCTACGACGAAGGGTGAAGAGATTGTCGAAAGCGCCGTCGAATCAACTAAACCACTGAAAGGAAAAGCCGCCAAAGCAGCTAAAGAAGCTCAAGACAAGATCGAATCTGTTGTAGAAGAAAAGACAGGGGTTGACGTTAAAACCGTCAAGGGGAAAGCAGGTAAAGCGGCCAAAAACGCTCAATCAACAATCAACTCAGCTATCGAAACTGCTCAACCTGAAATCGAAAAAATCGTCGAATCCACCAAACCAACAGCTAAAAAGGCAGGTAAAACAGCTAAAGATGCTGTTGAACCTATCACCAACCCTAAAAAACGTAAAGTCGCCGAAGATTTCTTCACCAACGCCGAAGAGAAGGTTGTCAAAGTTCTTGGTGAAGTTGCTGGTAAAGTTGGTGAAGTTTTAGAGGGTGTTGTTAAGGATTTCGGGGAAGCTAGTGGATTGACGTCTGAGGAGGTAGTTGAGAAGGGTAAGAAGGCTGTTAAAGGTGCTAAGAAGGTTGTTGAGGATTCTATTGATGAGATCGAAGGACCAGCTAAGAAGAAGGCTAAACAAGCTGAAGAAGCTGTTGAAGGTGTTAAGGTTGCTGCGACTAAGAAGGGAAAGAAGGCTGTTGGTGCTGTCGAAGAGACCGTTGAGAGTGCAAAGGAACCGGTCAAAACAGCTGTTAAAAAGGGAAAGAAGGTGGTAGAGGATACCGAAAAGGTCGTTGAAGAGGTCAAAGAGACCGGTAAAAGAAAAGCCAAATCAGCTTTGAAAGAGGTCGAAGAAACCGCCGAACCAACCAAGAAGAAAGCTAAATCTACCATCGAAAAGGCAACGAAAACCGCTGAACCAATCATCGAGAAAGGTAAAAAAGTTGCCAAAAAGGTTGTTGAAGAGGTTGAAAGTGAAGCTGAAGATTTCATTCACGGTTTCAGTTCTTCGGATGGAGGAGCGGATTCTTCAGATGATGAATCTGATGCTGAGGATCTGGCTATCAAGGCAGCTGGAAAGAAAATCGATATGGGTTCATTACCTATGGTAGCTAAGGATGATAAGAGCATTCAGGCGAGATTGAAGAAAGCAGCTAAAAAGAAGGTGAGTACATCGTGACGGTCAATGGTGGTAAAAGCTGAAATTGTAAATGTAGGACGGTAAGAAGGGTACCATTTTCTTAGGTAGAATTCCTCATGGTTTCTACGAAGACGAGATGAAAGAGTATTTCTCTCAATTCGGGGACGTCACCAGAGTTCGTTTGGCGAGAAATCGTAAAGTAAGTTGCAAATTCCCTCTCAACCAAACCTGATCTCACAACCAATTTTAGACCGGTGCATCAAAACACTACGCCTATATTGAATTATCGTCCAACAGCGTAGCTGAAATCGTTGCTGAAACAATGAACAATTACCTTCTTATGGGTCACTTGCTGAAATGCAACGTAAGCAAATGATCTCAATTTCACCGAAGCTTTAAACTCACGCCTTCGTGTCTAATAGGTTATCCCACCTGATGATGTTCATCCAGAACTTTGGGTTGGTGCAAACAAGAAATTCCGACCTATCCCCAGAGCAAGAGTTGAGAAAGCTCGTCAAGACAAGGTAAGTCCAACGTCCCCCTTTGAATTTTAATCTGATTACATGTTTAGTCTCGAACTGAAGAGGAACAAGATAAAGCAAATAAAAAAGTTTTAGAGAAACAAGATAAAAGACGTAAAGCTATTAAAGATGCTGGTATCGACTACGATTTCGAGGGTCATGTGAGTGGTCACAGATGTTATAAAAACAAAGACTAACGCAATGTCTCAGGAGTAATCGCCGTCTCTCTCTCTTTCAATCAACCCACTTTAAGGTTAGAGATCAATTCGAGTATAATTGGTGATGATTTCAAATTCAAAATCCTCCTTTAACTTTCCTAGTGGTTTCATCATAGTGTTTTAATTATTTTATGTTCATGACTATCATTCAGTAAACAGTCTCGCTTTCAGATGCAGAATTTCATACCCAAACTCGAAAGTGGCAAAACAGCAAAACTGTGGCACGAAGCATTACTTTTTAGTACACAAGCCAAAAAAATAAAAGACTTGCACGGGCACTGTCATAAATACTTGGCCCCCATTGCAAGAAGTTTGACAACGAAGAAATGACGTACATAATGGGCTTCTCATTCTTTCGGGAAATCCTTCAAGCCAAAAAAATCAAACCAGATCCTTTCTATCACATCTCACAAGCCATGCCTCTTTTGATTTCCAGCTCCACAGGAGTAAAATCAAACCAGTTTCAATTTAATTTATCTTTTGTGGAGCTGAATTTATTTTATCGAGTCAATTTATCTTGTTATCCTTTGATCCAAATTCTTTCTGGCGTGTTCGATGTTATCTTCCTTTCATTTAACGCTCCGACGAGTCATTGGAAAAAAAGACAGATAAAAGTGGAGATTTTTTGGGGATTTCTCTCTTTTTCTTTTTCCCCAAGATTTACTTCAAAGTAAAAATTTTCTTTGAATACTTCTATATCACCAAGAACCAATAGATTCATCTCACTACCATGACTGAAAAGTCAAGTCAACCTACCAACAACTCGTCTCTCGGTCAATCAGCCCCACTCACCGGAGAGAACTTCAAGAAGCTGTATGATTTGATGATCAGTGATACATGCGCCAGATACGACGAATCAATTATTCCTTTGCTTAGTCATTTCCAAGACAATTGTTCAATTTCTTGTCCCGATCTCAGTTCTATTCCTACAAAATTCCAGGGTCGACATACCGGATGTGAGATGGAGCTTACTCAAGACATTAGGGATGAGATTCAGAAAGAAAGTATAAGTTGTGCTTTACATAATGGGAGAAAAGAGCAGATTAAGGAGGCTGTCAAAAGGGTCATCGATCGAATCTCGAGAGATATACAAACAGAAGAGTGGAACTCACTCCAAGAGAGTCGAAAGGAGACTGGAGGTACTTGTTGATTGGTTCCGAAGGAAGTGGTTGCTTAAATAGTTTTTATGTCTCATATTTTTATAAGTTGTCTCGAGTACGTAGTCTGAATGGTGTATGCAGTTAAATAGTGGATGACTCGCAGTACTGTATCAACAGTCGTTGCTTCACAAGTGGCAAAATTTGAAGGATTCATCATGATATCAATTCTAGGATCAAGTCGATTTCCGTATCCGTCCAGTTCCCAGTACAATGACATTCTGGATTTTATAGCGACTGACCATTACAATTTCCTGTTTGAGAGCAGAGTGCAGTGTACTGAACATTCTCTCAGCAAGCCAAAAGAAATATTGTTGGATTCTGCAACCAGTCCATCGCCTGCCACCGAAAGAGACACTAAGCCAATGATAAAGGACTTCTAATCACTCGCCATTCTTGATGGTTTCTGCCACAGTACAAGGAGAAGCCCAATGTACAGCATGTTATCATTTTTCCATAATGTATTTCTTTCTTCAAAATGCCTTATTTCTTTAACTCTTTTGATAAACAGCTCCACGACAATAACCCGACGAAGGCGGATAACCGAAACGAAAGGCAGCACTCAACTCATCATCGACCTATCCATCCTTTGAACAATGCTATCTGACTTTGATCCGTCTTTCTCCTCTTTTCATGTGACGTTCCACATACCTGGAAGGCAGCTGGAGAATAATGAGATGAAGGCTGTGGGCACTTCTTCCTGTTCTTTACTCTCATCCACTATCGAGACAATAGTTAACTCATTCATACAAAAGTCCCCCATGGCAGAGAAACACGATTCATCCGCGCCTCCTTCCCACGGTGAGGCGATGTCCGACGAGAGAAGTAAGAGACACTCAATCTCGCTACTCTCAAAAACTCAATTCTGATCGACAAGTGTTCAAAGGAGCTCTGCGAATACCCAAAGACACATCTCTACCGCCTGATGGAGGATGGGAGTAAAAGGTACTGTGATGGCACTTTGGCCGATTTCCCTACCCATTTCCAGTGCCCGACCAGTACCTCAACCTCACCACACGCAGTCACCGAACTCGGCTCAGATGTTATTGAAGATTTCAGGCATAATCTCGCCTTCGCCAACGAAAGGGTGGAATTGGAGATAAAAATCCAGACAAGTGTTAATGCCACCATTTACGATGTCAAAGCAAAATACAAATGATGACAAGTTTAGGGCTGTAGGTTTTTTATAGGAGAACCTGCTATCCATATATAGCTTTGAGAATTTGATGTAATTGATATGTGTTGGTTGACAGAATTGAACCCACTTATGGCGCTGCATTTCTGTGATGTCCGTGCATAATTAGGCTGCAACGTTACCACCTGACCAAAAAGGAATAATATTCCAGTCAATGGTGATTGATTGAAACCCTATTATATACTTGTGTACGACAGGGTCGTAAACATTTTCCGGCGTTGAAGTGCTGAAGTGAATGAAATGAAGCTCCTTTCTGCTCTTCACTCATCTTCAACCCATCCTTTGAACGATGCTTTCTGTGACGTTCCACACACCGGGCAGACAGCTGGAGAGCAAAAAGGTGAATGCGGTGGGGATTTTTTTCTCTTCTTTTACTATCATCCACTATCGACACCAGACATCAATCAGCCAATTCATACAAAGTTTTACCATGTCAGAGAAAAACGATTCCCATCTTGACACTGCGCCTCCTTCCTACGAGGAGGCGACGTCCAGCCAATCAAGCCAAAAGCCGACACTCAACGTCGCCACCCTCAGAAAATGCATTCTGCTCGATGAGTGTCCAAAACACATCTCAGAGTTCCCGAAGACACATCTCTATCGCGAGACAGATGGAGGAAACAGAAGATACTGCGATGAAAATTTAACCGACTTTCCCACCCATTTCCAGTGTCCGAAAAGCTCTTCCACGTCACCAGACACCGTCACCGAGCTCGGCCCAGATGTTATTCGACTGTTCACATATAATAAAGCCTTTACCAACATCTTTATAGGCTTGAGGGTGGAGAAAAAAATCTGGTCGAGTGTTTGTCTTTCTCTACACGATCTCGATGCAGGGTACCACCAGTCATAGTAAGTCTGGGGCTGTAGGTTTTCTATAGGAGATGCCTGTTCATATTTAGCTTTGAGATTTTGATGTAATTGATATGTATTGGTTGACAGCATTGAAACCACTTATGGCGCTGCATTTCGTGTGTTAGAGTGCTGAAGTGAATGAAAAGAAGCTCCTTTCTGTTCTTTACTGAACAATTCAGCTGAATTTTCGCAAATGGACATTTACTCCACTACATACCAAGACGTCTTCCAGCCTTAAACTTGATTTCCCCGACAGAAATGTACTCCACTACGACGACGGCTTCTAGTCTTCTTTCTCGCTCCAATACTGTGTGTAGAGATGCATTGACCTTCCACCACTAGATAGATGTTGAATCCGATGACTGGCTAACTACCGTTTTTTCACCATCAACCAATACCTCAACACCCCCTCTTTACCATGTCTAACAATCCACACAATAATCAAAGTAATCCTTCCCAACAAGGAGACTCTGATCTTTCAACCAATCAATTGGGTGGCTCCAACCCAACATCACTCTCCGCCTCTGTTACAAATTCCACCGCCATGACACACGACGAGTTTCGGCAATACTGCCAAGCTACCGAAGTCAGTTGGTACACTCTTCAAGGTGAAAGAGACAGTTTTGACTGTAAGTGCGAAGACAACGAGGTCGTCGCCACTCATTTCTACCACATCGGACTCGATACTGAGACTGGGTACGTAGTACGTTACACCTGCGGTTCTTCCAGTAATCTACCCACCCATTTCTGCTGTCCCAAAAATACCGACTTGAACAGACGTCTCGATGACAAATCCATTAAAAAACTTAAAGCTATTCGGTCGCAAGTCTCGGGTGACTTGAGTCCAGAAGCGATAGTCAAAGAAAGTGTTAGATGGGGTTTCAATGAAAGTAAACATGGTGACGGTAGTATTTAACTTTCCTTTTGTAGGTTTCGAGAGTTCTATATGTCTTGTAGATGATCGTCTCCACTGTCAATGTTCTAGATTACTTCAGTAACAGAAACAGGGTAGTTAGAGAATGCAATTCACTGAAAATAACAGATTACGTCAATGTTCGCCACGTCATTTCGATATCGACTCAAAAGTCGCTTATTCAAATGTTACCTATGTTGTGACAAGACAATGTCTTCACCTCGAACAAATGACGAAGTGGAACTGGATTCACTGGGTCAACCGAATTCAGCGGTGAATTCGACATCAGAGATTGTCCCTGTCGATACGAGCGCTGTTCCCGACGGAGGTCGATCGGCCTGGGTGATAATTTTTTGCTGCTCGGTGGTAACTTTCTGGTTTGGTGGTACGACATATTCATGGGGAGTCATTCAAGCTGCTCTAGTTGGGCAAGGATTAGCTCCAGCTTCAACGCTCTCCTTCATTGGTTCGCTGTCGGTAGTTTTCATTGCAGGTCTTGCACTGGTCAACGCGAAATTATACCAAATGTACGGTGCCCAAAAACTTGCAATAGTCGGAGTCACCTTGATGAGTTTGAGTCAAATACTTGCTTCATTCACTGTGAACAATGTTGGAGGTCTATTCGTAACAGCAGGTGTCTTGATGGGTCTCGGTGTCAGTGGATGTTTCATGTCAGTCTCGTCTACGCCGTCACAATATTTCGCGACTAAAAGAGGAACCGCGAATGGATTAGTTTACGCTGGAGGAGGGATCGGTGGTACTGTTTTAAGTTTGCTTGAAGAGGTGATCGTTCGTGATTTAGGAGTTGCTTGGACGTTTAGAATCATTGGGATCGCTATGCTAGTGACAGGTCTTCCAGCAGCTTGGGGTATCCGGGACAGAGTACCTGCTTCACGCCGAAAATTTGTTGATTGGTAAGTGTTCTCAAATTACCAATAACTAACGATCAGGCAACTACTTCGGGACCCTCAGTTCTTGGCCCTCTTCGTTACTGGAGCTCTTGCGACTTTCCCACTGTTCGTCCCACCATTCTTTCTCCCACTTTTCGCAGGCTCTCTTGGTCTACCCTCTTCCACTGGTGCAATACTAGTTAGCGTTTTTAACCTAGCCTCCGCCTTTGGAAGGGCTCTATCTGGCTTCTTCGCTGATCGTTTCATTGGTCCTCTCAACACCCTGATCATTTCTCTGATTGTCACATCCATCTCAATGCTCGTGTTATGGCCCAATGCTACCACCTTAGGACCTCTGGTCACTTTTGTGATACTCAATGGACTCAGCAATGGCGCTTTCTTCGCTATCATGCCGACCGTCATTGGATCATTACTTGGAAGTCATCGTATCAGTGTCGCTATGGGTATGGTAGTCACAGGTTGGTCAGGAGGCTATCTAATGGGGGCACCTATCGCTGGATATCTGCTTGACGCGTATGGCGGACCAGACTATGGAATGGAGGCTTTTAGACCAGCAATCTTTTGGGCAGGTGGAATTGCAGTCGGAGCACTTGGAGTTGTCTGTTGGACCAGGTTGCAAATGAGCCGAAAATTGAAACACAAAGTCTAGATACTGAGCGGTAGACCTGTTGTGAATACAGTTCACCTATGCATAGTTTAGCTTCACTCATAGGGTTTTATGACAGACATCCTTCTGAAGGAGATTCATTCAGAACGAAAGTTTATGCACCTGACTTTCGCTATCGGTATAGTTATTAAGCCGAACCACCTAACACCTCAACACCTCCACTTCTCTTGTTTCCATACGTTTACTAATCATCCAATGAGTGACTCAAATATCAAGATATTCGTTATCGGGGACTCCACAGCAGCGAATAAAACAGTCGAAGCAGCCCCAGAAGCAGGCTGGGGTCAAGCTCTATCGCAGTTCTTACAACCAGGAGTCGAAGTGGTGAACGCAGCTAGGAATGGTGAAAGTACACAAAGCTTCATTGACAGTGGATATTTCGAAAGTGTCGCCAAAGCCTTTGGTCCTGGTGACATGTTACTTATATCATTCGGCCACAACGATTCCAAAGTAGAAAATCCGGCTAGATACGCAGAACCATGGTCAGATTATCAAGATAATCTTGGGCAATTCATTTCGGTAGCTCGTTCAAAAGGATCGATACCTGTTCTTATAACTTCAGTTGAACGACGTCGTTTTGATGAAGGTGGTGTTCCTTACCGATCTCATGGTGATTATCCTGCATCAATGAAAGATGTCGCTTCCAAAACCGATACCCCTCTAATCGATTTATCAACAATATCGTTCAACAAATACTCTGAACTCGGCGCTGAAAAATCAAAAGAATTATTCCTATGGCTCGAGCCTGGCGAATCAATAAATTATCCAAACGGTGTTTCAGATGATACTCATTTGAGTCCCCATGGTGCTATAGAAATTGCAAGACTTATTGTGGGTTCTGCACAGGATTTATTTCCTCTCGATACAACCGCTCTCAACAATCATAATATATCCGGCGATGTTTTGAGATGGTGGAAAACTCCCCTCGTATCGACTGAGTTATTTCCTCGACCGTGAAGATACATTTCAGCAGGACCCTGTTACGAGGGAGAGATTTGGTCTCAATAGACTCGGTTGCTCATACTTCGTGATGTATGAATACATTGGTAGTTGGTCTGCTTCTTGATATATCTTGTCGTCTCTTGTCACCTCCATTGAATTCTTGGGCTTTTCATAATTCAAATCTGGCAAACATCTCACACAGGGTCATTTTTGAATGAAACTGCAGTGGCCGTCTTCTGAGTTTGATTTCATCCTTTGACCAAAGACTGATCACAAACAACTTCCAGCTCAGCTTTAGCACGAAATGTCATTCTATGTCTTTCTGGGTCTTCTTCCTCCTCACAAATTGCAATTTCTCATATCTGATTTCAATATACAATAACAATGTCGACTAGTCAAGACACCAACAGCACAGAAACCCAAATAAACATAAGTAAAATCTCCACCATGGCAGAATTCATCGAACTCATCAAAAACGACCCGTGTTCACATACCGAACGTTCGTTTCTCCACTGGCATCTATCGAACAGAACAAAGACAGGCGATATCATCTCAACCACCAAGTCCAAAATACTGGAATCAGGTCTACTGCCCAATTTCTATGCATGTCCTGAAGATCCTGAAGACGCTAGCTCAGTTATCGAATTGGGAGAAGAGATTTTAGAGGCTTTCCAAAAAGAAAGACAGGAAATGGACAGTGTTTATAACGACATGAGAGGGTGTCAGACATTCATGGCCGTAATCAATGCTTTGAAAACAGCTGGTTTCAGTTTTGCTTCCAAATCAGAGTAGTCTTCAGCATGTAATGTAGTGGTAGCTCGAATTTCACTTCTCATCATTCGCCACTTGCCATACTTACTCGTGCAGTAATCTCTAAGGGGCAGTTTCGGAGTGTTGTTGAACTTGTTATGATAGAAATTAAATGAGAGCAGAGAAAATCCTATCAAAAGAGAGAATGAAAGGTAGGTTTGGTTTTTAGGCGAAGAATGAACGGGCATGCGTGTCTCTGCATAAAATCAGTAAAGAAAGGAGGAGGGTGAGAAATAGCTGTTGCTTCCTCTGCTGCAATTACATTACTCGTGTAGACTGGCCGTAGGAACAGTGGGTGTGTAGAGAGTACATGTACTCTGGTATCACGATGGAAATGGAGTTGAACAAAAATGAAACGATATATTTTTCGCATATCATGATTTGAAAGACACCAAAAAGGGAATCCTACATCAACCAAAATGTATATAAAATGAAAACTCGAAGAAAGAATACCGTACAATAAAATACAAATCCAACACTTGGATAATAAAAGTTTAAGAATATAAAAGGACTGATATAACAGAAACAAGTAAACGAAAGACCTAACAAACACTTTTTGAAACAACCTAATATTCAAACGATTTCTTCATGCTTTACAACTCCCCTCCTTTATCGATATACCGCAATACTGTACAACCTAAGATCCCTAATATATTTTCTTCGTTGTTTTTACAATCTGATCTCAAGACAGGTGACGAATTTCTAGAGTAATCCTCGATCCTGTCGTTTCTTGGCTTAAGGAATCCTAATCCTTATGTCGACTGACAACTTCGATACCAGCTGCGGAAGATGTATTCCTGTGAGAATGTCGTATATTAGCATCACTCGAGTCAAACGACAAAATCGCAAACTAACCTAGCTTCTTGCGTCAATCTCTCTTCCTCAACCAAGTCCTCGGGATCCTCATCGAAATCGCCATCATCCTCTTCTTCATCATCTTCGTAATCATCAAATTCCTCGTTATCAGACATCGAACGTCGACGTGATCGTGTTTTATTAGTGGACAGCAAAGCGTTGTCATCGAAGGTATCGACATTTTGAGATTTCTTGGACGATTGAGATTGGTGAGGTTGGATGTTTATCGCTTGAACCACATGGTGTTCCTCGTTCTCGTGCTGTTGACCGGATTGTTTTTCCCGGATATCGTCAGAGACAGCTTGAGCAAGAGTTGGAGCGATTGGTGAGATAGGTGATGAAACTTGGATTAGTGGAGTTGGTAAGTCTTTCGTCTGCAGTGAAGGAGTGATGAGAGCTGAATCGACTGGACGTGAAGGATCATCAGGTGAACTTGCGGACGAGGATAGACCGAAGTTCGTTTCGTTGTCGTTTTCGTTTTCGTTATCGTTTCTACCTTCAGCTTCCTGTTTTTCTTTAGCCTCTCTTTCTTTTCTTTCACGTTCTTCTCTACGTCTCTTAACCCAAGACATTCCACCTCCATCATCCTCATCCGCCAAAAATCCACCAGATTTCACAGTAGTGTTAGCACCTAGTCCACCACCGGATTTTCCATGTCCCCATTCAACGAACGCTGGTTCTTCCTTCTCACGTCTTTGTTTCTCTAGAGCCGCAGCTTCAGATTGACGTCTTGAACCGTACACCCTTCCGTTGAGCATTTTCACTGGGGCAGGTGAAGAGCCGAAGGAAGATGAGAATCCTGGTGAGGAAGGTTCGAGTGAGGAGTTCCTGCGATGGGAGGGGGAGGCAGTTGCTGCCAAGGTCGAAGAGGATTGTCGACGGGTACCCAACAAGGCAGATGTGGAAAGGAGGGACGATGTGGATTCCTTTCTTCTTTGATCTGTCGTCCATCGGTTGCCACTGAGAGGGGATTAGTCAATTAAATCTAACAGACACTGAAAACTGCATACCTTCCGATGAATCCACTAGAGGTACTGACACTCTTCGTGAGTGGAGCACCACCCACTAAACCCATATTGACAACTTCTTTCTTAGCAGGAGATTTCCCCGTTAAGAGTTTTTTGGTTCCTTTCCAACTTCCCATCCCCATTCCCATAGACATGGTTTTACTCCAACTCAATCCAGTCTTTTCTTTCTCATCGTCGTCATCCTCCATTTCCTCGTCATCCACATCATCCAAAGCTTCGTCATCATCATCCACTTCAGGTGCATAGTCTTCACTTTGTAATCCACCTTGAACTTGGTATTCCATAGTTCTATCACCGTTACTACCTGAAAGAGTCGATTTCGTTACGATATTTCTACCGGTCGATAGAGATCTTGGTCGTCTTGGATCTGGTAATGGTGCGAATCTGATTTTTGGAACGTTAGGTCCACCAACCGATGACACCGATGGAGAAACTGGTATATTAGATCTATTACCTAGAATCGAAGATGGGAAAGTCTCTGATGAAGGTGAGATAGGACCTAGAGTAGAATGTGAAGTTGTTGGTGAAGCAGGCGCAGAAGTTCTTCTTCCACTTGACATTGAATCTGATTTAGAATGACTCATTGAGAATCTGTTACGTGAAGTTGTGGAAGTTGGACTACCATCGCTGGTTCGACTACTTTCCGCTTCGAAGTTGTCAGATCTTTGGACGTTGATAAGAATCCCACCACGAGGTGCGGTATCGACCGGAGAGAATGCTGGATTTGGTGGAATGAGCAAAGAAGGTCGAGTAGCAGGGGATGTTCCAAGTGTACTCATAACGTGTTGATAGAGTTTATTTCGATTTGAACAGGTACGTGTTTCTTGGCAAAGTATAAATCAACTGTGAGGGTGATTAAATGGAGGGATCTCGTGTAGTGGAGATCAAGTCGAAACCGGTGAATGACAATATGTTACAAAGATGGTAGGAATACGTCGAATGTATGACGGACAGTTCAGTCGTACAGTCAGAGCGATTAGATTGAACGATCTGAGAAGATAAGAAGTTGAGATGATAAAATGAATTGATGTGAGGTAAACGTGTGCGGATCTAAACCGTCGATCTTTCCTCTTTGGTGTGGAGTATAAATGTTATTGCAGGTTACGAGGTGCTGTATGCAGGATGGTGATACTATGCTTGTACAACTGAAGATAGATATGATAGTGGTAAGAAAGTAATTATTATGAGTAGTATTAAAGAAGTATAAGTTGAATGAGAAAGATGAATATAGTACGAGTGGGTGGTGATTGTATGGTGTGGATGACGATTGCCCTAAACCTGTACTTGACTCACTGCTGCTAATTTAACACCACGTTATGCCAAGACTAGGTTCATTGAATCGTGAGAAAGTAAGGTAATAAAGAAGGGAGGACTCCGCAGTTTAGCGTATCAGTGAGTGTAGAGTGTAGAGTATAAATCTAGACTCTCCAGCATCAGTATCCATCCACGCCAGATGCTATTTTAAAACCTTTGATCGATGTATTACACAACTTGGCTACTTGGCATCTATGCATCTATCCCATGCATACTTTACATGAACTAAGAAACACACCTTGACATGGTTCAAGTGACCAATTCTAGACAGGCCAATTATAATTACATCTAGGCCTGGACTTGCACAGTAGCAGTATGGCGTAAGTCCAGAGAACCTGACTCCTGAATTTGACATGTCACCTGAAACCGAAAACTCACCCGATTCAACTTTATGCCTCCCACAATTAAAGATAAGTGAGTTAGATAGCTACTCAATGCTGCAATAAGTAGCTATGTAGATTAAAGATTTATTTATACATATCAAAAATAGGACAGGACAGAACGGGGAGATGGACTCTTGTAATGAAAATGGACTGGTCTCATTACAGCTTGGAACGATTACTACTGGCAAAAGCTTGGCAGGTGAAAGAATGTGGACTTGTAACGAATCAGCCTGAAGTGTCAGCTCTAGTCCATAACCTCAAAACTCGAAAGGCTTAATTGTGCAACATGACAAGTCGTCAACAAGGTTCTTCCTTCCAGTGGGTTTTGTGTCGAAGGACCAGAAAGAACGCAGGACAAATCACATCATAGTAAAGGTGAGCATCGAATTGCTCGTCAGCAACGGACGGTCAAGGACAACTGGAAGATAAACTTCTTCCGTTTTGTTTGGCACGAAACGTATAAAGACGTCATTAGTTCTCCTCGAAACGACTGTCGTCTACAGACAGCAAGAGAAAAGCAAGTCAATCAATGACGTGAATTGAAGTCCAAGATTACATCAATGGATCAAGCAAGGATATCCCGAATGACAACTTCGTTTTCGGTGAAATCTACATGGACGTCATCGTTTATCTATCGTTGAAGTCATGTTTCATTTAGATAAGGCTAGAAGACCATTCAAATAACACATCAAAAGTTGTGGAGTTGAATCGAAGACCTTTTCTTCGAGCTCGGAGGTATTTGACATGAATGGAAGATGAAAGGATATCTCCATGACAACTGTGCTTTCTGATATTTAGTACGTTGACATCACCGCGAGTTTCATTTGAAAACGGTCAGAAGACTCAATGACAAATGATCAGAAAAACCAAGATTCTTCGAGCTTGAAGATACTTGTAAAACAAAGGATCATGAAAGGATTGAAGCTTCGTTTTCGGTGAAAGATACATGGACGTCATTGTCGTTATATTATTCATCGAGTCGATTTTCATTTAAGAAAGGATGGAAGACATGGTCTGAATCGAAGACCACGATTTCGTAAGGTATAAATCAGACAATAATTTTTGTCTTTTTGTCTTTTTTCTTTCCTTTTCTCACTATTCTTTGAAGAATATTTTATCGCCACCCATTAACCAAACCAATCTCAATCACTTATCGATAAACAATATGTCAACCGACTACAAACACGCTAACTACAGTCAAATCAATACCTTGTTAGGTTTTCCCAAAGAATTAGACCAGGCTCCTCAATATCCAAACAACAATTTTCGACCAGAAGAAATCCTAGACGAATCACAACTCAAGATTTATAAGTTGTTGGCAGCTTCATGCCACCACAACCAACATCCAGAATTCCTCATCTCTGATGGTGAAACCACTGTCAGCGCCAAAATCAAACATACTGCTAGAACTGGTTTCATCTCTTTGTGTAGATTCGAAGTCAAATTAATCGACAACAAGACAGAAGACGACGACGAGACCGCCAAAGACGAAAGAGCTACCGATGCTTCTACCGACCAAGACAACAACACAGAAGACGACGGCAGACCCGCCAAAGACGAAAAAGCTACCGATGCTTCTACCAGCAAAGCCAACACCGTCGAAGAAGGCACCGAGTCAACCGCCATCCCAACATACATGGTTGGATCCCTAGCCCTGAGTAAACTCCTCGCGCAAATCGAGCTCTAGCTTCGATCACGTCAGACTATGGTGTCATCGGTGAAGTTATTGGAAAGTTATTCGTTAAGTCAGTGAATTGGGAGGTATATAGTGGAGCCATAGTAATCATTGAGTGAATGTATTGATGAGCGGATGACAACACAAAAGATCAGGACATGATCATCAGAGCAATACTGTACACAGCGTTAAATGCCATTACCCTCTCTCACACCCTTGCTCCGTACAGTCCTAAAATCAGATAATGCCTTCCTGTCTACTGCCACTCCTCTAAACTTTTTATCCTCCGTTGTTGACCTTCGTTTCCCCTCCACTGTTGGACAGAAGACATTGTCTGAATCGAAGACCACGATTTTGTAATCTACTGTATAAACCAGAAAAAAGTCTTTTCTTTCTTCTTCCCTTTTCTCATTATTCTATCAAGGATATTTTATCACCAACCCAACCATCGATCAAACCGCTTTCAATCAGATATCAACAAACAATATGTCATCCGACAACGACAACGCTGCTGGCGTTAATTACGACGAAATCTCGACCTTGTTAGGTTTTCCTCCTTCCGAAATGCTAGGCCATTTTCCTTTTCCTTTTCCCGCAAGCAACGATTTCAAACCAGAAGAACTCCTGAACGAGTCACAACTCGAGATTTTTGAGCTGATGGTAGCTTCAGTCACTCACCAGAAAGAAAAACCAAAATTCATCATCTCTGATGGGAAAACCACTCTCAGCGCCACAATCGGCTTTAATCTCGAACTAATTCCATCAAGTATTGTGAATTTTTAGTCCAACCTATCGACGACGAGACAGAAGAGGACAAGGCAGAAGGCGACGGCGAGACCGCCGAAGACAAAAGAGCTACTGATGCTTCTACAAACAAATCCGACACCGTCCACGAAGGTACCAAGCCGACGACCATCCCAAGAATCATGGTTGAATATACAGCCATGAGTAAATTCTGCAAAGAACATTGGGTCGAGGAATAGCTTCGATCACGTCGGATTATGGTTTCACCAGTGAAGTTTTTGAAAGGTTATTTGTAAATTCAGTGAACTGGGAGGTACAGTATATAGTGGGACCATAGTGATCAGTTAGTGAATGTATTGATGAGTGGATGTCCAAGCAAAGGATCATTACGATCATCATCATGACACACAGAGTAAAGTGCCATTACACGTTTTAAAATCCTAGCTCCTTACATTTCTGGTATCCTACGACTTTCTGTCTGGTCCAAGCTCCACTCAAGTCGTTACACTCTGTTGATGACCTCTGTTGCATATCAAAAAACACCTCGATTAGCTCTTTTTATCTAGAATGCTGTTGCACGTTTGAGGAGTGGCACTCTTTGCACTCCTGTTTTTGTAATGCCTTCCTGTGTAGTCAAGCTCCACCAAGCTCTTTTCATCTAGAATTCCATTACACGTTTGAGTAGTGGCACTCCTTACACTCCTATCTTCATAATGCCTTCCTGTGTAGCCAAGCTCCACCAATCTCTTTTCATCCTGGATTTCTTGCTGGTGGATAAATAGCCTACATTTTTATTCCTGGGTATGGTTTTATTCCTATCTCAATCAAATTGCAAGCTTCAATTATCCACCAAGAACAAAAAGAAATATCATACAATGTCACAATCAACAAAAACCCCAGGTACTGAGGACTTGAAATCATTCCTCGAAGAAACGAAAGCCTCAGTTTACGGTTTAAAAGACTTGACAAAACATTGTTACCGTACCGAACAGATTTACCAACTTGAAACATATAGACGTAGACTCTCATCAGTCACTGGTTCGAAATCTAGTCAATGCTTTGACAATAAAAACTCTTCTCTTGATTGGAAAGGTTCAGTCAAACTTGATTACTTCAAAGCGAAACGTTCAAACTACGAACATTCATTCAAAAAATACCTCGAGACAGCTACAGCGGCTGATCGAACCGAATGCTCAAGTTTCAACATTCGAAAAGACTACGATGAGCTATCTTCACTTTATGATAAATCATGTCGAAAAGATAAAACTTCCGATACTTCGTTCTTTCCTAGGGTTAAAATTCTTGTCGATGGTATCAAATCTGAGGTTGAGAATTTAGGGAGTGAGATGGATAGACATGAATTTGATGCCCATACTGATCGTTGTGATATTGGGCCACTCAGCGTCGAAGAGTGGGATAAAATGAAGCATGGAACGGAACCTTGGAGAAAGGAGCTTGTGGAAAAATACACAACAGATATTACTCATTTGGATGATCAGAAACTGCATAAGTTGTGCGGTCCAGACTGGCCATATATCGAGGAGGAACTGGATTGCACTGGTTCTGCATCCGATTATCAAGGTTTGGGGGGGAAAATAGCAGAGGCGATAATAGATTTTCCTAGTTTTGCCATGCGGAGTATGTGTAATTAGGGGCGAAAGCACAGTACTTGCTTGGTAGAGAGGAGGTGTCAAGACATTTACAGTACGTAGTCGAAGTATAGACTTTCATAGTATGTAGGAGACATGTACAGTAGGATAGATCGTGTGATGTAGTCGTGCAGTTTCGTCTGAATAATACCTTACTTTGAAAGATGGAACAGGTACAGTGAGGAGGAGCCCGATTGAAGGTTAACAACATATTGAACAAAGTCACAGGTTTTCCTGTTGTTTTTGAAGTATCCTAAAACAACAGGTGAGGGTAAAGCAAGAACGCCTGGTGTACAAGTACATTATTAACAAACCTTGCAGAGTGACTTCCAGAGTGACACGCTGAAAACTTTTCTGTAGAAGCGAAACAAAACAATGAAAACGGATTTACTGAAACACACAAAGGAAACATCTTTTCTCCCTCCTTGAAGCATGACCCTTCAAACAACTGAGCCAAGAGGATGGCACGATCCAGTATCATATTACAACTTGTTAACAGTTATCGTTATCCCCGCTAAGGCCAGTATCTTTACCATGTGCGATTGGGCAACTGATTGTCAAGATTTCCTAACCAAAACTTATGATCCACTTAACAACCTGTCTCCACTAAAACTAGATCGTCAACCTACGCAGAAAGAGATTACAGAACTAAATCATTCAATCGATACGATTTTCATCACAAATCAAAGAACTCTCCAGAACAACCTCCGATTTCTATAACGAAAGAATAGATCAAGGGCAACCAGATCATACCCTATCCTCCAAGATTTTCGATCTTAAACACAAAATCCTTCGAAAATTGAGTTCAAAACATTCAGAAACTATTGATAATGATTTGAATCGATCGATTCAATGTATTTTTCAAGATTACAATGAGTTGTCGGGGTTGATGGATGATTGGTTTGATGGGAAGGGTTATAGACTGAAGAGTTTGGTTCCTATCGTTAAATCGTTGACTGAAGATCTTGATTCGCAGGTTAAGAATTGCAAGAGTGATTTGAAGAGTTTGGAGTTGGATTTGAATATCGGCAGTGCAATTGATGCCTAATGTGTGTTTAAATGAATATCATTACGAAGTTTCATTAGGAAGACCATTCTCTTGTGCAACGTTGAGAACCTCCTCCTCATCTACACCCTCAGCATGACCATCATCATCATCTTCATCGTCGTCGTCATCTTCACCGGCTTGCAGTTCGCCTTTTTCTTTCCTTCTCCTCTTATTCCCAATGATGTGGTATTTACGTTGAGGGATAACAGATTCAAAAGCCGCTGCCCAATCTTTCCTGCTAATATATTCAACAAGAATAGCGAAGACCTAACGACTTTGTATTAGAATTACGTTTTCGTCTTCCAAAATAATGACTTACTTGATTGACTGTCAAGACTTTTCTCGTGGGTAGATTCTCGATGAATGTTCCGATAGGTAATCTGGCGGTTCTGATGCCGAGATTTTCCGCTTTGTTTTGACATAGATTCTGAGGTCAGACGATCAGCAATAGTGTCTTTAAATGAGAGTGATTTTCATTCACCTTATATCGATTCCGATCAACGATCCCACCAATGACATAGATCTCATTTTCACTTAAAGTTGTCAATTCTTCTTCAGCATCAGCCGAAAGATACACCAAATTATGTTGACCAGCGATAACAGTAGGTGGTAATCTTGGATCAGATAGGTAACTCTCTAAATCCGGATGTTCCTTCTCATCATTCTTATCTTCGTTAACGTCTTTGGGTGACTTTAATGACTCATTAACAACGCCAACGTCACTTGACCACCAATGGCATCTTGACCATCGGTCCCAATTCGATTTGGTCATTTTTTCCCATAATCTTGGTGACGATTTTGGTGAGAAGGAGGTATGTAAGATTGATGAGATTGGAATCGAAGCTAGACGATTAACTGAATAAAGATATGATAACTGGGATGACATTGAGGTAATTTCCTGAATCTCATCCATCAGTACTTCAATAATAGTAGACATCAAACGTACCTGATCAGTCATCAGATCATCAAATCCCAAATCAATAACCACCCCACCTTTCCAAACATCTTCAACTACCCCATTACCCTTCTTCTCCCCCTCCAAACGTCTCTTAGCAGCGTTCTTAGCCTTCTTGATCTGTTTACCACGTTCAAAGATTTCTTTCTCACTTTCAGTCAAAGTGCCATTCAGATACCTATTGGAAAGGTCTAATTGTCGTTGTCGTTTACGTTCTTTCTCTTCCTTTCTGCGGATAGGTTTATGAGCTTCAGCTCTAGCCTTTTCAGTAGAACGGTCACATCAGTTAGGTGTTCCTGTAGGTCAGAGAAATGAACTCACCAGTCGAGCTGCTTTTTTCAATGCGGATTTACTTATTGGATTGCCGTCTGCGTCGAGGGTTATGGGGCGCGATCCAGCTGAACTCGATTCAGCTTGATTCTTCTCTTCTTGAGCGTTGAGAGCCAGCTCTTCGTCGTCGATATCCATAGTGTTGGTGTTGGTATGGGTGATAGATTGATTGTAGCTGTTGCTGAATTTCAAGAAAAGTAGGTTGATATTTGATCACGTGACTGAGATCGAGCGGTGTCGGAATTAGATGCAGCTAGCAGGGGGATGGTATTGTTGAGTTGATATATATACTTTCAGATCTTAGATTTTTAAACTGTTCGTCGAGTAGTATCAATTTGGTTCTGAACATTCTCATTCTATCCTTAGTGATTCACAATTACAAGACCGATCGTTGACATTTTCATTCTCTTTATACCTATATCTGATCGAAGCTCTTTTCAATTCGTTCATCTTTATCAATACAACTTTCTATTTCGATTCTTGAAATAATAATCATCTCTTAAACACAATGTCGGACTCACGTATGCGAAGGGTACAAAAGGAGATCAAAGGTGAGCTCCTCATGTCTGAGACAGAAGTAGTCTTCCCTCTCTCCATAGACGCTGACAAATTGCGATACCGCAGACTGTCAGAAAGATAAGCAAAGTCAGATCTCCATTGAAAGTACGTTGTTTTGACCAATCCTTCATGAGTAATCTGACAAAGGAGTAGTGATTGACGACAACCCATTCCATCTGATTGGAGCCTTCCCTGGACCCGTAGGCTTTCTGAAATGCTTTGAATGATCGAAAGCTGACTCAACCAACTTCAGGCTGATACACCATATGAAGGAGGTTATTTCGAAGTGGTCAGTCAGAACATCGTTTCTAAATCGATGTTCACCCTGTTGATGATTCAAATGTTTAGGACATTGTTATTCCTGACGCATATCCTTTTCAACCTGTTAAGATGAAGTTCATTACGTAGGTCCCAAGTTTTCATGAGCACAATGGAATAACTGACTGAACCTGTATACAGAAAAGTTTACCGTTAGTTCAATCTTCCCTGTTCTTGATTGTTTCGAACTGACATTGTGTAAACTCTGTAGATCCAAACGTATCTTCAGCATCCGTAAGTCTTCTATAAGTATCATTAACTCGATCGCCAATTGATCCTTTCCGTCACGATTAGGGAGCTATTTGTTTAGGTATGTCTGGATGACTATTGGAATTTGATCAACACTAATGGCACCATTCTCAGATATTCTAAAAGACGCCTGGTCACCCGTCTTGACACTAAAATCCACTCTCATCTCTCTTCAATCCTTACTTTGCAGTCCAGAACCCAACGATCCACAAGATGCCGAAGGTATGTTGCCTATCATTTAACCCAGTGATACAAAACTAACACAATCAAGTTGCTAAACACTACCTAACATCACGAGAATCCTTCAACGCAACAGCTAAGCATTGGGCTCAAGCTTATGCTCAAGCACCTGCGTCCAAGACACCTTCAGCCGCAGCGGGCGGACGAATAGCTAGCGATGCGGAAATGGCTGGGTTGACAGAGACGAGTGTATCGACTTTCACGAATATGGGATTCGAGAGGGCTCATGTGGTCAGTTAATGACCAAAAATATCTGCCGATAGTAATTGATGACCAAACATAGATTGCTACCTTAAAACGACTGAATTATAGGGGAAACAATGTATCCAACATACATGAGAGTTCTGTGAGCTGATTTCCCTCGCATTCCATAACAGATTCAGCTGATCCAAGTCTAGGTCGTTGAAGAATTACTGAAATGATAAACGGATATTCGATGGATTTGTAGTGTTACTTGGATTGATTCAATTCAATGATGTAATTATGAGTAATGTTTACAAATCAAGCGAGGGACGTAGGATCAAAGTTGCCAAACGAGATTAGAGCGGTGATGCGATAGCATAACTTTATGAATTATAACGAGTGGTTCCATCGTGGGCCTTTCCTTGTTCCCTCCAAAATACGAATGAGTGACACTACCTCCCCGTATTTGCTGTATTACTGTCTCGTGCTTTAGCTGCTGCTTCGATCGTTGCTTTTTGTCGTAGTTCCAGTGTTCTCCTTTTATTGAAATACTCGATCTAGAGAACGATGTCAATATTAGAACCAGATCGATTGCTGGCGAACTGAGGCAGTAACAAGAACAGAACGTTATCAAAGATCAATCGACCAATAAGATCGAAATTATCATGACTGAATTGAGAGAACAGGCCGAATAGAATCCTCCAAACTCACCCAACTCTTTCCACAAGCATTCTCATAATCCGTCTTCTCAACCGAACAAACACCCTTGCCCTCCCTCCTCTGATCTTCATCAATAACAACGACGTTGTTCTTCTCGAGACATCTGAAAAATTCATCACGCATATCCCAACATTGTTGTCTTTCTTTACGGTTTGGTGCGGGGGGTGGATCGTTGGGATTCGATGATTGTTTCGACGAGGACGTTGAAGGGGTTGAGGTGGAGCCGAAACCGAACATCTTGGAGTAATTCACTTGGTTTTATTCGTCTGGTTTGTGAATTGTTTGCGGTGTTGTTGGATTTGTGTTCGAGCAGGTAAAATGTCAGTTATTCAATCTGACTTGACTTCGATTTCGGATCTTATTTTCAGTGGCAGAATAGGTTGTGGCAAATTCATTCGTACGTGCTTGT
Source organism: Phaeotremella fagi (assembly GCA_001599715.1). Classification (NCBI taxonomy): domain Eukaryota; kingdom Fungi; phylum Basidiomycota; class Tremellomycetes; order Tremellales; family Phaeotremellaceae; genus Phaeotremella; species Phaeotremella fagi. Next base: position 542,427 of record BCHU01000014.1, read on the forward strand.
ACAAAACAAGCATCTCCTTCAACTCCGAGTACTTTCTTTCTTCTCCGCCGTAAGCTTAGACCACCATGACCGGGTACAGTTGACCTGATAGATAGTTTCGATCCTGCTTGAGTGTCATTTACCATATCTTGGTGAAGAAAGTGATAACGGAGTCAGGGATGAAAGACGTCGATCCAAGGGGTAAGGGGGGGTGGAGGTGGAGGTGGATCAAAGAAAAATGCGCACCAGTTCCTTTGAGATCTCCTTTGTTAAACCAGACGATAATAATACAAAGAAACCAGAAACCAAATCCGATCCCCCAAAGACCCTCTCAATCTCTCTCCACCAAACAGTCTCAACTCTCACAGACGATGATTGGCTCAAAAACAACTATCCTCTCTCTCCTCTCCATCATCGCTCAAACAGTCCTCGTTTCAGCTGGCGATGCAGCTTTAAGCCTCACACATATAATGCAAGATCGACTCATCAGTGTTAACCCAACATATATTGAAATAGAAGCGACTGAGGGCTGCGTCTTACACGCCGAATGGTATTTCTTCGGTAACGATGCTCAGCCTAATGCGCAACTTACTCAAGCGACTCCCATTTGCGGTTCTGATGTCGCCACCATCGATGGCGTCAACTATGGTAGATGGCCTATCAAGGCTACCGATACTCCTGATAAAGGTTATATGCAGGTCATTTACGGTAATATCGGTTATGACACCACTTCAAAATATGCTCAGCCTCAAGGTGAATTTTGCGTTATGGCAAATGTGGCTCTTGATGGTTATGAAGGTTGGTACAGTAGGAATACTTTAACAAATTTGACTACTTTGTGAGTATCATCAATGACTTTTGACATTTTTCCAAGAAACTGATTTTTTTTTTGGCTGATTCAGAGAAACTACTGGTCCTCCCTTGCTTCCTCTCTCTGGAGTTGAATATACTTGGTAAGTCATCATATTGAACTCAAATCAAGACCACGTATATAGAGTGGAACGTTGATGTGAACCTTTAGCTCAAATTTCTCCACTCCTCAAGCGGCTTTTTTCGCAGCTAATGTCAAAGCTCTGCCAAATCCATATTTGGCAAGCAATCTGAAAAGTAGAGGATTGGGAAAGGGAATTCTCGATCCTACTATTTATCAGGTTTAGACTCAGGTGGCACTTGGTTAGCCTGCTCCATAGAGATGTTCAATTTTGATCTTGTAGTAATTTTATCTTGTCGCTCCTTTGTCATCACCGTCCTTTGACCTGTTCATAGGATAAGCTTTTCTTTGTATCTTTCACTTGTTGATATTTTACGGACTCTTATTTTCTTCTTATGTATTTTTGAGAGGGCAGAGTTGTGTGTTACAGCTTTAGTGAGCTTTTCACCTGTTGTAGCTTGATCACATGGGACCGGAGATCGTTTATTAGCTCTACACAAATCTGCACAAATTTGGACGAACTGAACTACATCGATCATAGTATAACAACATCTCTTACGGGACAAAAGTGACTCTTTCAATCTTACCTCTGTTTCACAGCTATTGCTTCATACATTGGCTATGGACACGAATCAATTAGTAAAACGTGTAAGGTAACAATGAAAGAAATTTTGTTTCAACTTTTGCTGATCGGGGTTGGTGGAAATTAGCTGGACGGGGAAGCAGACTCCTGGCCATACTGTCCTTTACTAAGTCCTCCCTTGTTCTCCATCCAATCTGTCGATCATACAGGGGTTGACTCAACAAGTTGTCATTCTGAGACCAAGGTTCTTCCAGAAAAACGATTTATTTAAATGGAATAGTGGATGTATGTGTTTCCTTTCAGCAGTGCAAATCACATCACCATGTTGAAAGAGATCTTGCTATCGATATACACATTGGTCTCACTTTCTAAAAGTTGTCTTGCCGTATCCTCTGGCTACCAAGATCTCACCCCGCTCATGACAAAACAACCAACAAACAGTAACCCGACCTATATCGAGATGGCACAAGGGGAAGGATGTGCCCTCCATGTCGAATGGTCAATAACTCCACTCGGAGATGAAGATAATGGTCCAATGGACGCCCAGATTATCGCAGCAACTCCAATATGTGGTTCAGATTTCTCTGAGGTTGATGGAACTATCTATAACAGATGGCCGATCACGGCTAAAAATACAGTACAATGGGGTTATATGCAGGTTATCTATGGGAATATCGCTGTTGATATGACTTCACAATATGCTGTTCCTGCGCCTGGTGGTTTTTGTGTCATGGCTAATGTAGCTATAGACGGATATGAGGGTTGGTATTCGAGGAATACTTTAACGAATTTGACATCATTGTGAGTTCTGTTCCAAATTGCAGATTATACTGTTCCTTATCCACATCTCCAGAGAACTGAAAGGACCTCCATTATCTGGTTTATCCGGGAAGGAATATCAATGGTGAGTCTTTATTTTGTACCACTAGGTACAGTAACTCATCCAGGAGGTGAATCAACTAATGAAACTATTTACAGTGCCCCATTGAATAGTTCAGAAGCAGCTATTCTAGCCTCGCACACGTCAGCTCTACCCAATCCGTATTTACCCTCAAATCTGAAAATGAAATCTAAGGGTTTGAGTTATTTTGATGGTCCAGGTTATGAAATTGATTACCCTACTGTTTCGTAGATTGACCATACTACAACGGGGCTTCTTTAGAATTAGGATGGAAATGTAACGAATCATAAATCTTGTAAAGGTGTACAGTACAGTAGTTGTGGCGTTTTCCAGTTTGTAGTCTACTTGCAGTACCTTTTTAGGAGGACGAGAAATTTCCCTTGTTTCCTGCTTTCTTCTCAGTAGCAACGTGTCATCCCTTGTATCAATCTTTCTAATGCCCGATATCTCCTCTCCCATATGAACCTTTTTGACGATACTCAGTTGCTTCAAGTCTTTATCTTGTCTTGTATACTGTACTGTACAGGGGTAAAGCGGGGTGAGGGACAAAGGGATGATCAGCGTCCACTCTTCTCCTTTGGTGAAAAGAAAATACCTTTGTGGCATTGAAACCTGAAAAAATGATTTAACAAAACAAAGAGACAAACATTTTTTGGCGTGAACGACAGACAACGTACTGTATACTGTGACATTCCTCTGGTAACGATCATCAAGATTTTCAATGTCTTCTAAAAAGCATGGGTCTAGACAGCATGTGAAGGTTTTTTTACTAGCTTTGATAGTTAGGTATTGTATAGCGACTCCGCTGTCTTTAGAGATGGAACGAGAGTGAGTGATTGGACGGTTTCTGTGAATTTTTTCATTGTGCTTACTATGATATTTGAACTTTTAGTGATGATCACACCAAAATACCATCATTAACGGTAAAGCTGTTAGGAAGAGACATACCTCCCCCAAAAACAACAATAATGACCACAACTACAACATTGACCAACACGGTTACTGATACCACCGCAACGACCGAGACTACCACAGCAGTGGCTACCGTGACGCCTCAGACGCCATGTAGACTCCTTACCACCTCACCAATCGGGGATACTTATATCTGGTATACGACCGATACTTTTTGCTCTCCTGGTCCGATGTTATTCATCACGGCGTCTTCCAGTACTTTAGACAAGAAACATATGACAGTATTTACAACACCTTCTCCATCGATTCACTCGGCTCTTCCTACCTTTTCCTCAGCCAAGGTATCATCGACCAAATCATCGTCTTCCATGTCTTCCAGTTCTTCTTCGTCATCGACAGCATCACCGACACCAAGTCCTCCGGCTCCGACATTTACACCAATACCGCCACATCCGATAATTACGCAACATCAGGAGCTCGATAGAGATCTGCTAAATCGGCGACTACGTTATAAGAATAGAAAAATAGGTCCGAAAGCTCATTTTTCTCCATTGAGGAGGGATATCCCACCAACTACTATCGTGACAACCTTAACGGACACGGTGACGGCAACGGCGATGGATACCACAACAGATGTTACCACCGTCACCACCACTACTGTGGCGGTACCAACGACACCATGCGATTTACTCGTCAGTACGACATCTGGGGATACCTATGTTACATCCGTCATACATACAATGTGTTCAGCTGGGCCCATGAACATCGACATGAACGCTCCAACACCGACTTTACCACCAACAGCCTCTCCATCAAACCCCACTCAGATTTTGTATCCTTGTTCAGTAATTTCCACATTATCAGACAATCCAGCAGTAGTCACCGGAGTACCTACCCTTTGCTATCTAAACTCTATGCCTGTGGCAGCTCGAAATGTAGAAACTGGTACCATAAGACCGAGAAGAGAAGATACTTGGACCACGACGTCATGTGCTGTAGCTACCAGTACCGTTATCAATGGGACGAAAACCATTGCACCATCGAATACTTTATGTAGAAGTGCTCCAGTTGATGGGGTGTGGTCACCATATACTGCTAGATGAGGTTCAGTCGGGTTTCATACAATATATATCTCTTAAAAGTTCATATACCCATGCACCGAAGATACCCATTGCCTGTGCACTTGAGCCACGAACGGAAGCAAATTGTTGTTTACACTTGCCTGCCTGACGTTTCATGACCATCAAGTCGCTTTAAGAATAGACCACGACAGACCTAAGTGTTACAATACAGCACCAAATATATATCAAATGGATACTTCACCTCAACCCTCAAAACAACTCTTAATCCCACTTTCACCTTCATCAAGTTCCTTAGCTTCAGAAAACTCATTAACAGGCTCAGAAACTTCCTTCGATCATTCAAAACTAAATTGTGAAGATGACAGAAGCAGATCTAGGATCTTGGGTATAAGAGAGATATCGAAGTTATCCAAAAATCGAATAAAAGGGACTTCTTCTGGTCAAAATAGGAATGTTAATGAAAACCACACTTTAAGTTTATCTACGATCGAACAATCGTCACGAACACCTTCACCACCACCTCGGATTCTATTGTTGAAAGCTGTGTCTCCGGCTTCTGCTTCTAGCTCGGGGAGACAGTTACCTTTCGCTAGAGAGGTTGAGATTAAAGGTTGGAAAATCGTTGGAGGTAGGAGTTGGAGTGATAAAGCGAAAGTTGGAGCTTATGTTGGTACGTTGAATCCTTGTTCCAAGTACAAGTTACTCGTACTGATCAAACTCAAGTTTACGATGTCGAAATCTCTTTACGGAATGTGAGTGTCTGTTTCGAGTTTTGATATGATATAATAAGATTCTCATGGTAGTATTTAGGCTGGAAGTATAAATATTTTACGACGTTATACGGACTTTGTCAAATTACGATCAGCTCTCAAATCGAATTTCCCCGTGAGCAAATTCATTCAGACTATCAGAATTTCACTGAAATTGTAAAAGCATCTACGTCAAGTCATACCTCAACTCCCAGGGAAAGCTCATATGTGTAAGTAGTTGTATTTATCATCATAAACGTAAATTGACTTTCAAGAAGCCAAATTCTCGCCAAAATTCCTTGCTGAAAGACAACCTCGATTGCAACGTTTCCTTCGGACTGTCATGCTTCATCCTGAAATGGGTGTAGGTGGTGAGAAGAGTGTGATCGGTGATTGGGTGGTTGGAGGTGAATTGGGAACATGAAATGAGTAGTAGACTACATACGAGGAAGTGTTTGTTATGATGATTCACCTTGGACTCCTGGTAAGTGCGATTTGACAATACTCTATCTTTCATTCGTTCCATCTATCTATCTAGATATCAACTGATCGACCATCCCAGTGATCTATCTGTATCTATAGCGTCCATCCCATTGCCAGTGGTGTCTGCGGATGTGCGGAATTCATCCGAGTTATATACAAAAGCACGTAACACGTGGTCTTTGATTACGGTCCGCTTCGGACCGGGACCGAATAGAACGGAAGAAATACCAATGCTAGGCTTGGAGTAATACCAAAAATCATACAGTATCTTATTCAAACAAGGAAAAGAAAATATTCTTTATCTTTCTACTTCTATCTTTCATATTCAATAACTCACTACACAACCTAACTCATATAAAATCATCATCACAATGGCCATCTCAGAAGTTACCGGTAGGTCTTTTACCGTCCCCCAATATCACCATCTACTGACTTACCCGCCATCTAGGTTACGCTATCCACGACGCCAAAGATTACCTCGTAAGTAGTGATCTCGATGAGTTAGAGCGCGAACAGTATCTAACAAGCTGCAAAGAACTTCAAACTCACCAAGTACAACCTTGAACCCCTTGAAGATGACCGTGTCACAGTCGCTGTAGAATGTTGTGGTGTCTGCGGAAGTGTGAGTTCCACGTTTCTAATCCTTCTGTTTTTCTTTTGGCCACAAACTGAAACTCATTGTAGGACCACCACACCATCTCTGGTGGTTGGGGACCCTGGGAAACCAAATTCGTCGTTACCGGTCACGAAGTCGTTGGTAAAGTCGTCGAAGTTGGTTCTAAAGTTACCGAATTCAAAGTTGGTCAACGTGTCGGTGTAGGTGCACAAGTTGGTTCATGTGGTGAATGCAAAGCTTGCAAGAACGACAACGGTGAGTTTAGTTTTCTCTCATGAGTTGATATGAGACTGATTGTTAAACTTAGAAAACTACTGTGGTGTCCACACCGTTCACGGTTACAACACCCTCTGGGCTGATGGATCTGAACATCAAGGTGGTTACTCTACCCACATCCGTGCTCAAGATCGATTCGTTTTCGCCCTCCCAGAGAACCTCCCATCCGTTGAGGCTGCTTCCATGTAAGTCCAGTTGATTGAACGAAAGCATTCGTCTCTAACCTTACAAATCTCTAGGCTTTGCGCTGGTCTCACCTCCTACTCCCCATTAGTCCGAAACGGAGTCAAGGCAGGATCCAAAGTCGGTGTCGTCGGTCTAGGTGGTCTAGGTCATTACGCCGTTCTCTTCGCTGTCGCCCTCGGAGCAGAAGTCACCGTCTTCTCACGATCAGACGCCAAAAAAGCCGACGCTTTGGCAATGGGAGCCACTCGATTCGTCGCCACCGAAAACAAAGGCTTCGAGAAGGATCTCCAAAGAGAATTCGACGTTATCGTCTGTACCTCCTCATCTTCCAAGATGCCATTAGACGAGTTACTCTCCACATTGGATGTTGGCAAGAAATTCGTTTTCGTCGGTATGCCAGAAGAAGGTCTCAGTAACGTCACCTCACAAACTCTTTCTGGTAACGGCGCTTCGTTGGCTAGTTCACATATCGGTTGTAAAACTGAAGCTTTGGCTATGTTGAAATTGGCTGCTGATAAACAAATCAAACCTTGGATCAACGTTATTCCAATGAAAGACGCTGCTCAAGCTATCAAAGCTGTCGAGGACGGTAGTGTTAGATACAGAACTATCTTGACTCAAGTGAGTTGAACTACTTGGCCTTTGGGCTTTAAAATTTCTTTTAACTGACGTGTGATTTCCAGGATATCTCTGCTTAATTCTCATTACGGTCTTCTGTAGGACAAGATTTGTTTATAGGGATGAAGTTATATGTGTGAAGATGCATTTGAGATGTTAAAAAATTGAATACAAATTCAAGTAAGGTAGAAATGAGCCGCGTTTCTATTTTTCTACAAGTTTTCAAAAAATACAGATAAGAATTACAACACAGACAATCACATGTGTGCAACCGCCTAGATCATCCATCCAGTTCCACCTTGATATCAATCGGTATTCCATCTTTCTGATCCTCTTCCTCCTCCTCCTCCTCCTCCTCCTCCTCTCCCTCCTCATCATCTTCTTCAACCTTCTCCAAAACAGATCCATACCTCACCGAACCAACCTCCTCCGATTTCACTTCAACTCCGAATTCCACCTTCCCTTCTTCCTCCTTGTTGTCGTCATCATCATCGTCTCCCTCAATCTGATTGAAAAAATCATTCCCATCAGATTGGATAAACGACAATGATCTCGGTAGATACATGTCTAAATGAGATTTGATGATCGGCTGAATATCGATCTTCGATAATGTCGTGTTTAACAAACTGTCTCTCTGTCATTTGAATGATTGTTAGTTCAGAACACACGGAAAAGGGATCGACTTACGAAAGCGAAATACGCCCCTTTGGTAGTCATCCCAAACACATCTTTGAATTGTTCATGTTCCCTCGAACATCCTCTTGATTCCATCATCACCAACGCTTGTTTTCGGATCGTCTATAATCAAAATGTTAGTGAAAGCAGAATCAAATAAGAACCTTGACCTACAGCTTTATTATCTAAAATCTGTTGAGGAACTCTAACACGTTTCGCACGACCCGTCGAAGGTGGTTCCCCATTACCCAAAGTCTCATCTTCCATCTCGTTAGAAGAAGTTTTGACGTTGATGGTATGATCAAAAGTCACACGTTGAGGAGCTGAGGTATTCCTCTTCCCGAAAATATCCTCATCAACAGGTAAAGGTATACTACCCGATCTCTTTTCCGTCGTGTGATCATCTAAAACGATCTTCCCGTTCCTCCTCTTCTTCTCTGATTCGTTCTCATCAACTCGTCGACGTTTCTCACCTCGACGTCCGGGTGTCCGACCTGATATTGGCGCATTAGGTAGTTTCTGAGTAGAAGTGGTTGTAGTTGTTGCTGTAGAGGTGGTTGGGATATTGCTTTTGGGATCAGATTGGACAGGATGGGGATAGTGATAGATTGAATTGGTCGATGGCACTCTGGAAAACGACCGGACTCTCGACAAGGTATCGTTTCTCTTTTGGAACGGTTGGGATTTTTTCGTAGCTTTAGGATGAAAGAATAGTGGTGCTAAGTGACAAATTAGTATTGATACCCTTATCTCCTATATCATAGATTTCAACCTACCCCGTGGAAGAGGTTCACCCGGTTTAACACTTTTGGTACTAGGTGGTGGTGGAGGTGGTCTTTTTCTACCCACACATAAACGTAAAGTCTGATCTGATACTGTGTCATTGTCATTGAAAGCTTTTTGACCAAAAATGATGAGACTGTTTTGAGAAGCGTCGACATCTTCATCACCAAGTCCAATGATTATAGCATTGGTAGTTCGACCTTTTTTAGTGAGTTGAGATGATCGACATAATATTGAAGTCACATATGCAGCCAGTAATGGTGCTTGCGGTGATATAGATCTGTGACTTGTTTAGCGAAAACTTTGAACCTAACACCAGAGAAGCTTACATCTGTACACCACCTTCATCACCTCCTTCAATTATGTCATCCTCATTCAACTCGACTATCCCTCTGACCTGTAAATATTTCCTACCTCTCATCGATTCCAACGAAAGACAAAGATCGGTATCGACAGAAGGTAAAGATGGGAATGGTGATGTGGTCGTTTGATCGGAATTCGATAATGGTTGAATAGGTACATCGAAAGGATTCGATTTCTGTATGGAAGGCGTAGAAGGGAAAGAAAGTAATGCAAAAAAGGTAATGCCTAGATATCAAAAGTGTAAATTTCCGATCTTATCTCACGAAACCATCCCAAAACCTACCATCTAATCTCCAACCGTCTCTTCCAACCTCAAACCCACCTCTCCAAAGTAATCTCCATCCCTTGTGATTCAACCGTTCAGACACCGAAGGTGTAACGAGATGATCATCAATTCCATCACTCGTACCCAAACCCGAAGAAAGTTTGTTGGGACTACTAACAGAGTTGGGTAGTAGATTAGTTCTACTGAAGGTATCTAACGAATTCGAGATATTGGTTTGGGCGGGTTTGGGTTTGGCGAATGGATTCAATGATTTCTTGGTTGGCGTTAGGGTTAGGTTTGGGACTGATTGAAGAGATTTAGGAATGTCCGATTGTAATCGGTCAAATAGTTTTGTCATGTCATATCATGGGGGGAATGTAGTTGATGGTCAAGTTGAGGACGCGAGGAATATATTGATTTTTACAAAAACACACGCGTGAATATTAGATTTTGGTGGGGGGGAAGTTATGATGATTTTTTCCTCCAATATTAAGTCAGTTGGGGAGGAGAAAAGTACTAGTTACTCTCTGGATGAACTCAGGATTGAGATTTTCGACTTTGTGGTGATGCATAGAGAAGATTTTAGGTGGTCTCTTGACACTGGAGCCAAACATGTTAAGAATGACGTGTATTTAGTTAATAAGTCATGTCCTAAGCTTCGATTACGATCAACCACTTGAACACTCTCTTCAACTTCAACCAATATTCTATAACATCAACAACAAATGGTAAGTTATACCACATCCAACCAACTATTACAAGACAACTAACAACCTCACAGTTACCACTATCACTACTAACAGCCGCCCAAGGCAAACCAATGGTAAGCCACCATCTTCTCCCAAGGTACCAATCTTCCAATTCCTAACGACGTAAAAAAAACCTTTTAGTTGGTAGAACTGAAAAACGGGGTAACATTCAACGGTCATCTAGTAGAATGCGATAATTTCATGAACGTAACCCTGAGAGAGGTATATCAGACTTCATCGGATGGAGAAAAATTTTGGAAAATGAAGGAAATGTTTATTAAAGGGAACATAGTGAGTTGTCAAGTGTATTTTGGGTTTGTGTGGACTGGGGACTGGGGACTGGGAACTGGGAATTGGATGAAAAGTTGTGGATCGGGATCGAATGGATTTATGATTCATGACGATGATCGAATGCAAAATCTGTAAAGTCTATCTATTCGAAGGGAATCAAAATCCTCCCAAAATTCCTCGTCTTTCCCCCAAACCAATATCTTTTCAAACTCAACTAAACTGACAACTGCCCCCACAGATAAAATATTTCAGAATAGCAGACGCGATCCTAGATACAGCAATGGAAGAGCAAGAGAAACAGAGAGCTGCAAACAGGGGATCGAGGGGTAGGAACGATAATCGAGGTGGAGGTGGGAGAGGTGAGTATTTGAGTTTTAACGAATCTTCAATCTGTGATAACGAGGCTGACACTTTCTAGGTGGTCGTGGATTACCGAATCGTGGTGGAGGTGGTGGGGGTGGGAGGGGTCAACAACCTGGACGAGGAAGGGGTGGGAGAGGTGGTGGAGGCGGTGGGGGTAGAGGTAGAGGGGCTTGATTTGAGGAGGAGTTGTGATGATATGTTCCCAATCAAGCTGTCAATATTTTATGCAGACAGATATATATTTTCATACCGATGGTTTCTTTTGAATTTATGTTTCTTGCATAAGTCAAATAGTGGCTTTCAAGGTAATACGGATAAGAAAGATATTAATCAATGGATAGGGTTGGGTTAATATTAATGTTCGAAAGGGTTTAAATGGGCAAGGATATATGGAATTCTTTTAGGTATCAAGTAATAGGTCAAAGAAAAGTTTTGATGTCAGAGTCAAAGGACATCGATCGATACGAAACAACAAAAGAAGGAAACCTCCATCCGTGAATAACCAGTAGTAATCTCGAGTAGAAACACCTACATTGACAACATAACGTGCACGTCCATCCCCCAGAGTTAACCAGAACAAGATCTAACTCTGATGAAACCCCTGAACATTCCTCAAACTCGACAACTCATCCCAACTCTGTTGCTGATCACCAAACCCTTCAGGACTATGTGTCCCAGTCCCAGTCCCAGGATGGAATTGTAGACCATCAACAATCTTCTGTTGATTACCGAAACACGAATTCATTTGATTCTGGTTATCGTCAGAAACAGGGATTTGGATTTGACTGTTCCGACGAGAAGTTGGTTGATATTGCTGTTGAAACAGTTGATGTTCCAGCGCCTGAGCTTGGGCTTGATGTTCGTGTAAAGCTTGATCGAGATCGAATGATGATGGGATAGAATCCATAGCATTTTGGGAATCAAGTTGACGACCACCATCATAATTCTGAGGACTATGGTTTTGGCTTACACCATGAGAATTCGGTAATGACTGATTATAATCACCCTGTGATCCAGCAAAATGCTGATTGATCATTCGTTGAGTCAACTCGTATTGACGTTGTTGCAACATCAACGTTTGAGCCATCTCAACTGTTAATCCGGAATGTCCTTGACTGCGCGTTGCTTGATTGATAAAAGAACCTTGTGCATCCGTCGTTGTGGTTTCTTGTTGTTCCTGCTTGATATGTTGGTTAAAAGCTAACGTTTGAGCAATCTCGTATGYCGTC